>CM066033.1:887244889-887617370 GCA_033557465.1 Ichthyophis bannanicus | reverse complement strand
ACCTCTAGAACAGTCATCAAGGTTGTCAATTGTCCCTCAGTTGGCCACACTTAAAAGTTGCCTTGGGACCAGGGCCCAAAGATACTAGACAAACCCAGTTCTGGCGCCTCCGTAGATGGTTGGATTAGGCTCTGATGTCATCTTGGAGGTCGTTCATCCACGCGTCTGCATTAGGAGTCGACCATCGTGTTAGTTTCTGCTGTGCCCTCAGACTTCGCAGCAGCCCCCGCATATGGATTTCCAGTGACAGATCCTTGCGCCTCTCAAAACTGGTTCGCAATCAACAATAGGACTTCTTTTACTTCCCAGCGGACATTTGTGCTCTGCAACTAGTGAAAAAAAGAAGACGACCCAAGTGCGGACCACAAATGGTGCACTAATCTTCTGGTGCCCAATCTCTGCACTACTCACAAAGTAACGGTATTATAATAGCTGAACCAGTTAGATACACTTTACCTTCCTCTATTTTTTTTTTTTTTCAGTTCGTAATGGTGTGCGTCACGATCAGCTCCAAAGTTGGGGCACAACGGGACCTTCCAGCCTTCGTATGATGGACTCTCTCCGCATCAACCCGAAGTGGTTGTCCTGTAAACTTCGCGAGTTGTTTGCATTTTTTGTTGATTGTCACAATTTTTATGGCGCCATGCGTAGCTGAGTTCCAAAAATCCGTAGCAACTACGCCACTCTGTCGTTAGGTCACCGTTCCAGGCGGTTAGCCTGGGAAGCAGGTGAACTCGCCTGTCCTTACTATCTACGATTACTTTCATTATGGCTGCAAAGGAATGGCTGACTGGGTAATGTAGTTTTGTTGAGAAAGGAGTGTGACCACACGGTAAATAGGCAAAAACAGAGAATTTTATTTCGGGGTTTCCCCTCCGCATTGAATTCAAATGAACATCAACTCAAACTGGATAATTGATCCAATAAGGCAAAATAAGAATGTGAAACAGGTTGAAAAGAAAAAATACAGGATTTCCTTTTAAAAAAAAATCAGTATTCCACTTCCCTGGGAGGAACCAGGCTTCTTGAAGCTTAATCTGTACGCAGATTAGCTTCTTTGTCCATTTACTTTCAAAAAGCTTCACTTCTGCCAAAAAAAAAAAAAAGGGGCCCACGCACAGCCACAAGTTTTTTCTTTTTAAAAATGGCGGCTTTCATGGTACAGGTCTTTTAGCTAGGCAAATAATTCACAGCTATTCAGGGTCTGTAGCCAGACCACAGATCGAACATTGCATTTCTGCAACATCGTGAACCGTTAGGTTCCTCCAGCCGGTCTATATCCATTTCATCTCCAGACTCAGTGGTGTCTATCATGGAATATCAGCTGTCTGGTTTATTTCTCCTGCCATAGCAGCTCCTGCAAACGTAAAAACAAAAGCTGTTCCCTATGCTCTCCAGCCACCAGATCTTGCAAACGGGAGTTTCTCTCTCTTTTAAGAATGTAGCAAGCTCTTTTAGAGTGGAGGTTTGGCCGTCACTGGCATAAGTTCTGGGTTTACTAAAGCTTTGCTTTCCAGAGTTCAGGGGCATACAGCATTTAGCACTGTCTCTTAACTCTGAACAATGCTTTCAGTATGGCTTTGGATAGGAAAATAAAGAAAAGACATTCTCATTACCTTCAGGGTTTAAATGCGTCTGGTACTATTTCCCCATCTGGAAACACTTCTTTGTCTTGGCAATTGTTGTCCTGCACTGGGTTACAGACACCCTCTGTTTCTCCTTTACTCTTGCCTGAGAATCTTCAAAAACTCAGCAAGTCTCTGCTTCCAAGCTTGTCCCCTTTAGAATCAGCTCCTCTTACTTGAACTGTTTCTGGAACTTGACGGACTCCAAACACTACCTGCTCGTCTTGCTGCTGCTGTGTTCCTCTATGCTGTGCTTTTTCCCTCTCTTCTCGTGGCGGCTCCTTCTTCCCTATCCTTTCTCTTTGTTCTAAAACTGAAACACTTTTTAACTGCTGGTTTTCAGGCACCACGCCTTTCTTCCTGTCCATGTGCAGCTCATCAGTGCTCAGCCTAGCCCTGACATCACTAGGTGGGCGGAGCTTAGCACTCGGAATACTCTGCCTTGGAGGCTTGTGGTTTCTAGGGGAACTGCCTTTCTCTCCAGATTAAAAGGAACAGGGCTTCATTTTCCTCCAATTCCATTTCCACGCACAGCTCTCCTTACCACAAATAGCACTGCCTGAGGAGTTGCAACAGCAGAAAAGGCAGCTCATTAGCTAGTCTAGGAGTTGCCACTTTCAGGGCCGGCCCATCCATTGAGCAAGAATGTTTTTTGCACAGGGCCCCGCGTTTCAGGGGGCCCCGCGCAAAGAACATTCTGATTTTTTCAAAATTAAGTTAAAAAAAAAAAAAAGCTTGCCACTGCCGCCGCGGCAGAATGGAGTGTCCCTCGGGGCCCCCTCTGCCCGGCTGAGCTATCCCTCTGCGATGGCTGAGCCCCTCTGTGCGGCTTTCAGATACGCGAAGGGAGAGTGTCTCCCTCGCGTCTCTGTTAAGCCTGCAGGGGCAGGTGGGAAATTTCCCATCAGCCCCTGCGGGCTTAACAGAGACTCGAGGGAGACACTCTCCCTTCGCGTATCCTGAAAGCCGGCACAGAGGGGCTCAGCAGTCGCAGAGAGAGGGAGCGAGGGACTCAGCCGGGCAGAGGGGGCCCCGTGGGACACTCCATTCTGCCGCTGCCGCAGAGGGTAGGAAGCCGTAGCAGCCAGCTTTTTTTTTTCTTTTTTTTTAAATGTTCCTTGAACCGATGAGGGGGGGGGTTAGGACTGGTAATGGGCTATGGAGGGGGTTAGGACTTGACTTGAGGTGGGCGGTGGGTTGATGGGGGGGTTAGGACTGGTAATGGACTATTGGGGGGGGGGGCTAGGACAGGAAATTGGCTGTGGGATTAAGGACTGGAGGTGGGCTGATGGGGTTAGGGACTGTTAATGGGCTGTGGGCTGCTGGGGGGGTTGTAATGGGCTGTGGGCTGATGGGGGCCGTTCTGGTAATGGGCTATGGGGGGTTAGGACTGATAATGGGCTATGGGGGGGGGCTAGGACAGGAAATTGGCTGATGGGGAGGGGTTAGGACTGGTAATGGGCTGTGGGCTGATGGTGGCTGGCTGGTAATGGGCTATGGGGGGGTTAGGACTGATAATGGGCTATGGGGGGGCTAGGACAGGAAATGGGCTGATGGGGAGGGGTTAGGACGAGGTGGGCTGATTGGGTTAGTACTGGTAATGTGCTGTGGGCTGATGGGGGGTTAGGACTGGCAATGGGCTATGTGGGGGCTGACTGGAAATGGGCTGATGGGGGGTTAGGGACTGGTAATGGGTTATGGGGGGGGCTTAAACTGAAACTGAAAATGGGGTGATGTGGGTTAGGACTGGAAGTGGGTTGATGGGGGGGCTAGGACTGGTATTTGGGTTGGGGGGTTGCTAGGACTGGAAATGGGGCTGATGGGGGGCTAGGAATGGAAATGGGCTGATGCAAGGACTAGAAGGGAATGGATGCTGGGTGAGGCTGGAACTAGAAGGGAGCTGATGTTGGGGGAGGATTAGAATGGGATGGGGCTGGGAGAGTAAAATGGAGAGGGGAAAAATATTTTGTGTGGGAGGGATGAAAAATCTACAATTGGCCGGGTATTGGGAGAGTAAGTGGGGATTGAGGATGGAGGGGTAAAATTTGAGTGGATGAAATAGGAATGAGGAAAGAGCAAAAGGAGAAAGATTAGTATGTCAAAGCAGATGTAGAGAGAGAATGGAAAAAAAACTAGGAGAGAAGAAAGGACAAATGGACAGCAGACGATGGAGAGTTAGCAGAAGACACGAAGAAACCAGAAGAAAGTGGCTGGAGCAATTGCAGCTGAAAAAAAATGCACAAAAGATAGAAAAATATCTCTTTATTTTGAATTTATTAATAGGAATATGTCAGCTCTGGTAAATGTGCATCATTAACGTCTGCGCTTTGTTTAGTACAAGAGCAAATTTATGTATAGTTTTATTTCTACAGTGTTGTACATTCCAAGTTTGGCTTTTGGGATTCCCAGTTTAATTATTGTCGTCCTGTTTCTAAATTGTGATTCCTTGTTTGGTGATGGTTTATGTTCTGTTCATGTGTAACTGAGCTGAGGGTATTCTGTTTATATAATTCCTATTTGACATTGCCACTTGTTCTCTTTCCCCAGTAGGTCATGTATTGGTATTCTCTGAAATGTATTGGTTTAATATTTGCATGTTTCCTTTTGATAGGTAGGGTATGGTGCTTTGGGACTCCTGGTAGTGCTGTTAGGATACGGCGGGTTTGCTATGGGTTCTAAATGGGCAGTGTTTGTAGTAGTTCCTAATGTGTCTGGCGGTTGACACTGGATTATAGTAATGTAGAAATCTTTTAGTCTTTCTTTATTCATACACTCATTAAGAGGCATGTTTACTAAAAGTTAGTATATGGTAACATTATGCAAATATTTATGCAAATGAGGCCCCTTATGCAAATGAGGCCCCGCACCGAGTCTCCGCACATGGCCCCGCACCCCCTTGGGCCGCCCCTGGCCACTTTGCATATGACTTTATCAAGGCAAAACATCAAGACTAATAGAATTGTAAAGAATGAAGAATCATAGAGGATGAAGTTGTGATCATCTAGGACATTCCATTCCTACATATGAAAAGTTTGATGCAGAAAATATAATGGACATATAGCTAGAATTTCTAACATGAGTGATGCGTTAGCGTTCACTAAACACTGTTGCTGTGTGTTATTTTACCACAGGTTTGGTTTTATACAGTGGAATCTTGTTAAAAATAATGCATGTTTCTCCAGGACCAAGCAGGAAGTCAGTCCTCACATATGGGTGACATCGGCGCCGACGGAGCCCCCGTGCGGAGCATTTCCCCAGCTTTCAAAGAAAGCCTTTGGGAATGCAGCGCGCCTGCGTGGTCCCCTTCCTGCCCAAGGATGCCATCTTGCCCAGTCTTCTTTTTTCCACGGAGCCCGACGGACGTCCGTCTTAGTCACCCGGTTAAAAGTTAATTTTTCCTTCGAAGATTCGTAGTTTTTTGCCAGTTTCAACGCCGGTCCCCCTTCCCGCCTGGGCACGGTACACCGGTATCGAGCCCGGAGCTACTTTTTTCGGGTTTTTTCCTCGCGCCTTTTTTTCTTTTTCATTGGTAGCCTGGTCTTTTGATCTTGCAGGGGCCCTTTTTCTCCCGATGGCTGCCAGCGGGTTCAAGAAGTGTGATCGGTGTCAGAAACTGATGTCTCTCACCGACACACATGACTGCTGCCTCCGGTGCCTCGGGCCCGATCATGACCCGATCATCTGTGGCCCGTGCGGCAAAATGTCCTCTAAGGCGCTGAGGAGATGTCAACATCAATGAGAAAGGATCTTCTTTGACTCAGCGTCTGGCCGGACCCGGACTTCGTCAGAGGCCTCGACATCTCCGGAGTCTGACCCCGAGCATCGTGGGGGCTTCTCTGAGCGGGGGTCTCCCTCACGGGAACACAAAAGGAAGAATAAACCCGCGAGGGCCGGCGTCGGTGGACGCTCTTGGTCCCTCGAGGGCCAGGTCGCATAGCTCCGACCGCCAACCAGGTCTTCGGAGTCGGAGAGGGCTGCCAAATTGCCTCATGTGGAGCCGGAGTCCCTGAGTCACATGAGTGCTGTTGTCCTTGTGGACTCTCCTCCGGGGGAGCCGATGTCGGGCCCGACGCCATCGGGGCCCGAGTCGGGGGCTGCTGAGTCTCCTGAGCTCGGACTCAGGTTGACGGCCTTGGAGAGCAGCTTGGCTGCCTTCATGGAACAGCAGTGGGTGCTGATCGCCGGTCTGACCAGTGCATCTGCCCAGACCACCAGGACCTCGACGTCCAAGTCGACCCCGGAGGCCAAGCCGATCCTCAAGTCAATGCGCGCTTGAGTCGATCCTCGGCCAAGGTCTCCCTCGGCCTCCCGCTCAGGACCGAGGTCGTCGATGCCGGTACCCTCGGCGTCGGAGCGGATGGCATCGGTGCCTGCCCGACCAGAGCTGCTTTATTCCTCCTCCGAGGGGTCCGGCTGGGAAACGGATGATGAGGAGTCACCCGACACCTTTCGGACTCGGTGTGTCCCATCGGACTCACCGGAGTCCGAGCCTCGGAGACTGTCCCCACTGGAGGATACCCGGTTCTCGGACTTCATGCGGGATATGGCCAAGGCCTTGGCCTTCCCCGCTGATCCCGAGGAGGAGCCTCGAGCCGAGGAGCTTGAGGCCCTCCAGTATGACTCTCCACCGAAGGAGGCCTTTACTGTACCAGTTCCTCTGATGCTGGAACGGCTCCATTTATCGAGTCCATAAGAGCGCTGGGTTCCAGAAGGCACAGCTACCTTACCACTCCATGGTTGTGGAATCAACCATGCATCGTCTGAAGAGTCAGAAGATGCACTCCTCAGTGCCCCCTTGCAGGGAGGCCCGGAACCTGGATGCCTTCGGTAGAAAGTGCTTCCAGGGCTCTATGCTGGCTTGCCGTGTCCAGACTTACCAGCTGTACATGGGCATGTACCTCCGAGGCTGGCAAAGGAGATTGCCGGGTTCTCTGCTGGCCTCTCCGAGGAACCTTGCAGAGGTTCAAGGCTTTGTCATCGGGGATTCGAGAGTGCTCGAAGTTTATGTCTCGAGCAGCCTATGATGGCTTCGAGGCTTCGGCCCACGTAGCAGCGGCCGGCATCGGTGCACGCCGTCAGGCCTGGCTACAGTCATCGGACCTCGAACCATGGGTCCAGGACAAGTTGGTCGATGTCCCTTGCCGGGGTGAGAGCCTCTTTGGCAAACCCATGGCTGAAAAGGCTGCAGAAATCGAGACGAGACTCTCACCAGGACAAGGCTGTCCAGGAAGACTTCTGCCCCTTCTCAGAAGAAGAAGGGCTCGGGGGAAAAGCCCCTTTACCGAGGAAGGCCTCTGCCTACAAATCCTACCCTCAATTCCAGGCCTCTACAGCTCCCCAACAGGAGTCAGCAGGCCAAGGGGCAGGGACATGGGCCCTCTAGGCAGAAAACCCCCAAGCCGCAGCTCCGGCTCCTGCACAGCAGGGAGCGGGGTTTGACTCCCACTACATAGCCTCTCCCCCACTGCTAGCTCCACTCAGCACAAGAGGCCGACTGACACTGTATGCCCACAGATGGTCAGCCATAACAGGGGATACCTGGGTACTGAGCATAGTCCAAAAAAGGCTACTTGCTCCACTTCAACCAGTTATCTCCCTCCTATTTTCCAGGGGAGCCTCCAAGACTCCCTCTGCACAGGAACCTCCTCCTTTAGGAGTTGGCAAGTCTTCTACAGGAGCAGGCGGTGGAACTGGTGCCTCACCACCTGATAGGCCTAGGCTTCTATTCCAGGTACTTTCTGTACCAAAAAAGGACAGGAGGCCTCAGACCCATCCTGGACCTGTGAAATCTCAACAAGTTCCCAGAGAGGGAAAAGTTCAAGATGCTTACCCTTGGAATACTGCTGCCCTACCTCCAGCAGGGAGATTGGCTATGCTCCTTAGACCTGAAGATGCTTATACTCACATCCTCATTCATCCAGACCACAGACAATATTTCAGATTTGTGGTGGGAGGAAATCATTTTCAGTACAGAGTACTTCCATTTGGCCTAACCTCTGCTCCCAGGGTTTTCACCAAATGCCTAGCGGTGGTGGCGGCCTATCTCAGAAACCAGGGCATCTTTGTCTTTCCATACCTGGACGACTGGCTCATCAGGGGTCTAGTCTCCGCAGGAGACCAGACAAGCCACCCTTCGCACTGTCTCCCTTCTCCAGAACCTGGGCTTCGTCATAAACTTCGCAAAGTTCACTTTGCTCCCCTCACAGGACGTAGAGTTCAAAGGGGCAAGGTTGAATACCTTGCAAGCAATGGCTTATTTGCCCGAGGACAGGGCCCACAGATTGATGGCTCTGGCTCAGCGGTTTTGCAGCGGGTCTCTGGTCTCTGCCAGACATTTCCTGAGACGTTTGGGCCACATGGCTTCCACGGTCCATGTAACTCCAAATGCTCGTCTGCATATGCGGGCCTGCTCAATGGTGCCTCAGAGCTCAGTGGATACAGGCCACAGGTGACTTAAGAGACAAAGTAAGAGTGTCCAAGCTACTAGCGGCCCTCCCTGAAGTGGTGACTGCATCTCCCCAACCTGGTCAAAGGGGTACCTTTCCAGGCACCGCCACACACGCAGGTGCTGACAACCAATGCTTCTCTTCAGGGTTGGGGTGCACATTGCCAGGGGGCATGCACTCAGGGCCTCTGGTCCCCTTGGGAGACCACACAGCAAATCAGTCTGTTGGAGTTGCGAGCTATTCGCTTGGCTCTACAGACTTTCTCTCATGTCCTCTCTCACCAGTCTGTTTTGATTCAAACAGACAACCAAGTAGCAATGTTCTATGTGAACAAACATGGAGGTACAGGATCCTGGCTTCTGTGTCAGGAGGCATAGGCCCTGTGTGCCTTGGCAGTCAAACAAGGCATGTTTCTCAGGGCAGTTTACCTACCTGGCCAAGAAAATTACCTGGCAGACAGGTTGAGCAGGATGCTAAGCCTCATGAGTGGCATTTGAATCCCCTAGTGGTCCAGCAGATCTTCCTGAAATGGGGTCTTCCAACCATCGACCTCTTTGACAGTCCACTGAACCGTCAGCTGCCCAGGTTTTGTTCCAGACAACCGCATCCTCTGCGAATAGCAGCAGATGCCTTCCTAATCTCTTGAACTACAGGCCTGCTGTATGCGTTTCCTCCAACGCCTCTAGTGGCACGAACCTTGTTCAAGGTCCTTCGGGACAAAGCCTCGCTGATCCTGGTAGCCCCCAGATGGCCGAGGCAACCGTGGTTTCCACTCCTTCTGCAATTTGCGGTGGACACTCCACTCCTTCTGGGGGTGCAACCCGATCTTCTGTCTCAGGATCAGGGATCTCTCCTGCACCCCAACCTCCAGTCCCTCAATCTGATGGCCTGGCTGCTGAAAGGGTAGTTCTAGCCCTCTTATTTCTGCCTAAGGAAGTGGAAGAGGTGGTTTTTGGCCTCTAGGGAGGCAATCCATCCAGAAATCTTATGTCCTCAGTGGCGTAGGTTCGCCACCTGGTGTGCTCAGCGCCAGGACGATCCATTTTCGTGCCTGGTGCCAGTGGTGCTGCAGTATCTGCTTCACCTGTCGGACCTAGGCCTTAAATCCAACTCTGTTCGGGTCCACTTCAGTGCTCTGTCAGCGCATCACTAGCCGGTGGAGGGCCGGTCTCTGTCGGTCCTTCCCTTAGTGGCCCGCTTCCTCAGGGGCCTGCTTTTGCTCAAGCCTCCGATTCGTCCACCAGCCCCTGAGTGGGATTTGACTGTGGTCTTGCAACAACTTACTCGCCCACCGTTTGAGCTGATGGCTACCTGTCATTTACGCTTCCTTTCCTGAAAGGCGTTGTCCTTGGTGGCTCTTACCTCGGCCAGGCGTGTGAGTGAACTACAGGCTCTGGTTTCTGATAGACCATACACACAGTTCTATAGGAACAGGGTGGTATTACGGACTGATCCTAAGTTCCTTCCAAAGGTTGTCTCCTCCTTCCACCTCAGTCAGGAGGTGGTTCTTCCGACCTTCTTTCCCAGGCCGCATGCCGGGCTGAAATGGTCTTGCATACCCTGGACTGTAGGAGGGCATTGTCTTTCTACATTGACCGTATGCAGGGGCATCGAAGGGCCATTCAGCTCTTCGTATCTTTGACACTAATAAGCTGGGGTTACCTGTCTCCAAGCATACCCTGTCCATTTGGGTAGCAGACTGTATCGCCTGGGCATACAGGGCAGCCGGCCTCTCCCTGCAGGGTCGAGTCACGGCCCACCGTGTCAGGGTGAAGGCTGCAACAGTAGCTCATCTCCGCTCTATTCTGTTGGCAGACATCTGCCGGGCCGCTACTTGGTCTTCAAGCCAGACTTTTGCAGCCAATTACTGCCTCGAGAGGGAGACCCGCAGGGACAGTGCTTTCAGACAGGCGGTATTCCGTAATCTCTTTGAGGTTTAAGCAACTCCTACCCTCCGTCCCTTGTGTTGGGCTACCGTTTGGGGGCGTTCTCAGAGAAGTTTCTTATCACGCATGCTGAGGCTCTAGAGGGAGCTTATTTTTCAGCTTTGGGTTCTCAGTAGCCTAGAGCTGGGGAGTCCCATATGTGAGGACTGATTTCCTGCTTGGTCCTGGAGAAAGAGTAGTTACTCACCTGTAACAGGTGTTCTCCAGGAGCAGCAGGAATCAGTCCTCACGACCCTCCCTCCTCCCCTTGTAGTTGCAGTCATTTATATATTTCATTTTGGTTTTTTGCTGTCTTTTAGCTATGTCATCAGACTGGGTAAGATGGCACCCTTGGGCGAGAAGGGGACTGCGCAGGCGTGCTGCATTCCCAAAGGCTTTCTTTGAAAGCTGGGGAAATGCTCCGCACGGGGACTCCGTCGGCACCAACGTCACCCATATGTGAGGACTGATTCCTGCTGCTCCTGGAGAACACCTGTTACAGGTGAGTAACTACTCTTAATGGCATTAGCCTACGGTAATATGGTAGTGTATATTTATAACTCTAGCTGAAAGTGATAAAGGAGAAAAACACAAGAATGACATTTCTAATAGAAGTGTCAGTACCAAGTGACTATTCTATACTGCATAGAGAGAAAAAGAAGTTCCTTGAAGATCATAAAAATGCAATCAAAGACAAATGAAATGTGGCAGAAAAATTCAGATATTCTCCCAGTTATACTGACTGCTGTTGACTTGATTACAAAAAATTCCAAACTCATCTTGATATCATGCCTGTGTATATTGTATTTTCTGAATTCAAAAAGGAAGCTCTGTTTGGTATAGTGTAATTTTTAAGATGAGCACAAGTAATTTTGACTGTGATTATGCTCAAAATGCCCTGGTGTATAGGCGAGGATCATTCCTGTCATGGTAGATCCAAATGAGCTCATTTTTTGGACATTACTCTGGGAGAAGTAGAGAAATAAATAAACCAATGAAAGGTTGTTATAAATGATACTGGCATCTTTTTCTTTCTCGCTTTAACATCTGGTAATAGCCATATTGATTTTAGACTGTTATTTCTTGTGTTTGAGACACTGTGTTAAAGACATTTAGCCAAAGTCAAGTGAATGTTAGTTGTGTGCTGTTTGGTACAAGTACTTATTCTGCCTCTCTGTAATTGATTGCATGGTGTCCATACAAAGGCATGCAGACATACATGAATGATAAAAAGCAAGTAAGCTTTTAAAGTCATTTAACTATTCATATCTCTAGATCAGGCATGTCCAAAAGGTAGATCACGATCTACCTGTAGATCGCGGAGGGGTCAGATGTAGATCGTGAGCCCCACTTGTCTCCATCTCTCCAGCAGCTCGCCCCGTCGCTAGGAGAGAGCTCGTGCTGGCAGGTCGTCTGCTGAGGGCTTGCCACCGCTGCTGATCCTTTGCCTGCCCCCGCCCCAACACCCCTTAGAAATGTGTTATATACCCGGGCGATATCCAGTCGCCCCGGCTTTATCTGAATACTCTTACCGTATTAGTTGTGTCGTGTGCTGGTCATTGGTTGATTTATAGTTCGCTTTCATTAAACGTTTTCAGGCAGACACAACAAAGTGTCAAGAATTTGGTGATTTTGGCAGGCTTTTCCAATTTTGTTCTAACTTGCCTATGCCTTGCCTTCAAATTGGTTCAAACTACTGTGACTTTTGCTTGCCTCTGCAATTTTATTTTGCCTAGCCTTTGCGTTGATTCTACACTGTGTGCAGAATTTATTAAATCGCGTGTGGTGGTATTTGAACTTGTTTGGCGGTATTTGATTTTATCTGGTTTGCTGGACAGGTATTTATGTTTTTAGATGATTGGTGGTAATTGATTGGTGCCAGTATGATGAATTCTTATTTTTACTTTTAGAACTGCATGTGTGGTTTTGGCATCTCCAGTCCTTGTATTGCACATCATCCAGAGGTCTTCAGTTCTCCAGGACCAAGCAGGAAGTCAGTCCTCACATATGGGTGACATCGGCACAGACGGAACCCCCGTGTGGAGCATTTCCCCAGCTTTCAAAGAAAGCCTTTGGGAATACAGCGCGCATGCGCGGTCCCCTTCCTGCCCAAGGGTGCCATCTTGCTCAGTCTTCTTTTCTCCACGGAGTCCGATGGACATGTTTCGTTTTCACCCGAGGAAAAAGTTGATTTTGTTCTGCGTGGACCCGTTTTTCTTCGGTTTGACGCAGGTTTCCCTTTCCCGCCTGGGCCCGATACATCGGTATCGAACCCGGAATTCTTTTTTCCATTTTTGTTCTTAGTGACTAGCGTACGCGCCATTTTTTCTGTTTTCACTGGCAGCCCTGTCTTTTGACCTCGTAGGGGCCCTTTTTCCCCCGATGGCTACCAACGGGTTTAAAAAGTGTGATCGGTGTAAGAAACTTATGTCTCTCACCGACACACATGACTGCTGCCTCCAGTGCCTCGGGCCCGATCATGACACGATGATCTGTGGTCCATGTGGGAAAATGTCCTCGAAGGCGTTGAGGAGTCGGCAGCACCAAAAGGAAAGAATCTTCTCTGACTCCGTGTCCGGACGGGCCCAGACTTCGTCAGAGGCCTCGACGTCTTGGGACTCCAGCCCTGAGCAGCGCCGAGGCTCCTCTGAGAGGGGGTCTCCCTCGCGGGAGCATCGCAAGAAGAAAAAACCCGCGAGGGCGGCGTCGGTGGACGCACTTGGCTACTCGAGGGCCAAGTCGCATAGCCTCGAATGCCGTCCCGGGTCTTCGGAGTCGGAGAGGCCTGCAAAGCAACCTCGTGTGGAGGTGGAGTCCCCGGGTCACCTGAGTACTGTAGTACTCGTGGACTCTCCTCCAGGGGAGCCGACGTCGGGGCTTAAGTCAGGCGCTGCTGAGTGTCCTGAACTCGGACTCAGGTTGACGGCCTTGGAGTGCAGCTTGGCTGCCTTCATGGAACAGCAGCGGGCACTGTTCACCGGTCTCACCGGTGCATCTGCCCCGACCACCAGGACATCGACGTCCAAGTCGACCCCGGAGGCCGAGCCGATCCTCGAGTCTATGCGCGCTTGAGTCGATCCTCGGCCAAGGTTTCCCTCGGCCTCCCGCTCGGGACCGAGGTCGTCAATGCCTGTACCGTCGGCGTCGGGGCAGATGGCATCGGTGCTTGCCCGACCAGAGCTGCTTGATTCCTCCTCCGAGGGGTCCGGCTGGGAAACGGAGGATGAGGAGTCACCCGACACCTTTCGGACTCGGTGTGTCCCATCGGACTCACCGGAGTCCGAGCCTCGGAGACGGTCCCCACCGGAGGATACCCGGTTCTCGGACTTCGTGCGGGATATGGCCAAGGCCTTGGCATTCCCCGTGGATCCCGAGGAGGAGCCTCGAGCCGAGGAGCTCAAGTCCCTACAGTATGACTCTCCTCCAAAGGAGGCCTTTACTGTACCAGTTCCTGCAATGCTGGAACGGTTGCTCTTCCGCATGTGGGAGGCGCCGGCCTCGACGACGGTTTTCAGCAAGTGGGTCGATTCCATCTGTCGAGTCCACAAGAGCCCTGGGTTCCAAATGGCACAATTACTGCACCACTCCATGGTTGTGGAATCGGCCATGCATCGTCTGAAGAGTCAGAAGATGCACTCCTTGGTGCCCCCCGGCAGGGAGGCCCGGAACCTGGATACCCTCGTTAAGAAGTGCTTCCAGGGCTCTATGCTTGCTTGCCGTGTCCAGACCTACCAGCTGTACATTGGCATGTACCTTCGAAACCTTTCAAAGGAGATTGCCAGGTTCTCTGCTGGTCTCTCCGAGGAACCTTTGCAGCGGTTCAATGCTCTGTCATCGGGTATTCGTGAGTGCTCAAAGTTTATCTCTCAAGGAGCCTATTATGGCTTCGAGGCTTCGGCCCGGGTAGCCGTGGCCGGCATTGGTGCACACCGTCAGGCCTGGCTACAGTCATCGGACCTCGAGCCATGGGTGCAGGAAAGTTGGTCGATGTCCCCTGCCGAGGTGACAACCTCTTTGGCAAGCCCATGGCTGAAAAGGCTGCAGAACTTGAGACCGAGAATCTTACCTGGACAAGACTGTCCAGGAAAACCTCTGCCCCTTCTCAGAAGAAGAAGGGCTCGGGGAAAAAGACCTTTTACCCAAGGAAGTCATCTGCCTATAAACAGTACCCTCATTTTCAGGCCTCTGTAGCTCCCCAACAGGGTCAGCAGGCCAAGGGGCAGGGGCAGGGACATGGGCCCCATAGGCAGAATACCCCCAAGCTGCCAGCTCCGGCTCCTGCACAGCAGGGAGCGGGGTTTTGACTCCGGTGGCATAGCCTCTCCTCCTCAGCTGGCCCACATCAGCACAAGAGGCCGGCTGGCCCTGTACGCCCACAGGTGGTCAGCCGTAACAAGGGATACCTGGGTACTAAGTATAGTCCAGAGGGGTTATCTCCTCCACTTCCACCAGGTACCTCCCTCCTACTTTCCAGGGGAGCCTCCAAGACTCCCTCTGCACAGTGACTTACTCCTGCAGGAGTTGGCAGGTCTTGTACAGGAGCAGGCAGTGGAACCGGTGCCCCACCACCTAAGAGGTCAAGGCTTCTATTCCAGGTACTTTCTGGTACCAAAAAGAACAGGAGGCCTCAGGCCCATCCTAGACTTGCGAAATCTCAACAAGTTCCTGGAGAGGGAAAAGTTCAAGATGCTTACCCTTGGAATCCTGCTACCCTTCCTCCATGAGGGAGATTGGCTATGCTCCTTAGACCTAAAGGATGCTTATACTCACATCCTTATTCATCCAGACCACAGACAATATCTCCAATTTGTAGTGGGAGGAAACCGCTATCAGTACAGAGTACTACCTTTTGGCCTAACCTCTGCCCCCAGGGTATTCACCAAGTGCCTGGCGGTGGTGGCGGCCTACCTAAGGGTTCAAGGCCTCTTTGTCTTTCCATAACTGACGACTGGCTCATCAGGGTCAATCCCCACAGGAGGCCAATCAAGCCACCCTTCGCACTGTCGCTCTGCTTCAGCACCTGGGGTTTGTTATAAACTTCGGAAAGTCCACTTTGCATCCCTCACAGAACATGGAGTTCATAGGAGCAAGACTGGACACCCTTCAGGCAAAGGCCTTTTTACCCATGGACAGGGCCCACAGATTGATGGATCTAGCCAGGCAGTTCCACAGCAATTCTCTGGTCTCCGCCAGACAATTCCTGAGGCTCTTAGGCCACATGGCTTCTACGGTCCATGTAACTCCAAATGTCCGTCTACACATGAGGCCAGCTCAATGGGGCCTCAGAACTCAGTGGCACCAGGCTACAGGAAACCTCATGGACAGAGTGAGGGTGTCCAAACTGCTCGAGTCTTCTCTACAGTGGTGGCTCCATCTTCCGAATTTAGTGCAAGGGGTGTTCTTTCAGACACCCCCACACTCTCAAGTGCTGACAACAAATGCGTCTCTTCAAGGTTGGGGTGCACATTGCCAGGGAGCATGTACTCAAGGCTTGTGGTCTCCTTGGGAGGCTGCACAGTAGATCAGTCTCTTAGAACTGAGAGCTATCCGCTTAGCCCTGAGAACTTTCTCCCATCTCATCTCTCACCAGTCCGTCTTAGTCCAGACGGACAATCAAGTTGCTATGTTCTATGTGAAGAAACAAGGGGGCACAGGGTCGGACAGTGCACTTTAAAATGTGCCCTCTGGGGTACCTTATGGGGCGCCTTATGTTACTGTGCTTTGAGAGTGTGTTTGCTAGTAGCAGTAATTAAAATAAAGTTAATATGCCTCAGAATGCAGCATTACACATAACAGGTAGTGCCTCACCCAGCCTTATTCATTGGGCACAGTGGGGGATTGAACCCATGATCCCTGCACCATTGGTCAGTGTCTTAACCATTGTACTGTGGCTCTGTTCCTGTGCTCGCACATCAGCGCGCCTGCTTACGCTTCCTGTCTTCTATGTCAGGAGGCGCAGAAACTGTGCTCCTGGGAGTCAGTCACGGCATTCTTCTCAAAGCGGTCTATCTCCCAGGTCAGGAGAATTACCTGGCGGACAGATTGAGCAGGATCCTGCTGCCACACGAATGGCAGTTGAATCCTTTAGTGGTTCAACAGATCTTCCTGAGATGGGGTCCTCCCACCATAGATCTCTTTGCCAGTCCTCTAAACCGTCAACTTCCCATGTTCTGCTCCAGACAACCGCATCCTCTCAGAGTAGCAGCGGATGTGTTTCTCATTCCATGGTTTACAGGCCTCCTATATGCGTTTCCTCCCACGCCTCTAGTGTCCAAGACACTGTTCAAAGTGATCTGGGACAAGGCCTCGGTGATCCTGGTGGCCCCCAGGTGGCCAAGGCAACCCTGGTTCCCGCTTCTCCTGCAACTAGCAGTGGACACTCCTCTTCCTCTAGGGATGCAACCCGATCTCCTGTCTCAAGAGCAGGGATCTCTCTTACACCCCAATCTCCAGTCCCTCCATTTGATGGCCTGGCTGCTGAAAGGGTAGTTCTAGCGCCCTTACTACTGCCTAGGGAAGTGGAGGACGTGGTCTTGGCCTCTAGGAGGCAGTCCACCCGAAAGTCTTATGCCTTAAGTGGCGTAGATTCTCTTCCTGGTGTACTCAACACAACGAGAATCCTTTCTCATGCCTAGTACCAGTGGTGCTGCAATATTTGTTTCACCTGTCCAACAAAGGCCTTAAGTCCAATTCTGTGAGAGTTCATCTTAGTGCTCTTTCAGCACACCACTCCCCAGTGGAGGGTCAGTCTCTCTCAAGCCATCCTTTGGTGGCTCGCTTCCTCAGAGGCCTGCTTTTGCTTAAGCCTCCAGTGCGTCCGCCTGCCCCTGAATGGGATTTAAATATGGTCTTGCAACGGCTTACTTGCCCACCATTTGAACCTATGGCTACTTGCCCTCTGCTTTTTCTCTCCTGGAAAGCGTTGTTTCTGGTAGCCCTTACCCCTCAGCAAGGCGAGTGAGTGAGCTTTAGGCCCTAGTATCAGATGCACCTTATACTAGGTTCTATAGGAACAGAGTAGTCTTACAGACTCACCCTAAGTTCCTTCCTAACATTGTCTCCTCCTTCCACCTCAATCAGGAGGTGGTTCTTCCAACTTTCTTTCCCAGGCCGCATGCCAGCCGGGCTGAGATGGTCCTGCATACCCTGGACTGTAGGAAGGCGTTGTCCTTCTACCTTGACCGTACGCGGGAGCACCGGAGGGCTGTTCAGCTCTTTGTCTCTTTTGACCCCAATAAGTTGGGGTTGGCTGTCTGCAAGCGTACTTTGTCCATATGGGTAGCCGACTGTATCGCCTGGGCTTACAGGGCAGCCGGCCTCTCGTTGCAGGGTCGAGTCACGGCTCACCGTGTCAGGGCGAAGGCTGCGTCAGTGGCTCATCTCCGCTCTGTTCCATTGGCAAACATCTGCCGGGCCGCTACTTGGTCTTCAAGCCAGACTTTTGCGGCCCACTACTGCCTTGAGAGGGAGTCCCGCAGGGACAGTGCTTTCGGGCAGGCGGTACTCCATAATCTCTTTGGAGTTTAGGCAACTCCTACCCTCCGGCCCTGGTGTTGGGCTACCGTTCGGGGGCGTTATCAGAGAAGATTCTTTTCTTGCATGCTGAGGCTCTAGAGGGAGCTCATTTTTCAGCTTTGGGTCTCCGGTAGCCTTAAGCTTGGGATTCCCATATGTGAGGACTGACTTCCTGCTTGGTCCTGGAGAAAGAGTAGTTACTCTTGGTCTTACTAATCTGTTATGTTTTTTTGAAGGAGTGAATAAACAAGTGGACAAAGGTGAGTCGGTTGATATTGTGTATCTGGACTTTCAGAAAGCCTTTGACAAGGTCCCTCATCAGAGACTTTTGGCAAAACTAAAGAGTCATGGGATAGGAGGCAGTGTACTATTGTGGATCAGGAACTGGTTAAAAGATAGAAAGCAGAGGGTAGGGCTAAATGGCCAATTTTCCCAATGGAGAAAGGTGAATAGTGGTGTACCCCAGGGATCTGTGCTGGGTCTGCTGCTTTTTGACATATTCATAAATGACCTGGAAAGTGGAATAACAAGTGAGGTTATCAAATTTGCAGATGACACAAAACTATTTAAAGTTGTTAAAACCCAGGAGGATTGTGGAAAATTGCAAGAGGATCTTGATAAATTGGAAGACTGGGCATCAAAATGGCAGATGAAATTTAATGTGGAGAAGTGCAAGGTTATGCACCTAGGGAAGAACAACCCAAACTATGGTTACACGATGCAAGGTTCCACATTAGGAACCACCACCCAGGAAAAAGATTTAGGCGTCATTGTGGATACCATGTTAAAAACCTCGGCCCAGTGTGCAGCGGCGGCCAAGAGAGCAAATAGAATGCTAGGTATGATAAGGAAAGGAATGGAAAATAAAACAAAAGATATTATAATGCCTCTATATCGTTCCATGGTGAGACCGCACCTTGAATATTGTGTGCAATTCTGGTCGCCGTATCTTAAAAAGGATATAGCGATTTTAGAAAAGGTTCAGAGAAGAGCCACCAAAATGGTAAAGGGGATGGAAGGCTACTCCTATGAAGAAAGGCTAAAAAGGTTGGGGCTCGTTAACCTGGAAAAGAGACGGCTGAGGGGAGATATGATAGAAGTCTATAAATTAATGAACGGAGTGGAACGGGTAAACGTAGATCGATTGTTTACCTTATCAGAATATAGAAAGACTAGGGGACATGCAATGAAGCTACAGGGTAAACTATTTAAGACTAATAAAAGAAAATATTTTTTCACTCAACGTGTAATCAAACTCTGGAATTTGTTACCGGAGGATGTAGTAAAGGCTGTTAGTGTAGCTGGGTTTAAAAAAGGTTTGGACAAGTTCCTGGAGGAAAGGTCCATAAACCATTATTCCTTAGCGTCCCTCTAGTCCAGTCCCGGAAATGTAGAGTTGTCAACCTCCACCAGCAGCTTTGGAGACTGAATGATGTCATCATTTTGATGTCACTGGTACAAATAGGCTAGATCCGCCCCCTTTCACCAGTACTTTCAGTCTCCAAGCAGCTTGGAGGTTCTGAGCCCGGGACTGGGCTCAGAGGAACAAATAAGCAGAGCTTTAATTCTTTGTTTAAATTTAGGATTTTTCCTTTGCTTTCTTGTTTTTTAGCTGCCTGCTGCTGCTGACAGAGATTCTGTGCTGCTGGGGCTGTTTCTCTCCGTTCCTGCTCTCTTCTCCTCCCCCCCCCCCCTTCCTTCTCTTTTCTTTCTTTGCCTTATTGCCCCAGCATTTAAACGAGCATTGTGAGTGCACTGGTGTGTGCCTGGCATTATCTCCCTGCTCCCGAACCCACTTGGAAGGGTGAGGAGCAGGTTGAGCACGTTTGGACTGCTGGCAGCAGGCAGGGGGAGTGTATAGCAGTCTCTCCAGGAGCTGATGCCGATTTAAGGGCTGTGCTCTTGAGGGGTTCAGCGCTGCCCTTCCTCACTCTCCTCCCGGTGTTTGGTGAGTAAATTTGCCTTAGGGTTCCTTGGGGGAGTGATCTTTGCTGGCAGCAGGGGTTTGTCAGCTCCATCAGGGTGCAGGAGGCCTGGCCGCATGATTTTTGGCGCCGCAAACGTTGCGGCGGCCATTTTGGATCCCGTTTTTTCTTCTGCCTAACAAGATCGTTTTTTCAGGGTTAGGAGCTTCGTTTTGGCAAACGGTGTTAGGGGGCAGCTAGTTAGAGCTAACTGCATCGATCTGTGTAAAAAAAAAAAAAAAAAAAAAAAAATCGCGTTTGTAATTTAGCTGTTCCTGGGGCTTTCAAAGGCTTCTTCTGCACTGGTACAGCGCTGTTTATTGATCATGCCTGCCAAGCCCCGCTGCCTCGTGTGTGGGGTGAGGCGCGGAGAGCTTTTGGACACTGGGGTGTGTAAGGCGTGCTCTTTAGAGGCCATGGGCATGGAAAAGTCCCTGGGGGAAGGCTCTCAAGGGCAGGGAGAGGCTTCTCTGGAAGGAGAGGGGTCTATCCCCCCTTCTCTGTCTGCTTCGGAGCCGGTTGCGGGCCCGTCCTCCGCTGGCAGCGTTCCTCTGTTGCCGGAAGGGTCTCAGGGGGCTGGGCTGCCAGGTGTCCCTTCAGAATTTTTCTCCTTGATGCAAAAAGCTTTTGCCTTACTGCAGCCTGACCGGGGGGTTCCGTCCCCGGGTCCTGCGAGGGGTACGAGGCGACGCTCATCCACTCTCCATGAAGGAGACGTGGCGTTACCAAAAAGGCGACGGGACGATTTCGATTCGGCTTCCCCGGCTCCTTTGGAGGAGGACCTGGGAATGCCAGATCTGGAAGATGAGGTGTCGGATGAGGACCTAGAAGACGGGGAATTGTTGGAGGAGGAGCAGCAGAGCAGGCTGGTCCGCGTATTTCGGCGGGAAGAACTGCCTGCTCTGATCTCCGAGACGCTAAAGGTGTTGAATATGCCCGCGGGTTCCACGTCCTCCGCGGAGGCGTTGGAGGATCCGCTGCTACAAGCCGTGCGCACTTCGCAGAGAGTGTTCCCCATCCACAGAGTCTTTCGGGATATGATTCAGGAGGAATGGGACTCGCCGGATTCGGCGTTGCGGGGGACCAGGGCTTTGGATAGGTTATACCCGATCTCTGAGCAGGATAAGCTGCTTTTTCGTTCTCCTAAGGTGGATGCCGCGGTGGCGGCGGTCACTAAAAAGACCACCATCCCGGTGGAGGGGGCGGCAGCCTTGAGAGATGGTCAGGATAGGAAGTTGGATACTTTGCTGAAGCAGGTGTTTGATATGAGTGCCCTTTCCCTGCAGGCCTCCATAGCAGGGGCCTGGGTGGCGAGGGGCTGTTTGCGCTGGTCCCAACGTATCCAGAGCTCCCTCCCAGAGGAACAATCAGCGGATGGGTCTCGGCTGGAGTCCGGCACCGCCTACCTGTCTGATGCGCACTATGATCTTCTTCGTGGTCAGGCCAAATGTATGGCTTCGGTAGTGGCGGCTCGCCGTTATCTGTGGCTCCGCAACTGGTCAGCGGATAGTTCGTCCAAGTCGCGGCTCAGTAAGCTTCCCTTCCGGGGTAAACTTCTCTTTGGAGAAGATCTGGAAAAGTTGGTCAAGGACCTCGGGGAGTCCAAAGGGGGCCGGCTCCCAGAGGATAGACCGAAACAGTCTCGGGGGGCTTCTGGGTCTCGAGGCCTCTCGAGAGATTTTCGTAAGTTTCGCACTCCTCGTTTTCAGCAATCGCAGCGGAGCAGGTTTCCGTCGCGGGGCCAGTCCTTTCGTGGATTTCGGGGAGCGGGAAGGGGTTTTGGTACCTTCCAGCCCTCCGGTGCCAAGAAGTCCCAATGAGATGAGGCGGGCCCAGGTGGGCGAAGTGCCCGTGGGAGGCAGGTTACGGGAGTTTTACCCTGCCTGGGTCCAGATTACCTCCGACCGGTGGGTATTGGAGGTCATTCGGGAAGGATATGCCCTGGAATTTCGGCGCCCCGTAGGAGATTCCTTTGTTCTTTCCCCCTGCAGGGCCCCTCGGAAGCTGAGAGCTGTGGGCGACACCATAGGGCGGCTCCAGCGGCTCCGTGCAATAGTGCCCGTTCCGGTCGACCAGTGCGGCGCCGGTCGATACTCCATTTATTTTGTGGTTCCCAAGAAAGGGGGTACGTTTCGTCCGATTCTCGACCTCAAGAGGGTAAATCGTTGCCTTCGCGTGTCCCACTTCCGCATGGAAACCTTGCGGTCCGTCCTGGCGGCGGTTCGCGCGGGAGAGTTTTTGACGTCCTTAGACCTGACGGAAGCTTATCTTCATATCCCCGTGCGCAGGGAGCATCAGCGCTTTCTGCGTTTTGCGGTGCCGATGGGACACTTTCAGTTCCGGGCGCTTCCTTTCGGTCTGGCGACCGCTCCCCGGACATTCACGAAGGTCATGGTTGTGGTGGCGGCCGCTCTTCGCAAAGAGGGGATACTGGTACACCCTTACCTAGACGATTGGTTGATACGAGCGAAGTCAAGAGAGGAAAGCGTGGTAGCCACTGCCAGGGTGGTGGAGTTCTTGGACAGCCTCGGTTGGGTAGTCAACGGGGCGAAGAGTCGTTTGACCCCCTCTCAGGTTCTAGAGTATCTGGGGGCGCGCTTCGAGACTCGGTCGGGCCGGGTCTTCCTTCCCGACGTAAGGGCGCAGGCCTTGAGAGAACTGGTGCGTCGGTTTTTGAGGCTTCGGGCGCCGACGGCTTGGCAGTACCTGCAATTGCTCGGCACCATGGCGGCGACGATAGACTTGGTGTTGTGGGCCAGGGCTCACATGCGGCCGCTACAGAGTGCTCTTCTTCGGCGGTGGTCTCATCAGTCGGACGCGTTGTCTCACTGCCTGCCCTGTCCGGCGGTGGTGCAGGACAGTCTGCAATGGTGGCTGCTTCCCGACAGTCTGAATCAGGGCGTGCCTCTGGAGCCCCCGTGCTGGCGGCTGCTCACGACGGATGCGAGTCTAGCGGGCTGGGGGGCTCATCTAGAGGGCTCGTTTGCGCAGGGGACTTGGTCGCCGGAGGAGCAACTGTGGTCCATCAACCGGTTGGAAATGCGAGCGGTGGTTCAGGCCCTGCGGGCGTTTCGACGGGTGCTGGGGCAAGCAGCGGTCAGGGTGCTATCAGACAACGCAACCACGGTAGCGTATATCAATCGGCAAGGCGGTACGGGCAGTGTGGCCCTGGAGGAGGAGGCGAGTGTGCTGCTGACCTGGGCGGAACTGAACTTACAGGCTCTGTCAGCTCAGCATGTCGCAGGAGTCAACAACGTCGAAGCGGATTATCTCAGCCGCTGCCGCGTGGATCCGGGAGAGTGGACGCTGCATCCGGACGTCTTTGCAATGCTGGTGCGCCGGTGGGGGATCCCGGTGATGGATCTCATGGCGACATTCGCGTCGGCAAAAGTGGAGCGTTTCTTCAGCCGAAGGAAAGAGCGGATGGCAGAGGGCCTGGATGCTCTGGCGCAACGATGGCCCACGGAGGGGCTTCTGTATGTGTTCCCTCCCTGGGCACTCATCGGCAAGGTGATACAACGCATCGAGAGGCACAAGGGTCAGGTGGTGCTGGTGGCGCCAGATTGGCCAAGACGGCCGTGGTATGCGGATATGGTGCGGCTGGTGGCCGACGTCCCGTGGCGGCTCCCGCTCCGGGAGGACCTGTTGCTTCAGGGGCCCTTGCGGATGCCTCAGGTGGGTCGGTTCTCGCTTACGGCCTGGCTCTTGAGCGGGCGAGGTTGACGGCCCGCGGTTATTCGACGTCCGTGGTAGCCACTCTGTTACGATCGCGCCGGAGGTCGACTTCCCTAGCATATATACGCGTTTGGCGTGTTTTTGAGGCCTGGTGTTCCGATCGGTCTGTCATCCCCATGCGGGCTTCTGTGTCCGATGTCCTCTCCTTTTTACAAGCAGGGTTGGAGAAGGGCCTGGCGGCCAGTTCTTTACGAGTGCATTTGGCGGCTGTCTCCTGTTTTCGCGGCAAGATTCAGGGTCAGGTGATAGCGACGCATGTCGACGTTCGGCGCTTCCTGCGAGCGGTTTTGCTCTTGCGTCCGCCGAGGCGTTCGGTTATTCCTCTATGGGATCTCAATTTGGTCTTGGAAGCCCTGATCGGGCCACCTTTTGAGCCTTTGAGTGCAGCCTCGCTTAAGGATTTGACTCTCAAGACTTTGTTCCTAGTGGCGATCTGTTCCGCCAGGAGGATTTCGGAGCTACAGGCGCTGTCTTGCCGGGAGCCTTTTTTGATTTTTTCCCCGGACAAAGTGGTGCTACGGACGGTGCCAGCCTTTTTACCAAAGGTGGTGTCCGCTTTCCATGTGAATCAGGTGGTGTCGCTGCCAGTATTTTCCGCGGAGCAGAGGGCTCAGGCGGGTGGGCGCTTGCATCGGTTGGATGTGCGGAGGGCGCTCAAGAGCTATCTCCGTCGTACGGCTTCCTTCCGGAAGTCGGACAGGCTTTTGTCGCCTTCGGAGGCCCTCGGAAGGGCGAGGCGGCAGCAAAGTCTTCCATTTCTAGATGGCTGAAAGAGGCCATTAGTTCCGCCTACATTCTGAGGGGCAGAGAAGTGCCGGTCGGCTTGCGGGCGCATTCTACGAGAGCTCAGGCAGCGTCGTGGGCGGAAGTCAGTCTCGTTCCGCCGGCAGACATTTGTAGAGCTGCAACCTGGTCCTCGTTGCATTCTTTTGCTCGGCATTATCGTTTGGACGTACAGGCGCGCGGGGATGGTCGTTTTGGGTCAGCCGTCCTTCAGGCTGCAGTTTCCGGACCCTCCCGTTGATATGTACTGCTCTGTTACATCCTCTACATTTCCGGGACTGGACTAGAGGGACGCTAAGGAAGAGTAAATTAGACTTACCTGCTAATTGTTGTTCCTTGAGGAACTCTAGTCCAGTCCCGGATCCCTCCCATTCGAGGGGTGTGGAACAGCCTGAAGTTTCTGGCCGCGCGAGATGTGAGTTTGGACAGCTGCTGAACCTTTTAAAGGAAAACATCATTATGGGGAAATCTAATTTCTTCGTGTCAGGGCGCTCGGGGAGGCGCAGGAATGAGGGGCGTCTTCAGCGGGGGTCTCTGTGGGGTTGGCAGCAGGCGACATGGGCCGGGGAGCGCCGGGGCTCTGGTGCTTCAGTTACCGGTTCTTTGGGGACATCACCCGTCCTTTCGGGGCGGCCCTGTCTTGTCTCTCACAGTCTTTTTCTTTCTGTATGGACTGTTCATTATCTTTTTTCTACCTGTATATACTGTTTCTTATAGTTTTGAGATAACTACTTATTTGTTGCTCTGCTGAGTCTGCTTTGTCAATAGGTACTGGTGAAAGGGGGCGGATCTAGCCTATTTGTACCAGTGACATCAAAATGATGACATCATTCAGTCTCCAAAGCTGCTGGTGGAGGTTGACAACTCTACATTTCCGGGACTGGACTAGAGTTCCTCAAGGAACAACAATTAGCAGGTAAGTCTAATTTACTCTTAAGAAGGGACCCAGGATATCAATGCTTGAACCAATACAAGCATTGTGGAACCTGTGTCCCTTGGGGAAACTGCTAGGTACGTATGACCTAAATTGGCCACTGTTGGAAACAGAATACTGGGCTTGATGGACCTTGGTCTGACCCAGTATGGCATATCTTATGTTCTTATGTACTCACCTGTAACAGGTGTTCTCCAGGAGCAGCAGGAATCAGTCCTCACAACCCTCCCTCCTCCCCTTGGATTTGCAGTCATATGCTTTATTTTGTTACTTTTGCTGTCTTTTAGCTATGTCATCAGACTGAGCAAGATGGCACCCTTGGGCAGGAAGGGGACTGCGCATGGAAATGCTCTGCATGGGGGCTCCGTCGGTGCCGATGTCACCCATATGTTTGGACTGATTCCTGCTGCTCCTGGAGAACACCTGTTACAGGTGAGTAACTACTCTTTCCTGTTGATCTTTAATACTTTGGGACAGTGACAGTTTTGGAGAAGATTCAGCCAGTGTTTATACTAACTTAGCAGATTTGGCCTTCTTGCATCCAGCCTCCCCAGTATAACGAAGATGAGTGTTCCAAAGAAGAGCAAAACCTACCACTTTAATGATGAATGGGAAATGGACCACTTCTTCATCATGGTGAAAGACAAGTGTTGTTGTCTAATTTGTAACGCTCCAGTATCCTTGCCCAAAAAGGGTAATCTGGAAAGTCATTGTAAGGCTCTGTATAGCAATAAGTTTGATGCTGATTTTCCACCCAAAAGTGAAACTCGTAAACTGAAGCTCAAAGAACTTAAATCGAAATTGGCTACTCAGCAACAGTTGATGGCGAAGCCAAGGTCACATTCGGTTAATGCAACCATAGCATCCTTCAAAGTCAGCAACCTGATCGGAAAGAAATGCAAACCTTTCACTGAAGGGGAATTTGTAAAAGATTGTTTTCTTGAAGCAGCTGACAATCTTTTTGAAGGATTTAAAAAAAAGAAAGAGATCATAGCTGCTATTCAAGATGTATAATTGTCAAGAAACACCGTTGTGCGGCGAATAGAAAAGATGTGTGGAGACACAACTGAACAATTGTTGGAGGATGTTTCAAATTGTGTTGCTTTCTCACTCCAACTGGATGACTCTACAGACATAGCCCAGTTACTAGTCTTTATCCGGATGGTTTTTGAAGACTTCAGTGTTAAAGAAGAACTACTTGGAATGATTTCTTTAAAAGGGAGAGCTACCGGTCAGGAAATATTCAGTTCTTTCCATTCTTTTGTGACAAAGTGTAGTCTTCCATTGCATAGACTTGTTTCCATCACTACTGATGGAGCAAGAGCAATGACAGGTGAGGTTAACGGTTTCATATCCCTCTGTAGACAGCATGACGACTTCCCAGATTTCCTTTCTTACCACTGCATCATTCTCCAGCAAGTTTTGGCATGCAAGAGACGCAATACAAATATTGTCATGGACATCACTTTCAAAATTGTAAATTCAGTTCGTGGAAGATCACTTCAAAGACGGCTTTTCAATCTTACTCTTGATGAAGGGGCAGCGGAAATCATTTTGCACATAGATGTAAGGTGGCTAAGTAGGCACAAATTTCTGCAAAGATTTCATGATTTGCTGAATGAAATAAAAAGTTTTTTGAAGGAGAGGGGAGATGACCAATTAGAGTTGGAAGATGAGGAGTGGTTATGTGATCTGGTATTTCTCACTGACTTTACAGGCGAACTAAGTGATATGAACCTTGAACTACAAGGTAAAAACAAATGCATTGGCGAGATGATGAGTACAGTTTCATCTTACAAGAGCAAATTTAAGCTAATGATGACTGACCCTGCAAACAACACTTTTGATCATTTTCCTAATATGCAGGACCATCTGGGACAATATCCAAATTTTGTTTTTCGGAACGAGAAGTATGTGACAGAAATCTGTTCTGTTATCAGGAATTTGAAAATAGATTCTGTGACTTCCAAAAAAATTAGAACAGTTGTGGAGTACTTGTCATATCCATTCAAAGCAGATGTGGACATTAAAGAAACTGCAGCTGCTATCAGTAAAAATTACTCATTGAACAAGTCGACTCTTGAAAACAAAATATTAACCCTTAAAAATGACATTTTCTCAAGACCCGTACTGAGCAAGAATCGTTTTGGAAGTTCGTGCCTAGAGACAAATTTCCCAACTTGAGAAGATGCAGTGAAGCTGTACACTCCTGTTTCGGTTCAGCTTATTTGTGTGAATCTACGTTTTCCCATCTGAAAATGACAAAGAGTACACAACGTTCCAACATAACAGATGAACATCTCCAGGATTCCCTGAAACTGGCCCTCCCGCAATATTCACCCAACTTCAAAAAGCTGGTGGATAAAATGCAGGCTCAGACATCTCACTAATGAGCAAGAGCGAAATATTAAAGATTTATTATTATTATTATTATTTATCACACATTTATATACCGCTCTTTCCCAAGTATCAAGTGCGGTTTACAATGAACAGAGAAAATTGAAGGTACATGAGTAATCATGTCCTAGTCATTTACAGGGAACAGGTTTACATATAACAGTATAAATAAGCATGCAAACATTGTTTACATCCTGAGATATAGTGAGGATGTAATGAAAACTTTTTACATATTTACATTAGTTTTATACAGTTTGAATTACGTGAAAGCAACATTGTATTAACAGTTTTTACATTTTTTATTATCAGATAGGTGTGTGTCTAGTAGTTTATTAGCCTGTATCTCTTTGTTTGGTTTGGTTAACCAGAGGTGTGTAATGTGAGGTAAATAGGTGTGTTTTTAGTTTTTTTCTAAATTCTTTAATTTCGGTCAGGAGGCGAACGTTGTCTGGTAGGTTATTCCAGAGAGTCGGTGCACAGTGAGAGAAGGCCCTATTATTGGTTAGTTTTCTAGCTTTTTTAAAGTCTTTAGGTAATGATATTGTGTTTGTATTTCCACTCCTTTGAGATCGCTTATTTGGTTCCATGTTGATTAGGTTGTTAAGCGCGGATGGTGCTAGTTTGTTTATCATTTTGAAGGTGGTAACTAGTATTTTGTATTGTATTCTATTATGAATTGGTAGCCAATGGAGTTTAGCAAGTATTGGTGTAATGTGTTCTTTTGAATTTACATTCATAATGATTCTTGCCGCAATATTTTGAGTTAGTTGGATCTTTTTAATGTTTTGCCGCTTGATTCCCTGGAGAATTGTGTTCGCGAAATCGAAGTGTGGGGTTATGATTGCTTGTATTATCGATATGAAATCTTTTAAGTGAATTAAAGGACGTATTTGTTTCAAAGTCTTGATTTTGAAATGTATGGTTTTTTTAAGGTTTTTTATGTGTGAGTCCATATTAAGTTTATCATCAAGTATTACTCCTAAGTATTTTATTTCTTTTTTTGTTTTAATTTCATGGTTACTTAGGATGATGGAGTTTGGGGGTGTATATGTTTGGCTTTTTGTGACATAGAGGATATCAGTTTTTGTAAAATTGATATGCAGGTTATGATCAGAGAGCCATGATGTTAGGTCATTGAAACATTCTTTTATTTGTTGTAGGGGTGGGTGAGGGATTTTAAATGGTAGATAAAACATCATATCATCAGCATAAATGTGATATTGTACACCGTGACGTTTAAAGATGTTGCAGACTGGTTGAAGATAAATATTAAATATCAGTGCTGATAGGGCGGATCCTTGTGGGAGGCCTTGGGTTTGGTTGAAAATTTTTGATGTTTGGTTGTCAATCCTCACTGTTTGGGTTCTGTTTGTTAGATAGGACCTAAACCAATTAAATACGGTGGATGTTATTCCGATTTGTTGGAGTCTGCTTAACATTGTTATGTGGTTAATACTGTCAAATGCAGCGGAGATGTCTAGAAAGATTAGTATAAATGCTTGTTTTGGATCGTCAATTCCTCTTATTAATGTGTCAAAGAGTACTGTCAGTAGGGTTTCTACTCCATGATGTGGGCGGAAGCCATATTGATGTTCATCAAGGAGATCTATTGAATCGATGAAGTCTTGTAATTGAGTTTGGATTATTTTTTCGATGAGTTTGGCCATGAAAGGGATACTTGATATGGGTCTATATGAGGTTGGGGATGTCTTGTCAAGGGTATTATTTTTGAGGATTGTGCAAGATCAGCCTGGATCAATACTCGACCTAAATTTAACACAAATTACAAAGTTAAAGAAAGTTATTACTCAATAAAACTTTAAGAAAAAATGTACTTTCCATTTCCCCTCTCAGTTCTTACTGGATCTTCGTCTCTCTGTTTTGTTTTTGCATAATTTGCTTAACAGCTGATCACATCCAAGTAAATGACAGAAGGTTCATTAAAAATGGGGGGGGGGCGGAATCCTCCAACTTTATTGAGTTAAAATTTAATTTGAAACTTAATTTTCATGGTGGTAGATCACTCGCACTTTTGGCCGGAAAAAGTAGATCACGACCTGTTTGAAGTTGGACATGCCTGCTCTAGATCATCTCTTGTGATATTTAGGGGGGGTCATTTCAAACCGCGACTAGTGGGGATGGACATCTGGCTTGGATGTCCAACCCCTGCTATTCGCAGTTACCCAATTCCGGCATTAGAGCTCCCCAGACATACAGGGCCTATTCAGGTCACAGCCCTGTACGTCCGGGGAAGCAGTGATGGATGGGAGACTTATTACACCTCAGAGGTGGAATAAGTTCTTCCAAGGCCAGTGATTAGCACCGGAGGATGCACACGATGAGGTGAGCTGCATCAGGGGGTTCGCCTCTGCCCATTCCCAGCCCTGGCAGGCCTCTCCAAGGGTCAGATGGCAAGGAAAAGCAGGTTTTCGGGGTTGCCGGGCTGTGGGGCTCCTGCTGGGTGTCCCGCTGCCATGGTGACAAAACGCCACGGCACTGTCACTCAAGCAGGAGCTTACAGAGGAATGGACGTGGAAACAGACAGCCCGCGCATCAGAATTTGGGGCCCATCCGGCCCTTCCAAGTGCCCGATTCTGCACCTGCAGGAACATCTAGTTCCCGCTGCTACAAATCCGGCCAATCCAGATTTTGGACGTCAGGGCAGGCTGAACATCACCCGATCAGAATTGGCCTCCAGATGTCATAGGAAAGTTCCACAAGAATGCTTTGTAGCATCAGCTGAAAGTATTTTTTATTGTTTCATTTCTAATTTGAAAACAAATTTTAGAGAGCAGTATATAATTCTAATAATACTCTTTAAGTCCCCCAGTATTTGAGTAACACTATAGAAATGTTGCTTGAGCTCAGGATGGGAATGTCTCCATTTTGACAATTTGTATCCTTCTTTAAATAATTTAATTTTATATGACATTTATAGCCCTCTTAGCCCCAAAGAATACAAGTCAGAGTTTATCAGAGCTTTCACCCATATTTACATACAAAATTCAAATTATATAAATACAGTCTTCCTCATTACAATATCATATTTAAAAGTAAATTTTAGTGATCAATCACTGATTCAATCAAATAATGCAGCAAACATCAGAATCTCCAAAATCAAGCAATTAGTGCAGGAAATTTCAGAGTCCCCAACATAAGCAATTAGACCAAAGCTTTTATTCTTCCAGGTTTTAAATTTCTTCCAGAAGCCGGGATAATTACCCTCCGTCTATATTTCAGCAGGCAGTTAATTCCAGTAAAAGGCTGCTTTTCCTGTCAGTGTATGCTTCTTTGTAAGCTGGTGTAAAGGGCTTCTTTATAAGACAGAGAGACGTTCTTGCCTGTTATACAGCACACAGACCATTCACATGTAAGCAGTGTGCATCTCTGAGACAGAAGCCCAAATATTATTGATAGTAGTGGTCTATTGGCAGTCACAGCATGCTGCCCTTTCTTTTTTTTTTTTAAACTTTTATTTTCATTTTGGAACATCGAAACAAAAGGACATACAGAATAAAAGACATGACAAATAATATTATACAATCACGGACAGTAAACCCCCACCACCCCCCTCCCCCCCTGCTTCTTCTCTGGGATGCGTAACAATCCAGTATCGGGTGCATATATACATTATTATCTTTCGAAATAATATAATATAATTATCTGCAACATGATGAGTGTAGCTATACGGCTATATTGGAGCATCTGGCAATCTGAACATATTCATTTAACATCTGCCACTTAGACAAGTGAGAGCAGTCCTGCACCTGGAATGCCATCCGACGGGGTATCTGCTCATATGTACTATATAAGCAGACAGAATTCCACCATTCGGTAAAAGTTAGGCGGGAGCCATTCTTCCAATTTTTCGTGACTAAGCATACAGCCATACCCAACATAAAATCTAGGAGGAAGCGGCCTGTCCTGGGAAGAGAGGGGATCCCCGCCACAGAGCGGAGTCCCACAATCTTCCAAGAAAGGGGCTCCCGGAAGTGAAGGATACTTTGAATCCGGTCCCAAACCCGCCCCCAATATTGCTGTAGTGCTGGACATTCATAGATTACATGGGCGAAGGTACCCACCCCTGTATGGCAGGACCAACATCGATAGCTTGTATTGACATTCCATTTGGCCATCTTCTCAGGAGTATAAAAGCATCTGTGGGCAAAATAGAAGAGCGTTTGAGTGACAGAGGCGGATCTAGAGACCCGCACCACTTTGCTCCAGACTATCTTCCATTGCTGGGGAGTTAAAGTGATGTGCAATTCGCGCTCCCATGCCTGCTGGGCCCTAGGGGTGTCCCTGCCTGGACTATGAGTGAGTATTTTGTAAAAGTTAGATGCCACCCCTGGTAAACCCCCGATACTGCGAATCACCTCTGACAGCCCTTCCACGCTAGTATCAGAGCGCGGAATGACCCGAGCGCCTTTAAGGCAATGTTGGAGCTGAACCCATTGAAAGTAATATTTCGCTGGTAGACCAAATTCCGTTTGTAAAGCATTAAAGGTTTTCCAGCGATCCCCAGCAAACAGCTGCTTAGGTGTCCAAATCCCCCTAGAGTACCAGGGTCTCCATGCTATCGTTTTTTTTGTTAATTTGAAATCGAGAGTTATGCCATATCGGGAGATGGTCCGGGGGGCACGCCTGCGGACCCAGAGATTGAATGAGGGCATTAAAGGCCACTAGAGTGTCTACAACCACTGGTGAATGGCGGGAGTCTGAATGAGGGCACATTCCGGGGAAGTAGGCCAGCGGAACTGGTCCACTAAGCTCTTCTTCAATATCTAGCCACACCGGGCGGCCTGCTGCCGGGGCATCCAACCAACGGGCACCTTGCTTTAAGAGGAAGGCTTTATGATAATTGAGAAAATCTGGAAATCTAGCTCCTCCTCTCGCTTTATCAGATTGCAAGTATCGTTTAGCTATCCTGGGTGTTTTACCCTGCCATAGATAACGAATAAGAAGGCCTTCTATATCTTTGTAGATGTGTCGGGGCAGTAAACATGGTAGCATTTCGAGAATGTAGTTCACTTTAGGAACTATCATCATTTTCACTGTTTCCAAGCGGCCCCACCATGTAAGGGTAAGTGGAGACCACCGATTGGTAAGTTCACGGACTTTGGAGATTATCGCCTTGGCGTTGAAACTAATAGTGTCCTCTAAAGGATAGCAATAATGGACCCCGAGATATTTCACCATACTATGCTGCCAGAGAAAGGGAAAGGCTTGCATGTCGGCCGCATGTACCCGGTGGTTAAGTGGGAAAGCAACCGATTTGGTCCAGTTGATCTTATAGCCCGAGAGCTGCGAATACCTGTCTAGTAATTCTAAGACTACTGGGACCGAGTCCAAAGTTATAAAAAGCATAAGATCATCTGCATAAGCGGAGAGTTTGATCTCTCTGTGTCTAAAGGGGGCACCTCGGATGTCTGCGGACTGCCTAAGTAACAGGGCTAAAGGTTCGAGCGCCAAGTCAAAGAGCAAAGGGGATAGGGGGCACCGTTGGCGTGTACCTCTTTGAAGGCTGAATGGCTGAGATTTGATAGCATTCACACATATACTGGCTGTGGGTTCGGCATACATGACTTGAAGAAACCGGAGAAAGCCCTCCCCAAAGCCGTACCAGCGGAGAACAGCAAATAAGAAGGGCCATTCGAGATGGTCGAAGGCTTTCTCGGCGTCTAGGGAGAGGCCAACTAGTGGTAGATCTAGGCTTGCAGCATTAGTCAAAACATGACATAAAGTCCTAGCGTTGTCGGCAGTGGATCTTCCGGGTATAAAACCACATTGATCAGGGTGGATCAGTGTAGACATTTGGTCAGATAGTCGAGAGGCTAAGATAGTCGCAAAAATTTTATAGTCTGCGTTAAGAAGGGAGATTGGGCGGTAGTTAGCTGTTAACAGCGGATCCCTCCCTTCTTTTTCAAAGACTACCACATTCGCCGCCGAAAAGGATCCCAAGCAAGATGTGTCTTCAGCCAGAGCAGTGAAATAGAGTTTTAGGTGGGGAGCTAGATCAGCACTGAACGTTTTATAAAATTCGGCCGGAAGACCGTCAGGGCCTGCGGCGCATCCCGAGGCCACACGTTTAAGGGCGGAGTGAATTTCATTAGTAGAGAAGGGTTTGTCCATCGCAACCCTATCCTCTTCGGAGAGGGTCGGCCGTTGGATTCCGGATAATAATCGCTCAAAAGCCTCTGACGTGAAGTCACATTCTGATTTATAAAGACGAGTGTAAAAATCCCGGAAGAGCTCTACTATCTCTGTATTATTTGTCACTATGTCCCCTCCTACCGGGTTTCGGAGAGCCGCTACCCGTTTGGCTTCTTTTTGACCTTTCAAGGCATTAGCTAAGAGTCTACCAGCACGGTTGCTTTCCCGATAATACATCCCTTGCTGCGATGCGATATTTTTAGAAGCTGCAGCAGACAAGATTGAATTATATTGAAAGCGTAGGCGTTGCAATCGTAACAACACACAAGGATCAGTGCGGGAAGTAAGAACCCGTTCCCCAGCTTTAATTTGTTGCTCTAATATTAATAACTGTTGCTTACGCTGTTTCCCCAAGCGAATTTGATAGCTAGTGATGGTTGCACGAATGGCAGCTTTAAAGCCCTCCCACCAAGCCCAACCCGTGGTATCATCTGGTAAGTTAAAATGAAAGTAGTCCTGAATGGCGGCCCGAATGTCTAACTGAAACTCTTGTTGCTCTAACAGGGTCCTATCAAAAAACCAATTTCCCGGATTCCCACTGGGCAGGTTAGCGTGCAACTGGAAGGAAATGGCAGCATGGTCCGAGATATGTAATGGGTGAATCATCGCTGTGTCTACCTGAGATACCAGCACTTTAGATATTAGGAAAAAATCTATTCTGGACTGTGATAGATGGGGGGGAGAATAGTAAGTAAATTCCAGTTCAGCAGGATGCAACAATCTCCAAAGATCCACTAAAGCGAGATCTTTGATCAAGGAGGTGAGTGTGAGGGAACTCTTGGGCAGGCCACTCGTTCTAGGCGGTTGCCTGTCTATCAGAGGATCGACGACTTGATTAAAGTCGCCACCTATTATCAATGAGGTGCTAGCAGAGGCCTGCGCAACCTGAGCAATGGTAGCAAAAAAGGCAGGATTATCCACATTGGGGGCATATATACATATACATGTTAGTTCAAGGTGTCCAATTTTAAGGTGGACGCGGGACCATCTGCCCTCCGTGTCAGAGCTAGTGGCAATAATGGTGACAGGCAAGGATTTCTTCACCAGAATAGCTACCCCACATTTCTTAGAAACAGCCGGAGAGTAGGCAGCTACCATGTAAGGTTTAATATTGAGTTTCAGAGTTTCAGTAGAATTTAAGTGCGTTTCCTGAAGAAAAACCAAATCCGCCTTTTCATGACTCAAATAACTAAGGATTTTCTTTCTTTTAATCGGGTTGTTGATTCCCTTTACGTTCAATGAAAAAACCTTACATAGGGCCATAAGACATTTTCATACATTTGAAGTAAAAGCGCAGGCGAGTATGGAATATATACCACATCTGCACATCTATTTCATACACATCAATTAAGATACCAAATACACCCCATATGAGAAAACAAGCACCGAAGTGCCCCAGAGAAGAAGCATAACCCCAACTATAAATGGCGACCATATGTCTGCGGGAGGAGGCCCAAGAGAGTGCGAATGTGATATTCGAACCTTTCTGTTATTATAGTCTCCGATCTCCACCGAAGTAGCTGTGGGCATGATAGAGCAGGGCCATCAAGGCTAGTGAAAGCCATGGTTGTGAATTGCCAAGGCGGTCTCCAAGGTAGAGAGCGTCCGACAACAATATGGCGGGTTTTACCAATGTAAGGTCAATTAGCTAAGTGTTCCTTGGATCAACGCATCTGATCTGCCTCTTTGGACTCCAAAAATTCCGCAAGTAATTCAGGATCATCAAATGTTCTGGTCTGGTTGTGCAGCGTTACCCTAAGTTTAGCCGGGTACATCAGGCCATAGCGTGCTTGCAGTTGTTGTAGCCTCGGTCGAAATTCCAGGAATCGCTTTCTACGGTCAACCGTGGGCTTGGCCAAGTCAGGAAAGAAGGATATCCGGTGGCCCTCAAACTCGATGGGGCCTTTTGCGCGAGCGGCGTTCTGAATTTGCTCAACATGTTGGTATCTTAAGAGCCGAAAGATAATAGGCCTCGGGGTCTTCCGATTGGGCGCCATATTTGAGGGCACTCGATGAGCCCGGTCAATCTCCAGGTCTTTAGCAAATGTGATCCGAAGTAGGGAAGGAAGCACCTTACAAAGAAACTCCTTCATGTCTCCAGACTCAGCTCCCTCCGGTATGCCCACGAGCCGTATGTTATTGCGGCGGGCCCGATTGTTGCCATCTTCCACTTCTTTCTGCAGGGCCCGTATCTGGCGCTCTACTTTGTCAAGTTTCGCCAACCGGACCGCGTGTGAGTCCAGTATGCCTTCCATTTTGTCTTGCCGTAGGGAAAGCCCTTCAAGTTTGCTTTGCAGCATGCCGAAATCTTCACGCAGCGCTCGGAGTGACTCCCCGTTGGATTGCACAAGGTCTTTTACCCCTCGTATTTCAGTGAGGATCTCCTGCTGCATCTCGGGACCTTCCCGAGGTGCGGACTGCTTCTGCGGAGACGGGGGCTCGGTTTTGGAGCATTTACCATGGGAATTCGTAGGGGTCCCGAAATCTAGACGTGCTGGTTTGGTCCCCGCCATCCCCTCAAGGTACCCCGGTAGAGTCAAAGCGATATTCAGAGTTAAAACGGTTCAAAATTCAGGAGTCTTGGTAGGCCTCTCGGGAGCCTCAGCGCTATGCGACTATCCCGCTGGACATCAGGCTCCGCCCCCCCAGCATGCTGCCCTTTCAATAAAGGGCACTATGTTGTTGGTGCCAAAGTGGCAAAGGTGGTACTATGTGAGTGATTGAGCGGGACCGGTTAGTCTGCTAGGTGGACAAGGTGGCCACCTAGGGTGTACATCTGTGATGTTTGTTGTGACTCTGCTGTGACAGCAATGGCACACATACATGCCGCCCTGTCACAAAGGAGTTGTGCCACTGCCACCAAGCAGCCATGATAGCAGAGTGTGGGGGTGGGGTTGGTGGTGGCAGTGGCAGTGACTTCGGCCTGGTGCTGAAGATATTTCAGTCCCTGCCCTGTGTGGCAGTTGCAGTTCTGCTATGTCTACAGTCAGGGGCATGGCAAAAATGTCACTGGCAGCTAAAGTAGAGCCCATGATGATTCCTCTCTTCCATGGTGGTGAGGCTTAAGGCAACAGCCCGCGTGCTCATGGCGTGCTGCTCCTGCCCCCTCCGACTCGGAGGGGTACAGGAGTGGCATGTTGTGACCAGCCGCATGTGCGCCACTGCTTTAAGGCTGCCCACAGCACTGAAGCAGGGGCTATGCCATGCTTGCAGGGAGGGAGGGAGGGTTCAGCTGGCATGCTGTCTAACATGATTGGTAGACCTAGGTACCTTCCTGGTTTACCTAGTGGTTGCGCCAGTCCTGGGTACTGTGAGCCATGAGCAGCTGAATTAGGACTGACCATGCATTTCCTAATGAGAGACACCAGTGTGTGACCCATAATCTGCAGTGTGAGAAAATGCACGGGCAAGCACAATTAATAGTGCCTATACACAGCACACATGTGACACCTGTAAGACGCAGAGACTGGGAAGTGTTGTCTACCAACCGCTATCACCTTCATGCCAGGATTGTGCATGTGGTGTCTCTTAGCTACATCATCATCAGTCCGAAAGTGGTGCACAGTTTGCCTGTTTCCACCTATGACCCCTATAGCCTGCAATAATCAGCAGTGTCACAGGACCTCTACAGGGGAGGGGTGGATATGTGCATGAGGAGGGAAAAATATACCAATGGGGCCAGAAGATTAGGCAATTTGATACAGAGGAAGAATAACCATACTGCTTTCTCAGTGGCCAAATGATAACTAGAGCCTGTGTGTGAACTGCTGACCCTTTCATGAGTAAGCACTCATTTAAGTGCCACATCTGCCTGAGCCACATGGGAATCCAAACTACTCAGTGTGGGCAGTCAACCACGAGATTATTCCAGGTCTAGCCCACCAGCACCTCCATGAAATGTTACGTTGGTGACTATGCTAAGTCACCTAGGGTCTTGCATGTGTGTGTTCATGTATCATGGCCTGCCTCTCTGACAGAACAGATTCCATATGTAAGGCATGAATGTCAGTTTTATCAGCAGCATATCAATGCATTTCTACATATAAATCTAGCAAGATGTCCTTCTCCCACAGCAGCCTCACGTACCTTGTCAGAAAAGTATGGCAAAGAGCCTGCAGAGAGCTACGCAGACATAAGCATACCCCAGCTCATGCCCTCATGCATCCTGGCAATGACCCACTTATACACAATGAGGGTTATTCTGTCCCGCGAATAGTGGCCCTCGCTGCTGGCATCTAATTTCCCCACCAATTGTATGGGGAAGTTAGACAGGGGGGTGGGAAAGGGGAGGATCGGGGGCAGCGTTAGGGCGGGCAGTGGGAAATTGCCGGCCCTGGACGTAAATGGCTGATTCTAATGTCGGCCTTGTATGTCCGGGGCCAGCAACTTGAATGGGAAAGTTATTCCACCAATGAGAAGGAATAACTTCCCCGATTTTGCAGGATCAGCAGGCCCGGGGCTGGGAAGGGGCAGCAGGGAACAGAGGGTATTCCTCGTAGCTTGGCCCTGGCCCTGGGAGGCCAGATCAGGGGTCGGGCTGCGGGGAATTAGCTGCAGGAGCTGGCGGCCGGGGATTCCAGCTTTTAAATGGAGCTGCGGTGCCATGGCAACCAGACGCCATGGCGCCACGACTCCATTTAAAAGCCCTGACTGAGTTAGTCGGGCAAGGTCTGTACATGCAGGCCAGGCTAAATCGCAGTCCCCGTCTGCATGTACAGGCCTGATCGCGATTCTGATCCCGTGGGGCTAGACGTACCCCGCGGGATCAGAATCGCAATGCCCTCTGTACCTCCAGTTCAGACCTGGTGTACAGAGGGCATGTATGTCCGGGACAGAATCGAGCTGAATGTGCCTGCATATTACATGGCTCATGTAATTGTTCACTGCATTCTCCATAAAGGGCAAAATAAGGGGTCAAGGGGAAGAGCAGCATAAAATTCACTAGCTGTGGTTGGTGAATTGCTGTGCTTCTCTTAGGGAATGAGATTTTAGTTCTCTCCCCAAGTCTTCTGGGTACCTTCATGTGGTGACCCTGTTGTACAAAATCTATACTGAATCCCAACAAGATGACATTGCAATTGAAGTATGGTAGGAACAAAAAATAAAAATACATACTGGCCGCATGTCGCCAGGATAAAATGGCGCCCACCCATATCTTATGCACTAATGGGGGTTGCTATTAGTGCAAGCACTACAGAAGTAGATAACATCCCTGTCACAGATAATGGTCATGGAGAGCATGTTCATGGACCCACTGTGGCAGGAGATAAACCACAGAAATTAATGAAAAAGTTAAGAGGATTAACTACGGTTAAGTGGACTATGCTACAAACCCTAAATTTAAATCAAGAGAGTATACAAAGAGAATCCACCAAAAACTGGAAGAAAGAGGAAAATTGGCACAAGAAAAACTGCAAAAAGCAAAAGATGCACATTTAAGATCTTTAATTTTGTATATCAAAGCAAAGAAGTATGTGAATGATAACATCTTGAAGCAACTAAGGGCGTTTGTGGAAAAAGAAATACAGGGAGGAGGAGGAGACCTGGGTGAGAGTGCCATAAGAAAGGACTACACAGAAACAGAAAAAGCTGTTGAGGGGGAAAAGGGAATAGAGATCTGGAACTGCAGGGGGAACAAGGTAATTATAGGACAGGTCAACGAATCAACTGAAGAGGAGGAAAAAAGAGAGGAGAAAGACCTAAAGGTGGAGGAATTCAAGATCGAACTCCTAGTCCTCATGGAAAAAGATGAATATGCTGGGTTTCAGGCAAGGGAAAGATTACCCAAGTTAAATTTAACACCTAGGTTAAAAGTATGATTATAAAAATGAACAAGACCACATCCAGTATAAAGGGACCATTTATTGACATCACAGCAATAAATTGAATACAATATTGTGCAGCTAAAATTATTACTGCAAGAATACTAGCAGCTAAAATGCAGGGCCAGAAGAAAAAGCGCAATGAGGGAAAAATACCATCATTGCATGTGGAGGTATCCCTGATAGATGAATATCTAAAAGGATTAAGATCATCATAGAAACATAGAAATATGACGACAGAAAAAGACCACATGGCCTATCTAGTCTGTCCTTCCATATCAACAACTACAACAGTCCCTTTTTTTCCTTTAGAGATCCTCTGTGTTGGTCCCATGCTTTTTTAAATTCAGTTACTGTCCTCATCTCTACCACCTCCACTGGGAGACTATTCCACGGATCCACCACTCTTTCCGTAAAGAAATATTTCCACAAATCACTCCTGAATCTATCCCCCCTCACCCTCATCCCATGTCCCCTCATAGCAGAATTTGCTTTCAATTGAAAGAGGCTCTCCCACTGAACATTTCTGCCATGGAGGTATTTAAACATCTCAATCATATCACCTCTGTCATCAAAGATATTAAGGAAGATCCAAGATATCATGCTGAAACATGCTGCATTAACAGAAGAAGACCTGGAATTTATATGTTCCAACAATAAATTGAAAGTAGCAGCAGAAACGCAAAAACTGCGGAGATATGAAGAAAACAGAAAAGAAAGATATCAAAATAAACTATTTAGAAAAAAAAACCAAACAATTCTACAGGGAATTGGGAAAGAGCATTAAGATGGTAAAGGACCACCAATCAAAGCCAAAACAGAAAGTTTCTGGAGAAAACTATATGAAGATCCTATAAAGCACAATCAGCCCCAGCCCTCCACTACCCTGAGTCCCTTCTGCTTCATCTTGGTTCCACTCCCGCCCTGCACCTGCTCCTAATCTATACCGTCCCCCCCCCCCCTCTCTCCAGCCCTACCTATGGGATTCTCTTTTCCTCACCCTCTCCGAGGCCTCCCTTCTCTTCCCTCATCTTATAATTCTGGGAGACTTTAACATGCACTGGGATCACTCTACTAGGTCACGCGACACTTCTTTTCTCACCCAGACTGCCGACCTCTCCCTTCAGCAGCTCGTGTGCATTCCCACCTACTCTGTAGGTCATATCCTTAACCTAGTTCTGTCCCCTCTGAATTCCCCCCTCACCCCCTTTGCCTTCCATTCTCTTCCAGTCCCTTGGTCCGATCACTTCTGTCTCTTTTTCTCCATCCCCTGCCCTCCCCCCCCTTCTTCCCACCCCTCTCCTGCTGCTATCCCTCCCTTCTTGGTGTGTTTCCCCAATGCCTCGACTCTCTCGCATTTTTCCCCTTCCGATTCCCTCTTCCCCACTGACTTTCATCTTCTTTCCCCTGATCCCCAGGCCCAGCTGTGGAATTCCACCCTCTCAACCATCTTAAATGCTCTTGCACCTCTCCAGCCTGCTTCCACTGCACGTCACCCTCATTCACACCCCTGGTATCATTCTGGCCTCCTCCTTCACTGCTCCTACCTCTGCAGAGCTGAGCATCTCTGGCATAAGCATACCTCCCCCGATACCCAGGCTCATTACCATAACTGCCATTCCCTTTATCGTTCTCTCCTCCATTCCAGCAAATTGACCTATTTCTCAAATCTCATCTCTACAGCTTCCAGTTCCTCTCGCCAGCTTTATTCTATTCTGTGCTCCCTCTCTGCCCCCTGGTCCTCTGCTTCCCCAGCTCCTCCTTTACCCAGCCCTGACCTAGCTCTATTGGCCGCGCATTTCTCTAACAAGGTCCTCACCCTATGCTCATCTTTTCCCTCCTGTCCCCCTCCTCTCCTGCCCCACACACCCCTCCCTCCTTCTCTGACCCTGTAGGCACCATATTCCCCCATCTCTGGTCCTCCTTCTGCCCCATTATACTCCCTGAACTATCTAAGACCCTAGCATCCACTCGCAAAACAACATGTCTCACTGACCCTATTCCTTCCACCTGGCTTTCTGACTCCTCACTAGCCCTAGTTCCTCTTATCCTCTCTATGTTCAATTCTAGTCTTCTTTCTGGCTCCTTCCCCTCTTTGTGGAAACACGCTTTAATCTGACCCATCCTTAAGAAGGTCTCCCTGGATCCCTCTATCCCTGAAAACTGTCGCCCCATCTCCAACCTCCTTTTTCTTTCCAAGCTCCTAGAAAAACTAGTATTCTCTCAACTTTCTTTACACCTGGATGCCACCCTTTCCCTTCATCCCCGTCAATCTGGTTTTCGCCCCGGCCATAGCACAGAATCTATTCTCCTTTCTGTCTTGAATGAACTCCACTCTGCACATGATCACAGTTCTATCTCTATTGCAGTCTCTCTTGACTTGTCCTCTGCTTTCGATCTCGTTGACCACCACACTCTCCTCACTCGTCTCCATGAAGTTGGGATCTCAGGTTCTGTTTTTCTCTGGTTTCGCTCCTTCCTGACCAACAGATCCTTCTCTGTGCTCTGGTTCTTCATCCTCTCCCACTCACCCGCTCACCTGTGGTGTTCCTCAGGGTTCTGTCTTAGCCCCTCTCTTGTTCAATGTTTTTCTAGCTCCTCTTACCCTTGTAGTTCAGCAATTTGGTGTTTCCGCCTATTATTACGCAGATGATGTTTTTCTCCTCCACCACACTGACCCTATCTCCCCTGATCTTTCTCCACTTAATTCTTGTCTCTCCACTATCGACTCCTGGATGTCCACTAATTTTCTTCACCTTAACTTATCCAAACCTATGTCTGTTTGGTTCACTTTTGGTGGTCCCATTCCCTCTGCCTCTCCCCTGCTTTCTTCCTCCCACATCCCAGTCATTCCCTCCCTTCGTTATCTTGGCATCACCCTGGACTCTGCACTATCATTTCATGAACACATCTCCTCCATGGTGCAGTGCTCTTTCATCTCCTTGAGACAAATCCATGCCATCCGTCCTTTTCTCCACGCTTCCTCCCTGACCACTTTGCTCATTTCCCTTGTTCTATCACGCCTGGATTATTGTAACATCTCTTTTGCCGGTCTCCCTCAATACCAATTGCGCAGGCTCCAACTCATCCAGAACACTGCCGCCCAGATCCTCACTCACGCTACTCATTTCGATCATATCACTCCTCTTCTCATCAACCTTCATTGGCTTCCTGTGCCTTTTCGGATCCAGTTCAAAATTCTCACCTTTGTCCACAAAATCATCCACACTGGTGTCCCTCACTACCTTTCCGACCTGATTCACCTTCATACCTCCCAACGCTCTCTCAGATCAATTCACGCCAACCGCATGTTCCTCCCCTCCCCCTCCTCTGCCCGCCTAGAATCTACTTGCTCTGCTGCATTTTTCTTCCTTGGCCCCGAGCTTTGGAATTCACTCCCCCCTGCCCTCCGCCTTGAACTTTCCTTTCCATAATTTAAAGCTGGCCTGAAGACTCATCTCTTGTGTGCTGCCTTCGACCTGCCCCCTCCCTCCTCCCCCCAGCCCCCCTTAGTCTTCTGAGTGATTTGTCTTTCCCTGTTTGTCCATTCTCTGAATTTCAAGCTTGTCTCTCGCCTTTTCTCTACCTTTGACTCTATCCCTTTCCTGTCACATCAGTGGAGTTCTGTTTCTTTTTCCTGCAGTCAATTAATATTGTAAACTGCCCTGATGCCTCGGTGTGGGCGGTATATAAAGAAATGAATAAAGATAAAGATAAAGAAGCAGAATGGTTACCTGCATACAGGAACATTTAGAAAAAGCAAACATCAAACCTATGGAATGGCCTGCAGTAACAACAAAAGAGTTGGAAACCAGGTTAAAGTGAGCCCCAAACTGGAAGAGCCCTGGCTGAGATGGAGTAACCAGCTTTTGGCTCAAATGATTAACATCACTCCACCAAGACCTGGTGAATTGCAAAAATCAATTGCTTAAGCAGCCAGACTTAACACCCAAATCACCTTCTACAAGAAGAACATTTCTTCTTCCAAAAGGGGACCCAATATCACTCCAAACATTATAGATCAATAACTTGTCTACCTACAATCTATAAACTGTTCATGGCAATAGACGCAAACAGAATATATGATAATATCAAATCCAATAACATCATGGCAATAGAGCAAAAGGGCAACAAGAGAGAAGCATATGGCACCATAGACCAGTTAATTTTGAATAAGGCCATCATGGTAAGTCCTACGAAAAGCAGAAATCTCAGTATAGCATGGATTGATTATAAAAAAGCTTTTGACAACGTCCCACACTCTTGGATAATAAATTGCCTTGAATTGTATAAAATAAATCCTGGTTTGATAGAGTACATTAAGTTCACCATGACAATGTGACAAAAACCACACTCTTTTTGAAATAGAAGCTGGTCAGTACATTATTCCTAACATCAGGATCCAGTGAGGAATATTTCAGGGGGATTCTCTGTCACCCCTTCTGTTTTGTGTGGTGCTTAATCCAATGACTTCTCTTATCAACCCTTTGGGATATGGATTTAGCCTGAATCCTAAAGAAGGTAACAACCCAGAAAGAACATCTCATTTATTATTTGTAAATGATCTGAAGCTCTATAGTTCCAGTGACCAGCAATTAGCAGAGCAACTCAAGTTCTTCCGATGACATCAGGATGACCTTTGGCCTTGACAAATGTGCTAAGGCAACATTTTTTTACAGGAAAATTGAACAAAACAGAAAATCTCTCCCTGACTGAAGGCTGTGACATTAAACCTTGAACAGGAAGTATCTTGGAGTGGAGGAATCTCGACATTCAAGCAGAAATTACTGAGAGAAAAAATCAGTAAAGAATACTACAGAAGATTAAAATCATTACTGAGAAGTGATTTAACATCATGGAATAAGACACAAGCCATAAATCAGCTGACAATTCCTGTACTATCATATAGCTTTGGGATTGTGGACTGGCTTCTTAAAGATCTTCAAAAACTGGATGTGCAAAAAATAAAACTCCCCCATGCCCATGAGGTAATTTACAAGAATCAATGTATGCCAAGACTGTACATCCTTAGAGCTGAAAGAGGGCTAGGCCTCATAGAGATTGATCACAAATATAGAGCTACTATCATAGGCCTCCAAGCCTACTTAACTGCATCATCGGATCCAAATATTCAAAAAGTGATGAAATATGAAAGTAAATGCCCAGAGTGTTTCCATCATCAAACTTGGACAAGCGTTCTAACAACTAGAAGGAATGAGTGAGAGTCCACAAGTGTACACAGGGAAGGAAGTAGCAGAGTTTGCAAAACAAGAGATAAAACTCTTCAAAGAATTAGATCAACAAATAAAGAAAAACAAGTGGCAAATGCACAAATACAGTGAGAAGTACAAAATGTTACTCCAGGAGCCCTTTGTCAATCAAGAATGGACATATGAATGATTAAGTAGAGGTAAACTGAAACTGAAGGATCAGAGGTTAATAGTTGCAGCCCAGGACAGTGGCTTACGGATGAGATTTATTTATTTTTTATTTATTACAATTTCTTATATACCGCGCTATTCGGTATCAGCGCGGTTTACATCATAACACAACGACCATAACAACAAGCTGTCTGGTTTTACTTTGAACAGGAGTGCAAACTTGCATAACAGGGGTTAACTATATACATGAGATATTTACACGGAACAAGGTTAGGTAACAATCACATAACGAATGTAAGGTACCTTTCTAGAGTGGGTCATTTCTTCAGAGTGGATATCTAGGTTCAATTGCTGGTTGGGTAGTATTGGAGGAAAAGGTGGTATTTGAGTGCCTTCCTGAACTGATATAGGTCAGTAATGGCTCTAATGTCAGGGGGTAGAGCATTCCAGCATTTGGAGACATAGAAACTGAACGCCCTGTTTGTGGTTGTCGTGTTGCACTTTGTCAATGCCTTTGGGGTTGTTAGAAGGTTTACGGCTGTTGCTCTTCTGGATCTGTTGGGGGGGACAATGTGAATAAGTTCTGTGAGTGAGGAGGATGAAATCCCTTTGATTGCCTTAAATGATAGGAGTAGAGTTTTAAAGATGATCCTCCCATGGATAGGTAGCCAGTGAAGCTATTTGAGAATGGGAGTCACGTGGTCACTTCTGGAGGCTCCGTAGAGGACTCTTGCTGCGGCATTCATGGCCAACTGTAATAGGGTTAGTGTGGATTGGGGGAGACCTTGTAAGATGGCGTTTGCAAAGTCAAAGTGTGGCAGGATTAGCGCTTGGTATATGGTCCGGAAATCGTCTGGGTCCAACAGGGAGCGTAGGTGCTTGAGTGAGCGGATTTTGAAATAAACGGCTTTGACTATGTTGCTTATGTGGTGTTTCATATCCAGACGTTGGTCCAAAGTAACACCAAGGTATCTTATTGTTTCTTTAGTTTGTAAGTCAGCTTCCTTAACACTGACATGGGATGGGGGAGTAAAGTTGAGGTCTCTGGTGATGAAAAGCACCTCTGTTTTTTTATGTTGAATGCGTAGGTTCTGTGATTGGAGCCACATTGAGACCGCATTGAAACAGTCTATAAGTGGTGCCAGATCCATGTGAGCTGTGGAGAACGGTATGTATAAGAGAATGTCATCTGCATATATCAAACAGTTCACATTGAATGATCTTATGATGTTGCAGATGGGCTGCATGTAAATATTGAATAGTAAGGAAGATAACGAGGAGCCTTGAGGTACCCCTTGCTTTTGATGGAAGTATTTTGACTCTTCTGATCCGGACTTCACATATTGCCATCTTCCATCCAGATAAGATTTACACCATCCTAGCGCACTGTTGCAGACGCCCTTCTCTTTCAGTCTTCCGAGGAGAATTTCATGACTCACGGAGTCGAACGCCACGGCGATGTCTAGGAAGATGAGGACAAAACCTTGTTGGATGTTGTCAATGCCTGTGATGATATCGTTGAATAGGCTAGTGAGTAGTGTCTCGACCCCATGATATTCTCTGAACCCATGTTGGCAACTATCTAGGGGAGCAGCGGCGTCTATGTGATCTTGAATTTGCCGTTGTGCCTCTTTCTCAATTATCTTAGCTAAGAGGGGGATACTAGCTATTGGCCTATAAGAATCGACTCTATGGGGGTCTAGCTTGGGGTTTTTCAAAAGTGGCCTAATGGAAGTCTGCTTGAGTGTTGTTGGGAAATATCCTGTTGTGAAGGAGAGGTTCATTATATTTGCGATGACAGGGCTGAACACACCATGTAGCTCCTTAATCCAAAAAGCTGGGCATGGGTCAGTCTGTGCAGTGGAGGTGTTGAGAGATGCTATGGTGTCCTCAATACATTTAGTGGATGGTGTGGAAAATTTGTTTAGTGGGGATAGGCCCATTGGTTCTTGATACGGGATTGCTGAAACCTTGTTAGTTTGTACGATCTTGGATTGCAGGTAGTCAGCGAATATTTGTGGGTGAATCTCACTGTGTTGTTCGGGAGATGATTCCTTCGAGAGGGATTTGACCAAGTTGAAAAGGTCACGTGGTTTATTCAGAGATCTCTTTAGGGTGTCAGTGTGATATTGTCTCATTTTGGTTGTGATTGTTTCTCGGTGTATTGAAAGGTGGGTTCGGTAGGCGGTCTGATCTTCAGTTGATGGTTTACAGCGAGCACTGAAAAAAAATAGCAAAACATATATATGTTGATTCTATAGGAAAGAGCTGGAAGCAGTGACTCACCTCATAGCTGCTGTGAAGTTCTGATGGCAGAACATTTCTATACAGAAAGGCACAATAAAGTAGTATGCCTCTTCTGCTGAAAACTCTGTAGGCACTACAACATCACTGTGCCTGAAAAGCACTAGGATCATGACCCTAAAATAATTACCAAGAATGAAGAGGTTATGATCACCTGGGATACTCCCGAGTCCCCACCGATAAAAAGGTGGCTGCAAGGAAGCTAGGTATAGTAGTGGTAAAGGAGAAAAATACCAGAACCGCATTGATTATAGAGGTATCAGTTCCAAGTGCCTACTCTGTGAATTGCATTGAGAGGGAGAAAATATTCAAGTACCTAGAAATGCAGTCTGAGTCTAGGAAAATGTGGCAGAAAGATATCAAGTTATTTCCCATTGTTTTGGGTGCCAGAGGCCTAATTAAGAGGAATTTCCAAGCACACCTTGATAAATTACCCATACATGTAACATCTTACGAACTCCAGAGGGAGGCTCTGTTTGGCAAAATGCAAGTACTATGCCAAGCATTAGTAGTAATTTTGAGAGACTGAGATCGTACTCCACATACCCTGGCTTAGAAGTGAGGTTTATGACTGTCATGGTATGCGCAGAACTTGAAGAAAGTGCCCTGAAAAATAGGTTAGAGCTCTTTAACCTGGAAAAGAGACGGCTGAGGGGAGATATGATAGAAGTCTATAAATTAATGAACAGAGTGGAACGGGTAAACGTAGATCGATTGTTTATGTTATCAGAATATAGGAAGACTAGGGGACATGCAATGAAACTACAGGGTAAACTAAGACCAATAAAAAGAAAATATTTTTTCACTCAACGTGTAATCAAACTCTGGAATTTGTTACCAGAGGATGTAGTAAAGGCTGTTTGTGTAGCTGGGTTTAAAAAAGGTTTGGATAAGTTCCTGGGGGAAAGGTCCATAAACCATTATTAAAAAGGGAGCCAGGATATCAATGCTTGACCCAGTACAAGCATTGTGGAACCTGTGTCTTTTGGGGAAACTGCTAGGTACGTATGACCTAAATTGGCCACTGTTGGAAACAGGATACCGGGCTTGATGGACATTGGTCTGACCCAGTATGGCATATCTTATGTTCTTATGTTATGTAAAAGTAGCATATAGGTGCTTAGATGGTGAGGTGCATCCTGGGAAATAAAGGGGCTAACCAGAACCAGCACACATAGCCCACACCGCAGCCATAATTGCAACCCTGATTACTGAAAGGGTGGTGGATGCTTGGAATACCCTCCTGAAGGACGTATCGGGCAAATACAGTGACAGAATTGAAAATGGCATGAAACAGACACAATGGATCCCTTTATAGCAACAGGATAAAATCAAAATTAACATAACTATCTCTTATATCTTAACAAATAAGGGTGACCTACATGGAGCAGTGGGTATACCCCTAAACAAAGGCATGGGGAGGGGTGACCTGCACAGAGTGGCAGGTGCACCTACTCTTGCTGCCTTGTTGGGCAGACTAGATGGACCATACTGGTCTTTATCTGCCATCATATACTATGTTACTAGAACATTGCCCAGTATCTGCATATCTTATATGACGAAGGCAAGTGTGCATGGCCCCTCGGAGAGGACAGAATGGTCTGGGATGGATCTCATGGGTCATGAATGAGGTTTGAGTTTGTTGTATGTGCAAAAGTACTTATTTTGTAGTGTAAAGTAGGTCACAAGGGAACGCATGCCCTGCAGATGTGCTGCCTCAAGTATTAGTGCCACACTGCAGCCCAGTGGACCTCTGTGTGTGAATGTTTGGCTTAGGAGGTATAGTGGAGGTAAGGACATCTTGCTCTCACATGTGACTTGTCCTTTGGAGAGGAGGTTGATACTGTTTTGTGTCTGCTATGCAGATGCAGTACTAAGTGCATAGTACAGTCCATACTGCATGTGTAACGCTGCAGGCAGACCCTAGGTGTGGTTTACAACTGTCTCAGATTGTGTTTGCAATGTTGTTTCAAGTCTGCATTGTTGTTTCAGGTCATTACAGGCAGGGACCTGTAGTCAGGCATATTCTAGAGAGTTCTGAAGAGAAAGGTGTGGAGGTGTAGTCGAACGTTTAGAGCACTGCTTCAGTAAGGAACAGACCAGGGTTCAAATCACACTTGTGGCCTTGGGAAAGTCACTTCACTCTTCATTGTCTCAGAAGAAAAGCCTGGCAGTCTACTTCTGATCTTTCTGCTGGGTTGCCAGGAGTCAGCACTGACTTGAGGACATTCATTATTATTGGTCTGTTTTTATGTGTTAGGATTGCACGTTGGGATTGCAAGCATGCACTTTGCAGTCATACCCATTTGACAGCATGACTTCATTAGATCTGCTGCAGCACATTTTAAAGGGTCATACAAATTCACCCTGTAAATGCATGACACATGAGTTGTACATGTCTAAAAACTTTCATGATAACTGTAAATGGACATCTTTTGCTCCATCACATATATGCAGTATATTCAGACACAGCACGGCCACCTGCACAGAGACACATCAGTTCAGAGACATGAATGGATACCAGGTGTGTAACATCCATGCGAGTGACCTTGGTCCACCAGACAGTATGAGTGCAGACCTTATCTGTACAATAGCACTTTACGTTTCCGTGCAACTTCTACAGATGTGTGGCTGTTCTGTCCTTTGATCATAGCCTACTTGGCCAGTTTTAATATGCATATGTGTCTGGAAGATTGTATGGTGGTTAGAGCAGCTGAGACAGTTGTGACACAAAAATAGATGTTAATAGACCTTCCCTGTGGCACAGCAACTATTTTTCACACATACTACAACTGAGGTTAGCTGCATGTGTAAGGTCACATCGGGTACATTGGGGCAGCAAGGCCATACAGCACTCTCATCTACCCCCATCCATCAGCATATGTCCATCATGTTCACTCATATATTCTCCTACTAGCTGCTACACCATGGCCCACATGGTAAAAGTTTACTCATAAGGATGTCTCACTCACACCTCTCTTATTGCTGATGTACACATCACCACTCCTGACAGTCATTCTTTTGATGTCCATATCATGGCCATGCTGGAACCTCCAGGGCACACTTCTACCCAATCCTGTTTCACCCACTGACATCACAGCAGGTTACATGAGCACCCCTGACTGATACAGTCAAACTGCCTCCCACATTATCCTCATACTCACTATCTAACACTATCTCACTATCTAACACATTATCCTCATACTCACTATCTAACACTATCTACAACACTAGCCCTGAGATACAAGGTATGATTTTGTATTATGTAAACTGCAGGATACTACAAGAACCATAGCCTCTAAGATATTTAATCTTTTAATGAATCTAGTGTTAGAGTTCACATCCACAGTAATTAGACATATTGTCATTTTAATTGCATAATAGTGCACAACAAATGTAATAAATGTTTGCTATGTAGCACCTAACCTAACTACCCATATCTGAAAGTCGCAAATTGTTTACTGGAAACTGCTACAATATATCCCTCTGTACACTTGAAACAAACCTAACCGTTTCAGTCCCTGCAATCTTTTGACTTCATAATTGTAACACTGCAATCTATTTACCTAAACCAAAATGAGGCCTAAGACAATAACCTCGTTTTTACTGAATGTACTATGTCTCTCTTTTGTTCTACTACTCACACCTATCCCCAAACTACATGCACTCTCCACCTCACTGAATCTCCTTAATTCTGCTAACATCCATATTATTCCCCTTCTCCCTAGACAAGAATACCATAACCATTATAACACACCCACTTTCACCTATAAATACTTTCACCAATCAAATCTAAAAAGTCAAACTAAAAGGTTAATACAAATAAAATTAACACCAGAAGATATAATAAAAAAAAACATATAATCAATCTCAGAACCTAAAAATTATTCTCATTAACACTAGATCAGTTAGAAATAAAATCCCCCTCATAACAGATCTCATTACAGATGAGAAGCCTGATTTTCTTTGTGTCACTGAAACCTGGATAACCGAATCTGACACCATTATTCTAAATCAACTAAATGTAAATGGATACTCATTGTTCAACTGCAACCGAGATAAAAAGAAAGGAGGAGGAGTACTCATAATAGCAAAGACTATACTTAACTGCTCACCCACCATCTGTAGTAACCAAGAGGGCATGAATATACTAAAGATAGAAAACAAAAACATAGCCATCTGCCTCTTCTATAGACCTCCCATGCCAGACCCTCAAAATATAACTTCTGTTTTAGAATTGGCATGCAAAGCCTCCATGAATAAGCCACATATTATCCTTGGGGATTTCAATCTAGCTTCTCTAAGTAATCACCAGTCAAAAACCTTCCTTGACTCTATGGACGAAATGGGCTTTAAACAAACAATCTCCTACCCTACACACATTAAAGGGAACACGCTTGACCTAGTTTTCCTTCCTGAATACTTAACCAGATTACCCCAACATAATACCCCTAACATAACTCAAATCCCATGGTCCGACCATCATTTAATTCAATTCTCCATTCACATTCCCCATACCCCTAATCATCTACACAATACACTACACCACGGTCCGAGGTTTCGACCGTTTAAACCAGAAATGTTCCTTGAAACAATTATTCCTCAACTGGACAAAAAACTAGACAGTCTCAAAAAATCTATTGCCAATTGGAACACTACAATAGAAGCAGCTGCCAAACCATTATCTACCAAAACCAACAGACCCCATAAAAAATCATCTGAAAAATGGTATACAACTGAATTAAATAATTACAAAAAAGAACTCAGAAAAATAGAGGCTAAATGGAGAACTAAAAAAACCCCGGAATTGCGAGAGTTATATTTTGCAACCCTTAATTCTTACAAACTAGCTACAAATAATGCCAAAAAACAATACCATACATCAATCCTATCCAAAGCTATTAATCGGCCAAGAGAACTATTTGAAATTATAAAATCATTATCTAAAGCCCCACCTACTAATATCCACAAGATCCCTATCAACCCCCAAACACTAGCAGACTATTTTGCTGGCAAACTCAAGCAAAATACACCATCTGTACCTGATCCCTTTCCTACAAAAATAAATGTCCTCAGTGAATGGAAATCTTTCCACCCCATAGATAGAAATCAATTACTAAATATAATTACAAACCTTAATACAACTACATCCCTCTTAGACCCATGCCCATCAGCATGGATTAAGACTACAAAACAAGAACTAGCCCCATACATATTAGATATAGTAAATAAATCCCTTCAACAGGGTATACTACCAAATGAACTCAAAATCTCAGCAATCCGCCCACTTTTGAAAAACAACTCACTAGATAGCAAAGATCCATCATCATACAGACCTATAGCTAGTATACCCTTCCTGACTAAAATTATTGAAAAAGTTGTTCAAATCCAACTTCAAGATTTTATAGACACCTCAACACCCCTTGATGAACACCAATATGGGTTTCGACCATCACACGGCGTAGAAACATTATTACTTGTCCTTCTTGACTCCCTTGTCAGAGGTATGGACAATATCAAACAAGCTTTCATACTAGTATTTATTGACATTTCCGCTGCTTTTGACAGTGTAAACCATAACATTCTAATCTCAAGACTTGGCCAATTAGGTATAAAAGAAGTAGCTCTCAAATGGTTTAAATCTTATATATCCGACCGTTCACAATTTGTACAAATAGATCAAGATCCCTCTCCACCATTTCCACAAGAACAGGGAATCCCTCAAGGATCATCACTTTCTGCCCTATTATTCAACTTATATCTGCAACCGATATGCACCATCTTTAAAAGACATAATATAAATTACCACATTTATGCGGATGATATTATGTTGTACACCCCAATTAATACAAATGACCCTAGCTATGATAACCTCTCAACCTGCCTTGCCGAAGCCGAACAGTGGCTTCGCTCAAGAATATGAACATTAATTTTAAGAAAACTGAAATACTGTTTACATCAAGAAACCCCAATTTCGCACCTCCACCAGAAATCAAACTACATAACTTCTCCCTCCCAGTGAAGCATGAAATCAAATATTTGGGAGTCATACTTGATAAAACTCTCAGCTTCACTTCACACATTAAGAAAATAACCAGAACAATCTTCTACAAGCTTAGAACTATCCAGCAGCTTAGACCACTTATAGAAAGTGATGACTTCCGGACCATTACTCAAATTTTAATAACACCTCACCTTGACTATTGCAATGGTATACTTAAAGGCATAACAAAGAAAAATCAAAATATTCTCCAAATGGCTCAGAATGTTGCCGCAAGAATAATTTCCAAGGCTAAATTATCCGACCACATTTCTCCCATTTTATACTCATTACATTGGCTTCCCGTTGCATGCAGGATACATTACAAAATTATACTGACTACATTCAAGTTAATTAACAATATCGCCCCATCTTACCTATCTACCCTTATCCATAGCCCCTCAGATAGTAGACTAAGAAGAAGGAGGAATCTCAATACAGTGCAAGTACCAGATACAATAAGAAAAACAAAGCAAATAACAAGCAACAGCGCTTTCACATACGTAGCACCTACACTATGGAACAACCTCCCTGATCAACTAAGAGAGACAAAAGATCTCCAAAAGTTTAGAAAGGAACTAAAAACACACTTATTCACCCAACATTACTGCCAATTCTCAGATCTAGCCTCCCACCCCCCATAGCTCTCTCTGCTAAGCTGCCAAACAAATACTCATTCACTTAATAATATTATCATTCCCAAAGCTGATGTTATGTCACAGGTTGTAAATACCATAGTTCTGCAAATAATCAAGATTTTTTGTTATAATTCTGTAAATAATTAACTGTCTAAATAATCAAAGGTTCTTGTTATGAGCTATATATGTTTGCCTTTGTTCATAATGTTCCTTGTACATAGTTGCAATGTTGCATAATGTTCCATGTATTTGTTCACCAATGTTCTATGTAAACCGCCACTGATCTTGGGAAGGGGCGGTATATAAAAGTTTTCAAATAAATAAATAAAATAAATAAATAAAAAAAAGGGACATATGGATGTGACACGTCCATCAACTATTATCTTTGCTCCCATTCAGCAGCTCAAATGTGATTGGCAGAAAAGGCTCCCTTATCCTGAGTTAAGGCAACCGCCCTTATCAGGCGTTAAGTTGTATTCTTGGCACCCTTACTGCCCGATGTCATGTTACCACCCAATAACCGGCCACTAGTGCCCTTTCTGCCAAAACGCCTACTCCCCGCTCCATCCTTTAACGCATGTTGGAGCCCTTAGTGCTTTCGTTTTGCACTCGCCAATGGAGCGCCCTTAACGGTCCTTAGTAAACATGCCCCTTATTCTCTAACAATTTCATTCACAGAAAGTATAACATAAATCTTAATCCCTATTAAATTATTATAATTTGAGTGGTGGACAGTATTTTATATTTGATTATACTAGTAAGGGTGCAATGTCAGACTGGATTATAACAAAATTTGTCATTGTTTTATTTTCCCTACTAAATGACTGCCTTTACGAAAAGTAAAGGAAGACTGGCAGTAGCCATTCTTCCACTGTCAATATGTGAAATCTATAATATATTTATCATATACTAACACTCTACAGAAATGAAGATGCAGATGAGTAGGGGTGTCTGTCCGATAGCGTATATTGTGGCCATGTTCCCATGATCCTGCCTTGGCTAACATATCTGAAGGCAGAACCCTCTGCGTGAAGTCATGATTTCTGCGGATGTTTTTAGCAGAGAACTTTTGTAATTCAGCATATGCAATAATTAAAAATATCTTTACTTTTATATCTTATTCTATAGTGTAATACTCCAAAGTGATTTGTGTTATAATTTCCTTGTGTCTCCTACAGGTTACTAAATGTGTTATGCTGTAATTTAGATACTCTTCTACTTCTAGAATCTCAGTATAAAGTTTCAGAAATTCTTCTAGAAGCACAAAAGGAAAATGTCACCGGGTCTGCTACAGGCCGAGGGTAAGAAGCAAATATTAAACATGTGGCGTGGATGTATTTGATCTGATGAATGCATGACAGACAGTATGACAATTTTGCTGTGAAAAAAACTTGTTTCCGGTCACTGTAGAGCAGAATACAATTTTGAATTTTTTGGTAATTCTGTTATAAGTAAATATGTATTTATTGCAATTGACGGTAAGTTTTTAATAAAACTGCTGTTTTGTGCACACTATAGTGGAATTTTGGGTCTTAGTTGTGATGTATTTTCTTATTAACTCAGTTATGTCATGCCATTGCTGTCTAAAATAAGCAACTCCATTATAACATTAAAACCCAAAAGTGTCTACAACACTGCATGTATAGGCTTTTAGAAAGTGCTTGTTTTGGTCAGCCCTTTACAGGAGGGGTTAAGGGGGTTATGTTCCTTAATTTCCCATTGTTTATTTTCTCCTCCAAATTGAAATGAATTACATGTAGTTAATTCACAGTTTTTATACATGTGAAGGAACGTTTTAGAAAAAGCTATTTATGTAGTGGGAAGGATATGGAAAAACTGTAAAGAGAGGGTGTGTACGTGTAATGGTGATGTAAAATTGAAATATATCCATCCCTCAAAATGGACATGATTGTTAAAAATGGACTGTGAACAGAAGGAAGTGCAGGAACATACAAGGACTGACAACCATGTATTGCAGCAGGAACAAGAGCGTAATTATGCGTTGACAATATTAAAATAGCTAAGCAGGTAGAAAGGATGACTGTGAAAGCCAGAAGGATGCTTGGGTGTATAGGGAAAAGAATAGCCAGCAAAAAAAGGAGGTGATAGTGCCTCTGTATAAGTCTCTGGTGCAACCTCATTTGGAGTATTGCGTGCAGTTCTGGAGAGTACACCTTCAAAAGAATATAAGCAGGTTGGAGTCAGTGCAGAGGATAGCTACTAAAATGGTGTGTGCTGTTCATTATGAAGCATATGAGGACAGACTTAAAGATCTTAATATGTATACTTTAGAGAAAAGGCGGGATAGGGGAGATATGATAGAGACATTTAGATATCTCCGTGGCATAAATGCACAGGAGGGTCTCTTTCAATTGAAGGCAAGCTTTGCTATGAGGGGACATAGGATGAGAGTAAAGAGGGATAGACTCAGGAGCAATATGCCGAAATATTTCTTTATAGAAAGAGTGGTAGATGCGTGGAATAGTCTTCCAAAGAAGGTGGTGGACACGAGGACAGTATCTGAATTCAAAAAAGCATGGGACAAAGAGGATCTCTAAAGGTAAAAAGGGGACTATTGTAGTTGATATGGAAGGGTAGACTAGATAGGCCATGTGGTCTTTTTCTGCCATCATGTTTCTATGTTTCTATAAATATATACATGGAAAGAATCGATGTGGGAAACCTGGTGACTTACAGCGATATGTGCCAGCATTCATGATGTGCCCATGTAAAGGTTGGCACTTTACATGTGTATCTCAGCCAATTTGCAAATCCAAGTGTGCAGCCACTCTTAAACACCCATAGAAGCCTCTATTTTTACCACAGTTCATTTTGGAGTGGGAAATAAATATTGGGGGATTAAGCAGGACATATTCTCAATCCCTCCTGTAAAGGGTTGGCTGAAGCAAACACTTTTAAAATGCCTATTCATGCCATGGAGCAGGTGTAAATCTGGATGTGGCCAATTTTGAGCTTGCATATGCTACTACTACTTATCATTTGTATAGCATTACAAAGTGCATTCCCTACATGGAATGGAGAATACTTGCGTGGATATTGGTGCCACTAAAGTCACATCCCTGAAACCCCCCCCCTTGCATTTTTGACATGTTATAGTCATCCATGTGTAAACTGGACCTTTTCTAAAGTGGCCATTTACATGTAGATGTGAATTACACATGTATATGGCTGATTATACATATTTAACTCATGGCTAGGACTTCTAAAATAACCCCCATGCAAAATGCAATGAGTGCCATTGAGTCACTGCTGATTTCTGGTGACCTAGTAGCCACTGGGTTTGCAAAATAACTATAAACTGTAGTTACGCCTGTAAGTTGCAAAATATCAACTTCTTGTAAATGTGTAAATTGCCAAGTTGCCTCCATTGATTTTTCCTATGTGTAGATTTGTAAAATGGCTCCTCCATCTCTACATGTCCAGCCTTTTCTAAAATATTGCTGGAAATTTATTTATTTATTTTATTTAGTAAACATTTGTATACCGCTCCTTCCTACGATCAGTAGCGGTTTACTTTACAGATCAGAATGTATCGTACCATACATTAAATTTACAAGATAACATTTTGATTGAGTAATGATTTGCACATCACAGCAAAAGCAATCAGTTAGAAGTATACATTTGATTGGAGTTCACAAATCTAGATATACATTGGATTTAGTGGATGTGAGTGGGGATAGATATATACAAATGTTGGGGACAGTTATATACAAATAAACAATGTTACAGCCAGAACATTTGAAGTTGCCCTTGTGACAGGCAGGAACCATTTAGTTGCAGTTATAGTGGAAAGGTGCAACAATCTAGATCAGGTTGTAGTGAGACTGAAAGAGGTGAGTTTTGAGTTTCTTTCTAAAGTCACCCAAATCACTTGTTAGACGTAACTCATGAGGGAGCTGGTTCCAATGGAGAGGTGCTGCGTATGAGAATGATCTGTTGCTTGTTTCTGCTTTGACATTTCTTATGTTGATCGGGACGCAGAGAGTGTTGAGATTTACAGTTCTTCTGGTCCTGTTGTGTGGTTGGATGGTGATTAGGTTGGTGAGGTATGATGGTGCAATATTGTGAATGAGTTTAAATGTGGTTAAGAGTAGTTTGTAGATGATGCGGACGGCAACCGGGAGCCAATGCAGTTCCATTAGTACTGGGGTGATGTGCTCTGTGACTCTTTTTTCCATGATGACTCTTGCGGCAACATTTTGAGCCATTTGCAAGATATTTAGGGTGCTCTTTGGAAGGCCTTGGAGAATGGCGTTGCAGTAGTCTAGGTGGGGTATGATGAGAGCTTGTGCAACAGTTCTGAAGTCGGATTTTTCAAGGATATTGCGAAGTGGTTGCAGAACTTTCAATTTATGGAAAATGGCTCGGTTTGTTGTCCGGAGGTGTTTATCCAGTCTTAGGTTGCTATCCAGTAGTACTCCTAGATATTTTATTTCGGACTTAGTTTGATAAGGGTGACCGTGGTGGGAGGGATGAAATCTGTTTTCTTGGAGATAAACATGACCTCTGTTTTCTTGTGATTTATTGACATGTTGTTTAGTTGCAGCCAGGTTTGGAGCATGTTGAGACATTCTTCTAGTGGGGTGAAGTCAGGTTGGGTTATGTCAAGTTGAGTATACAGCATTACATCGTCTGCGTATATGTGATAGTTGATGTTGTGTTCTTGAAAAATCTCGCATACTGGTTTTATGTACAAATTGAATAGGAGGGATGATAGAGCTGATCCTTGAGGAATCCCCTGGGTTTGGGGGAAGGGTTCGGCTTTTTCGTCATTGAATTGAACTTGTTGCATCCTATTTGATATGTATGATGAGAACCACTTTAACGGGGTCCCTGTTATAACTATGGATGCAAGGCGGTTTAAGAGGGTACCGTGATGTACTGTATCAAATGCGGCAGATAAGTCGATAAATATAAGTATGAACATCACTTTTTTGTTTTCTAGGCCCTTGAGGAGGTTGTCGAGGAGTACCAAAAGTAGGGTTTCCACTCCATGATGCTGCCGAAATCCATATTGATGCATGTCTAACGCTTTCTTATCGTCGATGTGGTCCTGCAATTGCTGTTGAACCGCCTTTTCGATAATCTTCGCCAGGAAGGATATGCTCGAGATTGGACGATATGAAGCGGGATCGCTCTTGTTAAGTGTTTTATTTTTTAAGATGGGCCTTATAAGTGATCTCTTGAGTTGCGTCGGCATTGAACCTTGTTGGAGGGAAAGGTTGACAATGTGGGAGATAGGTTGTGCAATTTCGTTCTTTGTTGCTTTTATCCAGGCTGCTGGGCATGGATCAAGAGGGGAGGTTGTGGTGTTTAAGTTAGTTATGATGTTTACTATTTGCCGTTCTTCTAAATGTTGGAAAGTACTCCATTCTGTGTCATGTCCCATTTCGCGGACGGGTCTGTTTTTGGTGGGGTGGTGTCTACATCGGAGTCTTGCTTGATGAGGGTGGGAGCTTGCGGGTGAAGTTTCTTGGCATAATGGTCAGCAAGCGTTTGGACCTTTATTTCTCCAGCATAGCCAGTGTCTTGGGAGATTTTGGTGAGGGATTTAACAAGCTCGAAAAGTTCCCTGGGTCTATTAAGCGCCTTATTGAGTAAGTTAGTGTGATGAGCCTTTTTTGCAAGGTTTACCTCGTTCTTGTATTTCATGAGGAGTGCTAGGTATATTTGTTTGCATTCTTCGGTTTGGGTTTTTCTCCATTTTCTCTCCAGTTTGCGTAGTTCCTTTTTCATTATGCTTAGGGTTGTAGAGTACCATGGCTTAGTTCCTGTTCTGGTTGCTTTGTTTGCAGGTTTCCAGGTTGGGCTTGCTGCTGCTTCGATTCCTGAGTTCCAAAGGTCTACCAGCATTTCCAGGTCCATGAGGTTGTAGTCAAAGCGTGATGATATGGATGTTATCAAGGTTTCGCTATTGAATTTTTGGAACTTCCTTTGGAGATGTGTTGGAGGGCAAGTTTGTGATTGGTCTTGTATGGAGGGTAGGTAAATTTTAAATTCAATTTGGTAATGGTCTGACCAAGGGATAGGAGTTATTCGAGTTTCCGGTTTTGGTATTTCAATTTGCTGCCTTTCAGAAGATATGAACACCATATCTAGGGTGTTGCCTTTGCCATGTGTGGCCTCTTGAATAATTTGATCATAACCGAGTTGGTCCATGGCTTCAAGGAAAGTGTCCGCTTGCAAGGGAGGAACCGATGGCAGATTTAGGTCGCCCAGGATAATTCGATGTTTCTTGGTTGCAGTGGTTGAGATGATTTCTAGTGCAGTGGCCAGGGTTTCGTGATGGGATGAGGGGGGCCTGTAGATTAGACAGATGGTTATCATTCTATTCTCAACTTTGAGTATGTCGATACCCTCAGATGCAGTCAGGGATGTGTTTGTTAAAAGTAGGAAGGCTCTGGCAAGGATAAGGGGGGAGGAGTGGCCTAGTGGTTAGGACAAGGTACTTCGAGCCGGAGGGCCGGGGGTTCAAGTCCCACCTGGGGACAGCAATCTCAGGCCAGAGGGACTGGGATTTCTAGTCCTATAGGCACTCCTTGTGGTCTTGGGCAAGCCACTTAACCCTCCATTGCCCATGTTCCCTGTAAGTATTAGCGTATGTGTGTCATATCCCCTCGTGTTAAATGTATCTCCCAATTGACCGCTTTGACCCGGTGAAAAGCGGGATATAAATACAGCTAAAATAAAATAAATAAATAAATAAATAAGGACACCTCCTCCTCTCCTGTTAGGGCGCGGGCAGTTAAATAAGGTATATCCAGGTTTGGATATTTGGTTTACTATTGCTGAGTCTGTGTCAGTGAGCCATGTTTCCGTGATGCATAGGATATCAGGTTTTTTGTCTGTGAGGATGCCGTGGATGATGTGTGTTTTATTTTTTATAGACCTGGTGTCGATTAGGAAGATCGTGATAGGGGCTTGCGGCAGCTGGTATGATTGCTGGTTCTTGCTTTTCTTAGCTGGGGCTCCCTGCTTCCTGCGTTTTTTTAGTTTGAGGTTGTGTTTATTACGTGGATTGCTTGTGGTCTCAATGATTGAATACGGTCTTGATCTTGATGTCCCAATTGTGATCTCCATATACGATTTAGAATTTGCCCTGCTGTATATTATTCTTATTCTCCAGGACCAAGCAGGAAGTCAGTCCTCACTTATGGGTGACGTCGGCGCCGACGGAGCCCTCGCGGAGCAATTTTCCCCAGCTTTCAAAGAAAGCCTTTGGGAATTGCAGCGCGCATGCGCGGTCGTCTTCCCGCCCGAAGGTGCCATCTTAGCCAGTCTTCTTTTTTCCGCGGAGCCCTGCAGACGTCACCGTCTTGTCCCCGCGAAAAAGTTGATTTTCCTCTTTCTTTTATACTTTTTTCTTTCGGTTCGACGCCGATCGTTTTCCCGCCCGGACTCGCGACGCCGGTCTCGAGTCCTCTAGCGTTTTTTCGGTTTTTCTGACTTAGTCAGCTTTCATTTTCGTTTTCCCTGGCAGCCCGGTCCTTTGACCTCGCAGGGGCCCTTTTTCCCCGATGGCTGCCAGTGGCTTTAAGCGGTGTGGTCGGTGTGACCAAAATATGTCACTAACCGACACACACGACTTTTGCCTCCGCTGCTTGGGCCCGGATCATGAGGAACTGATCTGTGGGCCCTGCAGCAAACTGTCCTCGAAGGCGTTGAGAAGTCGGCGGCATCAGCGCGAGAGAATCTTCGCTGACCCCAGCCGTACCCGGACCTCGTCGGAGGCCTCCGTGTCAAAGGGCTCCAGCTCGGACCGTCGCCGGAGCTCCTCCGACCGGGGTTCTCCCTCCGGGGACCATCGTCGGAAGGAAAAACCCGCGAGGGCGGCGTCGGTGGACGCTCCTGGCTCCGCGAGGGCCAGGTCGCATAGCCCCGACAGCCGCCCCGGGTCCTTGGAGAAGGAACATCTCCCGAAGCGACCTCGCCTGGAGTCGGAGATGCCTGCCCGGGTAAGTCCTGTAGTCCTTCTGGACTCGCCTCCGCGACAGCCGACGTCGGGCCCGACGCCGTCGGGGCCCGAGTCGGGGGCTGCTGGGTCACCTGAGCTCGGACTCAGGTTGACGGCCTTGGAGAGCAGACTGTCTGCCTTCATGGACCAGCAGCGGGCACTGCTCGCTGGCCTCGCTGGCGCCGCTGCCCCGACCGCCGGGACGTCGACGTCCAAGTCGACCCCGGAGACCGAGCCGATCCTCGAGTCAATGAGAACTCGAGTCGATCCTCGGTCGAGGTCACCCTCGGCCTCCCGTTCGGGACCGAGGTCGCCGACGCCGACTCCCTCGACGTCGGGGCGGCTGGCGCCGCACCCTGCCCGGGCCGACCCCACCGAGTCCTCGTCGGAGTCGGTCTGGGAGTCTGAGGAGGAAGAGTCACCTGATTCTTTCCGGACTCGGTGTGTCCCATCGGACTCACCGGGGTCCGAGCCTCGGAAGCAGTCCCCCCCGGAGGATGCCCGGTTCTCGGACTTCGTTAGGGATATGGCCAAGGCTTTGGCCTTCCCTGCGGATCCCGAGGAGGAGCCTCGAGCCGAAGAGCTTGACGCCCTCCAGTATGACTCTCCCGCGAGGGAGCACTTTACTGTGCCGGTTCCTCCTATGCTGGAACGACTACTCTTCCGCATGTGGGAGAGTCCGGCCTCCTCGCCGGTCCTGAGCAAGCGGGTCGATTCTATCTATCGGGTCCGCAAGAGCCCTGGCTTTCAGAAGGCACAGCTGCCACACCATTCCATGGTAGTGGAATCGGCCATGCATCGTCTTAAGAGCCAGAAGATGCACTCCTCGGTGCCTCCTGGAAGGGAGGCCCGTAACCTGGATGGCCTTGGCAAGAAGTGCTTCCAGGGCTCTATGCTCGCATGTCGTGTCCAGACTTACCAGCTCTACATGGGCATGTATCTCCGGGATCTGGCTAAAGAGCTAGCCGGATTTTCCGCTGGTCTCTCCGAGGAGCCCTTGCGGAGGTTCCTAGCCTTGTCCACGGGCATTCGGGAATGCTCAAAGTTCATGTCCCGAGCAGCCTATGATGGCTTTGAGGCCTCGGCTAGAGTGGCCGCAGCCGGCATCGGTGCCCGCCGACAGGCTTGGCTTCAGTCGTCGGACCTTGAGCCCTGGGTACAGGACAAGTTGGTCGATGTCCCCTGCCGAGGCGAAAACCTCTTTGGCAAGCCCATGGCGGAAAAGGCTGCACAAATTGAGACTGAGACTCTCACCAGGACCAGGCTTTCTAGGAAGACCTCCGCCCCTTCCCAGAAAAAGAAGGGCTCGGGAAAAAAGTCCTTTTACCCGAGGAAGGCGGCTGCCTACAAACAGTACCCCCATTATCAGGCCCCTGCAGCTCCCCAACAGGGCCAGCAGGCCAAGGGACGGGGTAACGGGTCCCGTAGGCAGCAAGCCCCCAAGCCTGCACCACCAGCCCCTGCTCAGCAGGGAGGGGGTTTTGACTCGCTCAGCATAGCCTCTCCCCCCCGCTGGTCCCTCCCAGCACCGGAGGCCGGCTGGTTCACTTCACCCACAGGTGGTCCAGCATCACCGCAGATGCCTGGGTGCTTCAGGTCGTGCGAGAGGGCTACCTTCTCCACTTCCATCAGGTCCCTCCCTCCTATTTTCCGGGAGAACCTTCGCGCCCCCTTCTGCACAGGGAGTTGCTCCTTCAGGAGTTAGCAAGTCTTCTGCAGGAACAGGCGGTGGAACCGGTGCCCCACCACCTGAGAGGTCAAGGTTTTTATTCAAGGTATTTTCTGATACCAAAGAGAACAGGGGGCCTCAGACCCATCCTGGACTTGCGCAACCTCAACAAGTTCCTGATGCGGGAGAAGTTCAAAATGCTTACCCTTGGAATCCTTCTGCCCTACCTCCAGCAGGGAGATTGGCTATGCTCCTTGGATCTAAAGGATGCCTACACGCACATCCTCATCCACCCAAGCCACCGCCAATACCTACGGTTTGTGGTGGCAGGAAATCATTACCAGTACAGGGTACTGCCCTTTGGCCTGTCCTCCGCACCGCGAGTCTTCACAAAATGTCTCGTGGTCGTGGCGGCCCATCTCCGGCTTCACGGCCTCTATGTCTTTCCGTACCTCGACGACTGGCTCATCAGAGCAGCGTCCGCTCAGGAGGTCACCAACGCCACGTGCCGCACGGTGACTCTGCTGCAGCACTTGGGCTTTGTCATAAACTTCGCAAAGTCCACTTTGCTCCCCTCACAGGATCTCGAGTTCATCGGCGCAAGGCTGCACACTCCTCGGGCACGAGCGTACCTACCGCTCGACAGGGCTCAACGGCTCATGGACCTAGCCGACCGCTTTCGCAGCCAGCCCCTGGTCTCCGCCAGGCGCTTCCTGAGACTGCTTGGCCATATGGCTTCCACCGTCCATGTGACCCCCAATGCCCGCCTGAACATGCGGTCTGCTCAATGGTGTCTCCGCCAGCAGTGGCGACAAGCCACAGGCGGCCTGGCAGACCTAGTGCGCGTCTCCGAGCCGCTGCTCTCGTCTCTCCGGTGGTGGCTCCGGCAGCCGAACCTGATATTCGGAATGCCTTTCCAGTCACCTCAGCCGACCCGGGTGCTGACCACCGATGCATCCCTCCTGGGCTGGGGAGCACATTGCCAAGAGGCACGTACTCAGGGCCTCTGGACCACGTGGGAGTCTGCTCAGCAGATCAACTTCCTGGAGCTCAGGGCGATCCGCCTCGCTCTCAAGGCCTTCTCCCACCTGACTTCCCAACAGTCCGTCCTTGTCCAGACGGACAATCAAGTTGCCATGTTCTACGTGAACAAGCAGGGGGGCACGGGCTCCTTCCTCCTCTGCCGGGAGGCACAGAAGCTCTGCTCTTGGGCCGTCAGTCACGGCATTCTCCTCAGGGCAGTTTATCTCCCGGGCCAAGAAAATTGCCTTGCAGACAAACTCAGCAGGGTCCTCCAGCCGCACGAGTGGCGTCTGGATCCCTTGGTAGTTCAGAAGCTCTTCCTCAAGTGGGGTCTCCCCACGGTGGATCTCTTTGCCAGTCCTCACAACCGGCAGCTTCCTCGCTTCTGCTCTCGTCAGCCACACCCCCTTCGGGTTGCGGCGGACGCCTTTCTGATCTCGTGGTCGGGGAGCCTTCTGTACGCTTTCCCTCCCATCCCGCTGGTCTCTCGGACTCTTTTCAAGGTTCTCCGAGACAAAGCCTTCATGATCCTGGTGGCCCCTCGCTGGCCCAGGCAGCCGTGGTTTCCTCTCCTGCTGCAACTGGCGGTGGAGGGCCCAATCCCTCTGGGGATACAACCGGATCTCCTCACTCAGGATCAGGGGTCCCTTCTGCACCCCAACCTCAGGTCTCTCAACCTTATGGCCTGGCTGCTGAGAGGGTAGTCCTTGCTCCCCTTCTCCTGCCGGCGGAGGTGGAGGAGGTCGTCTTAGCTTCGCGACGGCCTTCTACCCGCAAATGCTACGCCCTTAAATGGCGTCGCTTTGCAGTCTGGTGTACCCAACAGTCTCAGGATCCCTTCTCCTGCCCGGTGTCGGTGATCTTGCAGTACTTGCTGCACCTCTCTAATCTGGGACTTAAGTCCAACTCCGTCAAAGTTCACCTCAGTGCTCTTTCAGCACATCATGTGCCAGTGGACGGCAGACCTCTCTCCAATGACCCTCTCGTAGCGAGGTTTCTCCGAGGTCTCCTTCTACTTAAACCACCTCTGCGCCCGCCAGCGCCTGACTGGGACCTGAATGTGGTTTTGCAGCGGATCACCTGTCCGCCTTTTGAACCTATGGCTACCTGTTCTCTACGTTTTCTGTCTTGGAAAACACTGTTCTTGATAGCCCTCACTTCCGCTAGGCGCGTAAGTGAATTGCAGGCCCTCGTGTCTGATCCCCCCTACACTCGATTCTACAAGAATAGGGTAGTCCTACGGACTCACCCAAAGTTTTTGCCTAAAGTGGTCTCCCCTTTTCACATGAATCAGGAGGTGGTACTTCCAACCTTCTTTCCCAGACCACACTCCAGCCGAGCTGAGACGGTCCTCCATACCCTGGACTGTAGAAGGGCATTGAACTTCTACCTTGACCGTACGCGGGAGCACCGTAAAGCTGCTCAGCTTTTTGTGTCTTTTGACCCCAATAAATTGGGGCTCCCGGTCTCCAAGCGTACTCTGTCCATCTGGGTGGCGGACTGTATCTCTTGGGCTTATGGGGCAGCCGGACTCGCCTTAGAAAGTCGAGTCACGGCTCATTGCGTTCGGGCAAAGGCCACGTCAGTGGCTTACCTCCGCTCTGTTCCGCTGGCAGACATCTGCCGGGCCGCTACTTGGTCTTCGAGCCAGACTTTTGCGGTCCATTACTGTCTCGAGAGGGAGTCCCGTAGGGACAGTGCTTTCGGACAGGCAGTCCTCCGTAATCTCTTTGAGGTCTGAGCAACTCCTACCCTCCATCCCGGATGTGGGCTACCGGTGGGTGATAATTCAGCGAAGATTCTATCCTTCTGTGCTGCTGAGCTAGAGGGAGCTCATTTTTGTGCTTAGGGTCTCCGGTAGCCTTGAGCTTGGGAGTCCCATAAGTGAGGACTGACTTCCTGCTTGGTCCTGGAGAAAGCGTAGTTACTCACCTGTAACAGGTGTTCTCCAGGAGCAGCAGGAATCAGTCCTCACTACCCTCCCTCCTCCCCTTGGAGTTGCAATCGTCTGCTTATGTTCTTTTTGCAAATTTTTATGCTGTCTTTTTTAGCTATGTCATCTGACTGGCTAAGATGGCACCTTCGGGCGGGAAGACGACCGCGCATGCGCGCTGCAATTCCCAAAGGCTTTCTTTGAAAGCTGGGGAAAATTGCTCCGCGAGGGCTCCGTCGGCGCCGACGTCACCCATAAGTGAGGACTGATTCCTGCTGCTCCTGGAGAACACCTGTTACAGGTGAGTAACTACGCTTTACTTGATTTTGGTTCAGAACCTTGTAGTATCCACATTGTTATTCCCTGAATCTGTTAATGTAATTGTATTCCTACCTTTGAAGTGAAATAAATGAAGGTAGAATTACTTGATCAGGATCTTGCCAAAAATCATTAATAGAGCTTAGAACCTAACGATTTTAACTTCTTATATTCAATAATCACTAGTCTGATCTTATTAGAAAATTAAATTGCCCAATTCTTTGATGTAAAACACAGACCCTTGTGTTTCCATTATGCACATTCTAATTCAAATTACTTACAAATTAAAAGGAACACCTAATAGGTTGGTTGTGTTCGTCTGTCTGTGATGCTGTTTTATTATCTAAATGAAAAATAGTATTATAAAATCCTATCAGCTACACAAGTTCTTTTCTTTCCCAGTTTGAAATTCCTCTGTTTCAATGTTGGCCGTTCTCCCTCTCAATCACATGACAGGACAAGAGCCAACAAGGCAGAGATGGCAGGTTGTATCCAGGACGGACATGTAGGGAGAGAAATAGGATACTGAATAACATCCACAGGAGAGAGAAAAAAGTGGAAATCTTGCTCAGCTTGGCCCATGGAATTTTTTTTATTTTTTTTTATTGAAAGGCAGCAATTGAACACAGGAAAACATAAACGATATGCATAATACAATAGCAGAAGATAACAATGCCAAAATCACCATCAACAAAGAATGATCCAGCAAAATGCCTTTTTTTTGTTGTTCCCTTTTTCCCCTGCCCCCATTCCCACTCCTCCCCACTCACCAACTATCCGCAAGAGACACTCCCAGAACTTTATATCAACCCCCCACCCTCCAGTACCCCCCCTACCCCCATCCCCTCCCAACCCTATCTAATCTGTCCCCCCTCCCCCCCCCCACGAACCTCCATGCCAACTAAAGGTGAAGGGAGCGGTCCAACCAGCCAGCGCACGCGGGACAAAAAGGGGGGAATTCCGGGGTGCCAACACACAGGATAGCATAAGGCCCGCCCACCCACAAGATATACATCGCCCTTGAGCATTCAGGAACCATAATGGAGGAGAAAGGCTTCCCACACCTGCTCAAAGCGCGTCAATCGTAACTGACCGGCTGCCACCCTATGCTCCATTGTATACGTATCCCACATCCGCTCCAGCCAAACAGAGAAGGGCGGCGCTAGGACCTGCTTCCATGCAAAAGCCACAGATGGTCGAGCCGCATTCAGACCATGTAGAATCAGAGCCAGCTGAGGAGCTCGTGCCCCAGGGACATTAACCCCAAAGAGGAGAATGCCCGGATCCCAGGGAATGTTCAACCCAACCAATTGTTTTAGGCGGAATTGAATCCCCCTCCAAAAGGTTAGAATGCGAGGACAGGACCACCAGACATGCACCAGAGTACCTTTCTGGCTGCAACTTCGCCAGCATAGATCCGGAACCCCTGGATACACTCGAGCGATCCGTTCAGGCATCATATACCATCTGTAAAGTAGCTTATAGTTAGTTTCACGAACGTTAATCGCCACAGAACTCTTCCACAGCCTACCCTCCACCTGTTGCACCCCCCCACCTTCACCTAACAGACCCCAAAGATGACGAACCATATACCGAAGATTGTAATGCCGAAGGGATGGTAAACCTAACCCCCCCTCCTCCACCCGCTGCAATAGGGCCTTTAACGGAATTCTCGCACGTTTACCGCCCCATAAGAAAACTTTAAGAAGACCATCCAGTCGCTTCCAATCCTTAGCAAAAACCCAGAGAGGCAGCAACCGTAGAACATACAACCATCTAGGGAACCAGTATGTTTTTTGTTCAATTGTAAACCGCACTGATTTTAATAGCGCGGTATATAAGAGAAGTAAATAAATAAAATAAATAAATAGTAAATAATGCTACCCTCCCTCTCAGCGATAAAGGCAACCCTCGCCAATTCTTGAGTACTTCCTTGGTCTTGTCTAACAACCCAGGAATATTGGCTTGGTAGAGTCTCTCGGGTCTATCAGGGAGCCAAATTCCCAAGTACTTTAAGGAGCCTTCGGCCCAAACCAGTGGGAAGGGTCCCTCCCAAACCGGCCTCACTCGTCTGCCCACATCCAACACCATCGACTTGGATGTGTTGATCTTAAGACCCGAGAAGCTGCCAAATTCCTCTATTACCTGCAACCCTCGAGGTAGAGACTGCTGCGGCTGGGTCAGGCACAGAAGCATGTCATCCGCAAACGCACTGACTTTAAACTCCTCCCCCCCCCCATGTCAACCCCTCCAATCCGCGAATCCCTCTGGATCGCCTGTAATAACGGCTTCAGAGCCAGTACAAACAAAAGGGGGGATAGAGGACACCCCTGGCGCATGCCTCTCTCCAACACAAAAGATTCCGAGAATGTGCCGTTCACTCCCACTCTGGCCATGGGGTTCGCATACAGAACTCGAAGCCATTGTACAAACTCCCCGCGGAACCCCAAGCTGCGAAGCACATCCCACAAGAATGTCCACGCCACTCTGTCAAATGCCTTTTCCGCATCTAGACTTACCAAAAGCATAGCCGCCCCCCCAACGCAGACAATGTTCCATCCCCAAGAGCAACTTAGCAATGTTCTTGGATGCATCCCTGCCTTGCACAAAGCCCACCTGCCGAGGATCTATAAGCGACGGCAGTATAGAATTCAGCCTCGTCGCCAAGACCGAGGCCAATATCTTCATATCACAATTGATAAGAGAGATCGGCCTGTACGAGGCAGGGTCAGTCAGATCCTTCCCCGGCTTCGGGATCACCGTGATGTCAGCACACCTCATATCCCTAGGAAATTTGCCGAGCCTATGAGCCTCATCGAACATAACCACCATAGAGGGGGCAAGCCGGGAAGTCAAGATTTTGTAATATTCATAACTGAACCCATCAGGGCCCGGGGTCTTATGAGTCTTCCCTTTTTTAATCACCTGCTGGATTTCCCCCACAGTCAACGGTGCATTCAACCTCAGCAGTTCCCCCTCCGTCAAGGCAGGAAGAGACAACGTATCCAAGAAGTCGCGCCCTCTCGCATAGTCCCGCTCTTCTTCAGTGTATAAGTTAGCATAAAACTTGCGGAAGAGTCGCGCTATCTGCGTAGGCTGGTGGTGCACAGCACCCTGTTCATCCCGAAGGACAGGTATGAATCGCGCGCCTCCGTGGTCTTTGACCAACTTAGCCAACAACCTTCCAGATCTATTACCATATCTGAAGAACTGATGCCTGTAACACTGCAGGGAATACACAGCTTGCCTCTGAAGTAACTCATTAAGCGCCGCCTGGGCCCCGGCACACTCTAACTGTAGCTCCCTGTCCACTTTCCTTCCCAACCGGCGTTGCAAGTCCCTCACTCTACGCTCCAACACCAATAAGCTGCGATCCATGTGCTTACGTCTCTTTATACAATAGGAAATAATGGCCCCTCGCATAACCGCCTTACTGGCTTATTTATTTATTTTATTTATTTACATTCTCTTATATACTGCGCTATTCTGCATCAGTGCGGTTTACATTGAACAAACTGAAATTACATTGAACAGGGCATTATAACTTGGAGATAACTATTTACAGGGAACATGGGCTATGGAGGGTTAAGTGGCTTGCCCAAGACCACAAGGAGCACCTGTGGGACTAGAAACCCCAGTCCTTCCGGCCCAAGGTTGCTGTCCTCTAGTGGGATTTGAACCCCCGACCTTCCGGCCTGAAGTACCTTGCCCCAACCACTAGGCCACTCCTCCACTTCCCATAAAAGAACTGGCTTCCCATAAAAGAACTGGCGAGCATTGCGGCGTATCATTGAAGAACAGGAACTCATCCCATTGATCTTCTAAGTACTTCCTAAACTCTAAATCCTCCCACAAGTATGCAGGGAATCTCCACCCCTTTCTCGGGGCCCCCTGACACTCCCAGGTGATCCACACCAACCCATGGTCAGATATCACTACAGGCTCAATCCCCGCCTGCGGCACCCTAGAGACCGCCCCTTCACTCACCAGGACATAGTCAATACGCGACCAGGAGGGAATGCGCTCTGGACTGATGCGTGTGCTCACGGGTCCCGGGATTAAGGAGACACCAGATGTCAACCATGTCCCCCATCCGGCAGAGATAACCCACCCCCCTTCTCCGCCAGGCCCCAGACCCACTACTCTGGGACTTGTCCAGGAGCGGATCATGAGGACAATTAAAATCCCCAGCCAAAATCAAATTCTTTCTCTCCGCTCCTTTGACAAATCCCAGCAGCTTACGGAAGAAGGCGCGATCATACACATTAGGGGCGTAGATGTTGGCGAGCCATACGTCCTCGCTATACAGCTTGGCGTGCAGCAAAACATATCTCCCCCCCGGGTCAGCATCTAGCTGTTGTACCTCAAAGGGGACCCCCCGTTTCACCAGGACCACCACCCCTGCCCTCTTAGTACCCGAAGACGCTCCATAGGCGGCCGCTACCCAATCTCTAGCCAGCTTCTGGTGTTCCACTGTACTTAAATGCGTCTCCTGCAACATCGCTATGTGTACCCCCTTCCGCTTAAGAAATTGCAATATTTTGGTACGCTTAATGGGAGAGCCTATGCCCCCCACATTCCAAGAAATTATCTTTACACTAGACATACACTGATAGTGGGGTTACTTCCAGCAGCGTAATCTCAAGGTCGTGCTCCGGGAGTTGCCCAGCCTCAACTCCCAGGCCATGTGGCTCCGCATCTTCCAAGATAGAATACTTCCCAATGCACCAGCTATTCCCTGTGCCTGACTTCCACCAAGAGACTTCTCCCGTCCCCCCTGCAGTACTCCAGCCCCCCCCCCGCACCCTACCTGTGCCTGCTGACCCACCCCGACCCCCTCCCCCACCACCCCACCCCCCCACTCAACCCACTCCACACTCACCCTAACCCCATCCGAATCGTCCCTACTTAGCACAGCATACCAACACACACCCTCACAATCACCCTTACAGACACACCATCTCTTCCCAGTCATCCCCACATTCACCCACATCCCCCCCCAACAGCAACAGTCCTTGGTAAAGCAAGGCATCCCCGTACAGGGATAAGATCACTGTCCATGCGCCTCCAGGCCCCCTTAGGCTGACAGTGTCCTGAGGCAACTGAATGTCCCAGTTGTTCTTGCAACTCAGATGCCATGTCCAAAGAAGGCTGAAGCTGACAGACCAAGAAGCAGATCCCGACTGTCCACACTGTGGTAGGGTCCGGTCAACGGGCAGACCCCGTCCAAGCATAATACGCTAAGTGGCAGCTGCCGTAGATCCAGACAAGATGGTGGAGACAAACTTCCGCGCCGCTGCCGCCTGCTCAAAGGTGTGTGTTTCACCCTTATGAAAGACTCTCAAAGTTGCTGGGTAGCTGAGCGCAAAGCGAATTCCGCCGTTGATGAGATCACTGCAGACAGGCGAGAACTCCTTCCGCTTTGCGGCCAATGTCGCTGAGTAATCCTGGAATAAGAATATTGGAGCATTGTCTAGCTTCAAATCGCGCTTTTTCCGATACGCTTGCAAAAGTAAGGTCTTCTGGTGAAAGTCCAGCAAGCGGGCTAACACAGGTCTGGGCCTAGTACGTCCCTCCAGTCGCTGCCCCAGCCGGTGCGCTCTCTCCACCTTGATCTGGCCCTGGAGCTCCACGAGACCCAACTCTTTCGGCAACCAAGCTTCAAATAAGGAGAAGAGCTGAGGGCCCGTCCAATATTCCGGCACCCCAATCAAACGCAGGTTGTTCCTGCGGGAGCGGTTCTCTAGATCATCTACCTTAAGCAGGAGGGCATCAATTTGCTTTTGCTGCTGGTGATTGCAACGCTCCAGTGCTAATTCGCCGTCCTCCAGAACCGTCACCCGTTGCTCGACTTCTTCAACCCTCCGTGTGAGCTCGCCAAAGGTATCACTCAGCTCCGCCAGCTTCTGTAAAACTGCGTCAAATTTGGGCTCTAAAAGCTTGGCTACTTCCAATGCTAGTTCCTCCGGGCCAGAGTCCACACTGTCTTTCCCCGGGGAATCGTGCACTGACGTGGCCTTCACTGCTGACGCCATCTTGGGGTCTCGTGCAGCCGCGGCTTTCTCCCGCCTCGCTGTCACTTTCATTCCCCTCCACGAGCCGCACCTCGCATCACTTCAAAACGGTACTCCAGTGTTCCTGCTAAAAGCGGAGGTAATTTCCAGCTCACACCGCACAATAAGTCGCCGAATTAACCTCAAGATTCTTAGGGTGGCCTAGGAGCACGATGAGGAGCGTCCTCACCCACTCATGCGCTCAAGTGATCTCCTCTCCCCAGTATCATTTACCTCAAAAAAATTGGTTATAAAGCGTCCATGCTCCTGAACAGCGCACTGTCACCGAAGAAATCGTGTATCTAGTCGCCAAAGCCGGTGTCGCGCAGCGCAAAAGTCTGCCAGAAGAGTAAGCCAACACGGGGCATGATCAGACCAGGTCAGTGCCCCATGCCCAGCCTCCATCCTTTCATCCATCAGGCGCTGATCCAGTAAAAAATAATCGATGCGTGTATGCACCTGGTGAACGGGTGAGTAATATGTATAACTTCTTTCCCCTTCATGTGTATGTCGCCAAACGTCACGCAAGCCCAATTCCAGCATAAATTTCTGCAACGCCCTACTGGGTCCGCCCGCCACCCTCCCAACGCTGCCCGTCGAATCCAGGTATGGTTCCATGTGGGCATTACAATCCCCGCCAAGTATAATAGGGCCTTTCGTGAAATCAGCTATCAAGGCTTTCAGCCGCGCAAAGAAGGAAACTTGGCCTTCATTAGGGGCATAAATGTTAACTAGTGTTAATAAATGGCCCTCCAATCGCACATTCACAAATAGCCACCGTCCCAAAGCATCTTTTTTAACCTCCTCCACCTTGAGGGATGAGCACTGATAGAACAGCAAGGCCACACCACGTTTCTTCCGTCCATTCATGTCCGATGCTACCCACACCTCAGTATAAGGTTTGCGCTTTAACCACCCCTGAGTGCTAAGGCGAAGATGTGTCTCCTGTAAAAATACAATCTCCCCTTTCAAGGATCTCAATTCTGAAAACAGCAATGATCGCTTTCTGGGGGAATTAAGACCCTTGACATTCAGAGAAATCACTTTCAACATAGGCAATCAGTCACCGTACCACCACCGCCCCTCTCCCACCCCAGCCCGCGTGGACCAACCCCCCCTGTCGCCAGCAAAGCCACAGATGTGTAACAGTAACAGCAGCCCTACACCTCTCAACCGCCCATGGAATTTTTTTAACCCCTCTGTGTATGCATGCGTGCACATGTGCGTTTGTATCTGTGATGACTGTGTGTGTGTCCACAAAAGAACACACACACTCACAAAGGAAATCAGATAAAGGAGAGTGAGGTGCAAAAAGGAAAGTCGCCTTTGTCAGGGGGCAAGCCTCTAAAACAAAAGATAAAAAATCATAATACATAAAGGCTAATAAATCATCATAAATTATACCATAAAAATACTGTCATAGAATACATAAAATAAAATAGTATTGTATATATAAAGCCATGATAAATCAAGTTAAAGGTCAAAACAGTGCTCGTTGGACTACATCAAAAAAGGGATAATTTATGATGATTTATTAACCTTTTATATACAATGATTTCTTTATCCTTTGTCTCGTGGTACCCAAACATTCCATTGGTTGGAACAAAGTAGAATAATATATCTAATCATTAGATCTCATTGTCTGACCTAAAAGGATGGATTTTATAGTTTAATCACAGGGTGCAACTGTCCCACAGCAACAGCTATTGCCATGATTCTTTACTACTACTACTACTACTATTAATCATTTGTATAGCGCTACAAAGCATACACAGCTCTGAACAAAAACTTATAAAAGACAGTCCCTGCTCATCAGAGCTTACTATTGAATCAAGACAGTATAATAGATGAAACAAGGGTACAGTAGGAAAGGGTAGTTTGAGAAGAAGCTTACCGTGGAAGCAAAAACAGATAATAAAGACTTTTTCAAGCACATTTGTAGCAAAAAACCTGTGAGAGAGTCAGTTGGACAAGTAGATGATAGGGGGGACAAGGCCATAGCAGAGCGACTGAATGAATTCTTTGCTTCGGTCTTTACTGAGGAAGATGTAGGGATGTTACCCATGACTGAAATGGTATTTAAAGGTGATCCTGCGGAAGAGTTAAAAGAAATATTGATCATGATTATTATTCAAAGCCATTAAATCCCCTCCTACCTTGCCTGTTTTGGGTGCACTTGATCAAGACATTACAGAGTATGCTAATATTAAAACGTGTTAATTCATTGTTACCACGCTTTAGTGGCGAATCAACATGGGTTAAATGTTAGCACGCCTTAGTAACTAGTCTTCTATATTTTTACAACATGATAGCTTCTAGAAATATTACTAGTCTATTTTCCTTCCCTTTCTCTGCTCTTCTGTCCTCAGACTAGTTTACTGATATCTAAAGATTTCCCAAGAGGTGGGTTATTTTACTACTGATTTGTTGATTATTGGATGTGATATTTGAGATATGGATACTGATTTATAAAGTCTCATATGACTATACAAATTTAATAGTGCACCAAATGGCAAATAACTCACACTATCACATTGACAAAATTTATTGTGCACTGTGAATTTTTGCAAATACCGGGGATAATTGGCTTGCAGTGATATTCAGCCACTAGCCGGTTTTCCTTCAGCAGAGAATATTAGGCACCTGAAAGGCTCGCCTAACTTTAGCCGCTGAAGCTATCTGGCAGCAGCTGAATATTGCTGCTGCCTAGTTAGCTTCGCCGCTATCTGGCTAACCCGGATATTCAATGCCAGTGGCTGGATATGGCCCTGGCATTGAATGTCCTGATTTAAAGTTCATTGGCAATGGCTGTTCACTGTAGAAGCGCTAGCAACCGCTGCTGATTATCCCCCACCCGTCCCACACTGTTTTTTGCATTTGTAAGAAGCTAATGAACTGAAAATGCATGTAGATCAGCTGATTAGCGACTTTGCATGAGCTAATTTATGCTCCCAGAAGTCTACAGTATTGCATATGGGATATGTTTTTTGATTATTGCCCAACCTCTCTCTTTATGTTTTGGGCCTTATTCCATAATGCATGCACTTTTTACCTGTGCAGTTTTAGAGGCATTTACAGGTTAGGAGTAGGTTAGAGAAGGCAAGTATGTCTGTATTTTCAAATAATGAAAACTACATGTATACTTTTGGCTCAAATAACTACCCACACATAAAGAAGGAGTAAATTTAACATAAAACATAAGAATATTTAATTTACCATACTGGGACAGAGCAAAGATGCATCAAGCCCAGTACCCTGTTTTCAGCAGTGGCCATTCAGTAAAGCAGGGGTAAATTTTTTGTGGTACCTTTTTGATGAGGCAGTAATTAAAGCAAAACTAAGCACATAGCTTTATTTTATTTATACCAGCAAATGCATGGGTCAAAACTACCCATGGGATTTGCTGAAGAATGACCAGTTTGATTATTGGCTAGCAATTTAAATATAGCAATTTTTTAAAGCAGTATAATTAGTTGTAGATGAGAAGATAGATGTTGAGTTGATCTGTATATTATATTTATATTACATTTTTATTTACTTGAATCAAATGCATTCACTGCATTTGTTATTGAGTAAGGAAGAAAAAAATAATAAAACTGTCTTTAAACATACATTTCAAGTTCATACTGCTAGACCAGTCCAGACAAACGGGTTATGCACCCCTGCCAGCAGATCTTGGAGACAGAGAATTCTACCAGAGCTCTGATAGGCTGGAGCCTGGTGATATAATCCTACCCCTAGGGGTCTCCCTCAGTTTTTCTCTGTCTCCAGCAGATCTGGATGCTTTTTTTTTTTTGCTCCTTCAAAAAAAATTAAAATGCTTTATTTCTTTGTGATTTCTTTTGGAGAGATTATCCCCTCAGTTGCCAGTGTACTTATCTGAGCACCAGGATGATTCCAGCTGAAGCTCCTGCGTCCTGTCACAGTAGAGATCGCTGATGTGCAGACTCCCCAGCACTAGTCATGAGGGCTATTTAGCTGGATGGTAAGCCTCCTAAAATCCAGTCCCTGGGGCTGATTTTAGTGATGAGGCAGCTGGCAGTGGTTTGAGCAGCGGTCCGTGGCTTCTCTGCACTTTCGGTACTGTGAGTACAGAAACTGTCTTTCTCCCACTGCTGTCTGCAACTCTGTGGTAACTCGATTTATTTTTCTTGATTTTTCAGCGATTTTAGGCATTTCTGTCATGCCTGCAACCCTCCCACCTTCTCCTTTGACTTTTTAAGTTAATTCCTTAGCTTTTGGGGGGTTTAATTCACTCTTTTTGAGGTTTATTTTTGCCGGCGGCCATTTTGAATAGCTAATGAGCCCCGGGTTGTGGCGGGAAGCCAGATTCCTTCTCTACTGGCTTCTAACAGCTCTATTGCTGTTTAAGTTTTTTTCCACAACGCTTGCTAGCTGTGAGTTGTGAAGGGGTTCCTTTTTTCTCTGCCTATGTATTAACATAATGAATAAAAAGTACGGAAGGCATGGATAGAGAACAGGATGCAATTCAGAGCCACAGTACAATGCTAAGACACTGACCAATGGTGCAGGGCTCATGGGTTCCATCCCCCACTGTGCCCAACAAACATGGCCGGCTGAGGCATTACCTATTATGGGGAATATTGTTAAATGCCTGTTCCTGTGAGACAGTTATTTTTTTTTAGTTCTCACTATGCCTTATTCAGGTTTACGCTGCATAGGCTGTCCGAAGAAACACAGGGACCTCATGAATCAGCTGTGCTCTTCCCCCAGCATCATGCTTCCCCGGATGAACTTGGGTACTCCTGAGCCTGGCTTCAGTGGAGCTCTCCCTTGGCTTTACGCTGCGCTGAGTCTTTGCCACGAGAGTTTGGACATCCCAGGAAGTTCAGGTATCATTTTCTGAAAGAAAACTGTGAGTAGCCTGTTTTTTTCTTACTTGCCTCAGCTGCTCTGGGATGATTTCAACTGCATCCGGACCGGCTGCCTCTGAGTTTTGAAGTTCCTACTTTAAATTTTTAATCCACAAACTGCAGCCGGGTTACTTTGTACGTCTTACTGAATATTGTACCTGTCTTATTCAATATACCATTTGATTGGAATTTTAAGTCAGTGTTTTGGATCCTGACTGTTTTGGGCTCGGCCTAATTAAGCATACTCACTGTAATCTTCATACAGCTGGGTTTCAGCTTCTACATCCCTCCCCAGAAACACCTTTCAGCCCCTACCATGGAGGTCTGAGTGGCTGCAGAGGGATCACACTCTAATTTCCCTACTTTCAGTCACTGTAATTGCCTTACCCTGACTTTGAAAGTTTCTCTGTACCAGCACAGTGAATGACTGACAGTTCCCTTCTCAGCTCAGTGAATACCTGACAGTTTTTCTGTGCCAGCGGCCATTTTGTTTTTCTCTTCAGTGTTTCTTTTTGGAGGGAACAGCTCTAGACAGCAGTTTCCACACATTTAAACATGCTGTGGAGGCACGTGGAGTTTCAAAATCCTTTTCTTTGAAGAGTCTTGGGTTTCCCTGAGCCTACCTTGCTAAAAAAAAACAAAAAAAAACAAGAAGAGGAAAGGTGGTTTAAGTCTCTACAATGCTTGTTTCTCTGGCTGTATTATATGTGATATGTAATCAGTCGAAGGGGGAATTAATAGATTGCTTGTGTTCCACCTGCACGCTGCATCCCGGAGACTCTTTCCCCATTCCCACTGCGCTGCTAGATGGGTTCATCAGCACCTTATCTCCTCCCTCCTCAGAGCCCCTGCTGCAGGATCTTCCTGCAGGAAAGGATTCAGTCAGCTCCCATGCCGCTTCCACAGCCGCTGGAGGCCACAGCAGCCTTGATTGACAGTGCCTTCCTCACACTCTTCCATCTGACATGACGCCTGTGCCTTTTCGAGTCTTTTGGAATATCTCCTACGCCTGCCCAGTAGCAGGCGAGCATATGGCGTGGTCTCGCAAGTGGTCCCATAAGTCCTCAGACCTTAGAGCAGTACGTCCTCCTTGGGGAGTTGCATGTGCCTTGCGGGGTACTATGGATATTCAAGAAGACTTTAAATCTTCGGAGGTTAGCCCTGACTCGTTGGAGTACGGAGATGGGGAATATTCTCCGTCTGTTTTCTTCGCTGACCGTTCTCAGCCTTTTTCGGTAAGAGGAGTTGCCGGCTTTAATCACACAGGTGATCGAGTCGCTCCCCCTAGCCGACACGCCTGCTCCACCGGATTCTCAAATCCGGTTGCAGCCGGATCCCATTTTCCGGAGCATTCGTACGGCACGCGGTATTGGTCAGTTATACCCTTAGTCTCCCTTTCACTTGGACCGTTGGCTGACATACCCGACAGTTGATGCATTCTGACCAGAGTCATCAGGCATACCACACTTCCGGTTGAGGGCGGAGAGGCGCTCCGCGACCAGCAAGACCTAAAGAGTTGGGAGGCTGCTAAAGACCGGTTTTCCTTCGCCCGCTATTTCCTTCTTGCAGGTGTGCGGAGGTCTAGCAGCTCGGGCCTCCCTTCAATGGATTCAGCAGCTTTCCGGTGTTCCCGAGTTGGTTCATTTCGAATCCATCGCTGCATTCCGGGCAGAAGCATTCTGTGATCTCTTGCGGCTGTCAGCTTGCTTCCTAGCACCGGTGTTGGTAGCTCGGAGATGGCTCAGCCTGCGTCAATGGGCAGCGGATGTTGCTTCATTTAAAGGCTCCAGCGTTTAGATGCCATTTGTCCCAGTCCACCGTTGGATGGAGGACTGGGCCGTTACTCTGTCTATTTTGGGATGCTTCAGGTCCTGGATTTTCTAGGGGCTGGGTGCGACACTCGTAGGGGATGGGTGTTTCTACCTCAGGAACATTTTCAGAAGTTCTCTTTTCAGCTCCGCCGCTGCTTGGATCAAGCGGCGCCTCGGCCTTGGGGCTACCTTCAACTCTTGGGGTCCATGGCAGCAACGATAGCCCTTGTTCCGTGGGCAAGAGCGCTCATGCGCTGCTTGCCGACGGCGCTTCTATCTCGTTGGTCGCCGGTATCGGAGAGTTATCGAATCCGGTTGCTTTTGCTTCTGCCGGTGCGCCGCAGTCTCCGCTGGTGGCTTCAGGCACACAATCTTCTACGGGCGGTCCCTCTGGAGTCTCTGCGCTGGATCTTGGTGACGCCAGTCGCCGACCTCTCCGGTTGGGGAGTGCCTTGCGGCTTGGCCTCGGCGCAGGGGAGTTGGTCACCTCGCGAAGCCCAAGGGTCTATCAATCGTCTCGAGATGCGGAAAGTGCGCTTCGCCCTTCTTCAGTTTCAGCCTCTTCTGCGGCGGCGTGCGGTTCAGATCCTGTCCGACGCCACGACGGTTGCTTACCTAAGCCGCCTAGGCGGCACGCAATGTCCGGATGTCTCACAGGAGAGGCGTTTGCTCCTCCCGTGGGCGGAGGAACTTCTTCAGGCTGTCGGCGCAGCACATCGCAGGCGTGAACAATGTGTAAGCCGATTTTCTCAGCAGGCACTCTCTGGAGCCCGGATGCGTTCCGGTCCATTGTTCGCCTGTGGGGACTACCGACCATGGATCTAATGGCTATGGCGCAGACTACCAAGGCTTCGCTGTACTTTGGCCATTGGAGGGACGAGGGAGCGCACGGCATGGATGCTCTCTCTCAACCGTGGCCGATTCATCTTCTCCTGTGTTTTTTCCCTCCCTGATCCGTGATATGCATGGTTCTCCAGCGGCTTCGAGACCATCACGACCCTGTGCTCCTGCTGGTTCCGAATTGGGCTCGTTGGTATGCGGATCTCTTCCGTCTGTCTGGGGCGTCACTGCTCCGCCTCGAGGCGTTGCTCGGCCTTCTGATTCAGGGACCGGTGGAGATGGAAGACCCGGCTCCTTACTCGCTTACGGCCTGGCAAGTCCACGCCGCCGGTTTGCTCACTACGGCTATTCTCCTAGCGTGGTCATGACGCTTCTCGCGGCGCGGCGGTCTACCACGACGCTGACTTACGCTTGGGTTTGGCGTCTCTTGATGGTTGGTGTTCGCGAAATAACCTCTCACCCTGGCGTTGCGGTGTTCCGGACATCCTGTCCTTTTTACAGGCTGGAGTGGATAAGGGATTAGCGCTCGATTCCTTGCGAGTACAAGTGGTCGCCTTAACTTGTTTTCGGGGTCCTATACCGGGGCGATCGATAGCTTCGCATTTGGACGTGTCTCGGTTCCTCCGCGGAGTTAGGCCTTCCGGCCTCCTCTGCGTTCGCCTGTACAGGCGTGGGCTCTCGTGCTTGTCCTCTGTGCCCTCGTTGCTCCTCCCTTTGAGCCTCTGAGGGCATGTTCTCTTCTAGATTTGACTCTGAAGGCAGTCTTCTTGGTGGCCATAACTTCGGCACGCCGTGTTTCTGAGCTCCAGGCTCTCTCGTGTCGACATCCCTATCTCTCGTTTTCCTCCAAAGGCGTTTCTCTGTGAACTGTCCCTTCCTTTGTTGCCCAAAGTGCTGATGCCGTTCGCTGTTGACTAGCCTCTTTTCTTTCCGTCTTTTCCAAAGGCGCAGTGTGACAGTGGTCAGTCTCCGTTGCGGGCAATGGACCTTACGAAGGTTCTTTTTCGGTATCTGGGGGTCGCGGGACCCTTCCATATGACTATTGCTCTTTTGTCTTGTTCGCGGGTTCTCGTCGGGGATCCGCAGCCTCCGAATCTACCATTTCTAGATGAGTTACGGAGGCCATTGAGGCGGCGTACCTTCTTCTGGGAGAGCCAGCTCCACCGGGATCTGTGCTCACTCCTCTCCGGCGCAAGCAACTTTGTAGGCTGGAAGGTCTCATGTAGTTCCTCTCGATATTCGCCGGGCGGCGACTTGGTCGTCGCTGTCCACCTTTGTCGGTCATTATAGGTTGGACGTTCATGCCCGTCAGGAGGTCCGTTTTGGAGTTGCTGAGCTGTCGGCGGCCTTACCCCCCCCCCCCTTGAAAGCAGGTAGCTTGGTACTGCCCGTTTGTCTGGACTGGTCTAGCAGTATGAACTGGAAGGAGAAATTTCACTTACCGTTAATTTCCTTTCCTGGAATACTGCTAGACCAGTCCAGGACCCGCTCTGCTGTTGGTTGGAGTGCTGCTGGTGCGGTGCAGCTGCCGACCGCGGTTCTTCTCTTTGCCGGTATGCCTCGCCATGGGCAGTCCATGGGTTCGTAGGTGGATACTGTTTTCAGCTCTAGGGAGTTCTTCGGCTCCCTTGTATATAGTTCACTTGAGACCCTCTGGGGTGATGTTACAGTTCATGTTGCATTAGCTTGTGGACGTAACTGAGGGAGACCCCTAGGGGTAGGATTATATCACCAGGCTCCAGCCTATCAGAGCTCTGGTAGAATTCTCTGTCTCCAAGATCTGCTGGCAGGGGTGCATAACCCGTTTGTCTGGACTGGTCTAGCAGTATTCCAGGAAAGGAAATTAACGGTAAGTGAAATTTCTCCATTGAACATTTTAAAATGCAATATTTTGTACATTAAATTAATACATATGGGGCAGTTTTTAAAGGGATTCTCTGCAAGCAAATGAATACAAATTGCTCTTCCCAGTCCCACAATAATGGAAAGGGTAGCACTGAAGACAGGCTGAACTTGGACTGCACTGGCAAGATAGACATGAGTTTATTTTTAACTTTATTGCAGAGGGTTTGCATCTGCAAACTCCATGGGCTCCCACTAGGGAAGTGATTTTCAGAGAACAATTTCACAGATGGCCTGCAGAAAGGGTGGAAAAGAGAGGAAATTGACAGGAGCAAGAAGCACTGCACTAGTTTCTCATTCCTCTTCAGCTATCAGAGTAGCTGCAGGAGCAGAGTCTCTTCTGAGTTCTTAGAGAAGCTGCTGAGTTGTAGATGAGAAAATTAGAGGGGCCCCAAAATGGCAGTGTCAAACAAGAGGGCACTCTGATCTCTGGACTGCCCAGGGCACTGTGAAACAGGCTACAGGCCTATCTATGGAGAAGCTGAAAATTGCCCTCACATTAGTAAAATAGACAAATAGAAACAGAGAAAATTATTGCAGATAGAGAGCATACTGTATGTTCATCCATAAGAGCTATTAAGTTCTATGATCCCATCTTCTCCCTAAGAGAGCCTTGCTTTTTTGAATTCATATAGTTCTCGCATTCATCACCCTTCCTTGAAGAATTATTTCCTCAGATTACTCCTGACACCTCCAGTGCATTTATTCCAAGGAGATATTTAAATGTCTCTGTCATATCACTCCTCTGTTGCCTTTCCTCCAAAGTATACATTTTAAGATCTTTAAGCCTTTCCCCATAGGCCTTATGATGAAAACCAATGTCCATTTTAGTAGCTGCCTTTGGGACTGACTCCATCATATTTATATCCTTTAAAAGGTGCAGCTTCCAGAATTCTACACAGTACTCCAAATGAGGTTTCTAGAGACTTGTACAAAAGCACTCTTACCTTTTTTTTTTCTGCTGGCCATTTCTCTCCTATGCACCCAAGCATCCTTCTGGCTTTTGTTGTTACCTTTTCTACCTGCTTTGCCACTTTAAGATTAACAGATAAGATCATCCCCATGTCCTGCTCTTCTTTTATGCACTGAAGTACTTCACCCACTATGCAGTATCCCGCTCCCTTAGGTTTTTGCAGTCCAAATGCATGACCTTGCATTTCTTATCATTAAATCTTACATAGAAACATGATGACAGAAAAAGACCATACAGCCTATCCAGGCTGCCCTTCCATACCAATTACTATACTCTCTTTTTCCCTTTTGAGATCCTCTGTATTTGTTCCATACTTTCTTGAATTCAGATACTGTCCTGGTCTCTACTACCTCCACTGGGAGACTATTCCATGCATCTACCACTCTTTGCTTAAAGAAATATTTCCTCACATTACTCCTGATCCTTTCACCTTTCATCTTCATTCTATTCTCATTGCAGAACTTTCTTTCAATTGAAAGAGGCTCACCTACTGTGCATTTGTGCCCAGAAGTATTTAAACATCTCTATCATATTTCCTCTCTCTCGCCTTTCCTCCAGTGTATACATACTGAGATATTTAAGTCTGTCCCTGCATGCCTAATGGCAAAGCACACTGACCATTTTGGTAGCCACCCTCTGTACCGACTCCATTCTGTTTATATCTTGTAAAGGTGTGGTCTCCAGAACTGCACACAATACTCCAAATGAGGTCACACCAAAAACTTATACAGAGGCACTATCACCTCTTTCTTCCTACCAGCCATTCCTCTCTCTATGCACCCAAGCATCCTTCTGACTTTTGCCATCGCCATTTCTACCTGTTTACTACTACTACTGAGCATTTATAAAGCGCTACCAGTCATACGCAGCGCTGTACAGACATAATAATAGACAGTCCCTACTCGTCAGAGCTTACAATCTAGACACTGTTAGCCACCTTAAGATCATCAGAAACAAACACACTCAGGTCCTACTCTCGTGGACAGAAATACTTCAGCCCCTATACTGTAGTACTCCCTTGGAGTTTTGCAGCCCAAATGCATGACTCTGCATTTTTAGCATTAAATCTCAGGTGCCAAATTGTCAACCATTCTTCAAGCCTAGCTAGATCCCTCCTCATGTTATCCACTCCCTCCTGGGTGTCTACTCTATTGCAAATTTTGGTATCATCTGCAAAGAGGTAAACCTTACTTGAGAGCCCTTCTGCAATATCACCAACAAAAATGTTAAAAAGAATCGGACCAAGGATAGATCCCTGCAGCATACCATTGGTAACATCCTTCTCTTCAGAGTGAGCTCCATTTACCCTTTGTCGCCTCCCACTCAACCAGTTTCTAACCCAGTCAGTTACTTCAGGGTCCATCCCTGGACTGCTCAGTTTGTTTATAAGTTGCCTGTGTGGAACAGTGTCAAAGGCTTTACTGAACTTTAAGTACCACATCCAGGGCTCTCCCTCGGTCCAACTCTCTAGTCGCCCAGTCAAAGAAATTAATTAGATTTGTCTGACAAGACCTGCCTCTAGTAAAACAATGCTGCCTCAGATCCTGCAATCCATTGAACTGTTTCAGCAGGATTTCCCTCAATTTACTCACCACAGAAGTCAGATTAACTGGCCTGTAGTTCTCAACCACATCCTTACTTCCACAATTATGTAAAGGGACCACGGGACCACATATGCCTTTCTACAGTCCTCTGGGGTAACTCCTGACTCTAAAGAAACATTGAAAAGGTCAGACAGTGGAGCCGCTAGAACTTCCCTAAGTTCCATCAATATTCTTGGACGAATCCCATCTGGCCCCATCACTTTGTCTGCTTTTACTTTCGATAGTTCTTCGAGAACACAGTCTTATGAAAATCGTTCAAGATCACCTTCATTTCTGTTCCTATTTGTGGGTGTTTTCTGAGGTCCTGCTCCTGGTCCTTCATCTGTGAACATTGAACAAAAATACTTGTTAAGCAATTCTGCTTTATCTTCATTATCTTTTACATATTCTTTGAGTCTGACGATGTGGCAGCTGTGCATTCTCGGGGCTAGCAAAAAGGTCCAACATTGAGATCTCCCAACATTGGAAGATGGAGTTGGCTACCTCCGGGTTGAGTCTCCACTCGAGGCTGGAGCATTCTGCTGAGCCGATCTGCAACAAAAAAGTCAATTCAATTTCATAATCTGAATATAAAATTTTGTAAATTAAACAAAGATACTTAGAAGATATACATTTCTGAACTCTCAACCAATGAAGTTCCGCAAAGAACAAGGAAATATGATCAGTTTTCTGTAAATTCAAAATAACCCGCACAACAACATTTTGAATTAATCTTAGTGATCTCAGTAGGCTTAAGGGTAAACCCAAATAGACAGTATTACAGTAATCAAATACTGGTAGAACTGTCAATTGAACTACCATGCGAAAATCAGCGGGTGGTAGATGTTTCAAACTTCTGACTTTCTGCAACTTATAAAAGGCAGAATGCACCACCCACAGAACTTAACATTAAAAGGGTGAAGTCTAATATTACCCCAAGATAACAAACTTCCCGATGCAAAGGAACACAATGGCCATCTAACATAATGTTAATAACATCATTTCTCCGGGAATAAGCAGGAAGTCAGTCCTCACATATGGGTGATGTCGATGCCGACGGAGCCCACGTGGAGGAAATCCCCAACTTTCAAAGAAAGCTTTTGGGAGTTGCTATCACGCATGCGTGGTCCCCTTCCCACCCAAAGTAGAGTCATCTTGTTCAGTCTCCTTTTTTCCGCAGAGCCCATCAGACGTAGTCTGTCCCTGTCCCGGAAAAAGTTGAATTTTCTTTCCTTTTCTTCTTTGCCTTTTGGCTCTTTTTTCCGGTCAAGCACTGGTACCTTTCCTGCCCAAGCTCCGTATCGGGCCACCCCCCCCCCCCCCCTTTTTTCTCTTTTGGGCATCTCCGCCCTTGTTTCCTTGCTGGCCGCCCATAGGATCTTCGACCTTGCTGGGGTCCTTTTTCCTCCATGGCTACCAGTGGGTTCAAAAACTGCTATCAGTGTGGGATGATTATGTCCCTCACTGATACGGATGACTGCTGCCTCCATTGCCTTGGCCCGGACCACGACCCGGTGGTCTGTGGCCTCTGCAAAAAGATGTCTTCGAAGGCCTTGAGAAGCTGCCAGCAGCAGCATGAAATTTTTTTTCCTGATTCCCCCATGCCTCCAAGAGCCAGGACCTCGTCTGAGGCCTCCACGCCTCGGGAGGAGCACTCCGAACCCAAGTGTCATCGAGGGGCCTCAGAGAGGGGGTCTCCCTCGAGGGAACCAAAAAGAAGAAAGAAATCCTTGACGGTGGCATCTCTGGATTGTTCGGAACGGCCGGGTCCCTCGTGGGGCCAGTCACAGAGCTCCGAGCGCCGGCCCGAGGCGTCAGAGAAGGAGTGCCCAGCCAAGGTTCCCCGAAAGGACCCGGTCGCGGACTTGGCCCTAGCAGGTACATCCTATCCTAGTCAAGGACTCCTCTCTGGGGGAACCGGCTTCGGGCCCAAGCGCATCGGTGCCCGAGCCAAAGGCTGCGGAGCCTCCGGAACGGATGTTCAGGATGGAGTCATTGAAGCGAAGGATCACTGCCTTCCTGAAGCAACAGCAGGCGTTGGTATCCGGCATGTCCGATTCCTCTACCTCGACCACCGGGTGTTCAATGTCGAAGTCTACCCCAGCGGCCGAGCCGATCCTCGAAGCCCTGTGGGCCCGAGTTTATCCTCAGCCAAGGTCATGCTCGGCCTCCGGTTCATCAGGACCGAGATCGTCGCTGGCGAGCCAGCGAGCACTGGGGCGGCTGGTGCTGGGGCCCGAGGAGTGCTACCAGTCTTCCTCGGAGGCCTCTGCTTGGGAGTCTGAGGATGAGGAGTCACCCGACACCCGCCATCGCTGAGATGTCCTGTCTGATTCCCCGGTATCAGAGCCTCGGAGAAGGCCGCCTCCGGAGGACATGAGGTTTCGGGACTTCGTCCAAGGCTTTGGCTTTCCCAATGGAGTCCGAGGAGGACCCTCGAGCAGACAAACTCGAGATCCTCCAGTATGAGGCTCCTCCTCGGGAGACCTTCACAGTGCCCATTCCTCCTATCCTGGAACGCCTTATGCTCTGCATGTGGGAGACGCCAGCATCAACGCCGGTGATCAGCAAGCAGCTCGACTCAATGTATTGGGTCCGCCGGAGTTCTAGGTTTCAGAAGTCACAACTGCCACACAACTCCATGGTTGTGGAGTAGGCCATGCATCAACTGAAAAGTCAGAAGACGCACTCCTCGGTGCCACCCAACATGGAGACCTGCATCTTGGATGCCCTCGGCAGGAAATGTTACCAGGGCGCAATGCTGAATTGTCAGACCAGGCCTACCAGCTGTACATGGGCATGTACTTGAGAGACCTGGCAAAGGAGATCGCCAGGTTCTCAGCTGGTCTCTCCGAGGAGCCTTTGCAGCGCTTCAGGGGCCTATCCAAAGCCGTCGGTGAACGCTCCAAGTTCATGTCTCGAGCGGCCTACGACGGGTTTGAGTCGGCATCCAGGGGAGCCACGGCGGGCATCGGTGCATGCCGCCAAGCCTGACTACAGTCGTTGGACCTCGAGCAATGGGTGCAAGACAAGTTGGTCGATGTCCCATGCCAGGGGGAGAACTTCTTTGGCAAACCCATGACCGACAAGACTGCCGAACTGGAGACAGAGTTCATGATGAGGACTAGGCTCTCTAAGAAGACCTCTGCCCCTTCCCGAAAGAAGGTCTTGGGTAAAAAGCCCCTTTACCCGATGAAATCCACTGCTTACCGAAACTACCCTCCTTACCAGGCCTCCCCAGCTCCACAGCAGGGGCAGCAGGCCAGGGGACAGGGGCATGGCCCACGTAAGCAGAAGGCTCCCAAACCCCAGGCTCCAGCTCCGGCCCAGCTTGGAGGGAGCTTTTGACTCCTGCCACATGGCCCCTCTCCCAACCGGAGCTTGGCAGCCCACAGGAGGTCGGCTCATCCTGTACGCCCACAGGTGGGGAGCTATCACCACCGATGCATGGGCATTACAGGTGATCAAGGAGGTTTATCTCCTCCGCTTAGCTGAAGTGCTTCCGCATTATTTCCCTGGAGAACCCTTCCAGCCTCCCCTTCACCGGGCCCTTCTTTTGAAGGAGTTGGCAGGTCTTCTCGAGGACCGAGCAGTGGCACCAGTACCTCACCATCTCAAGGGCAAGGGGTTCTACTCCAGGTTCTTCCTCATTGCAAAGAGGACAGGGGACTTAAGGCTCATCCTCGACCTGCGCAACCTCAACAGATTCCTGGTGAGGGAGAAGTTGAAGATGCTCTCCCTTGGAACATTGCTGCCTTACCTCCGCCAGGGAGACTGGCTATGCTCCTTAGACTTAAAGAATGCTTATACACACATCCTATTCCACCTGAACCACAGGCAATGCCTATGCTTTGCAGTGGGGGGCTATCATTTTTAATACAGGGTGCTTCCCTTCGGCCTCACCTCGGCCCACAGGGTATTCACAAAGTGCCTAGTGGTGGTCGCCGCCTTTCTCAGGCTTCAAGGGATCTTTGTCTTCCCCTATCTCGATGACTGGCTTATCAGGGGCACCACGGCCTGCGAGGTGCAGCAGGCCATGGCACACATTATCTAGGTCCTTCAGCACTTGGGGTTTGTTATCAACTATCCCAAGTCCAGCCTTCGCCCGACTCAAGAGCTGGAATTCATTGGGACAAGGATCAATACCCTTCACTCAAAGGCCTTCCTACCTGCAGACAGGATAGGCAGGCTTATGGCGCTGGCCAAAGACATATAGCGCCGTCCCTCAGTGCCAGCAAGACACCTGATGCGCATCCTCGGGCACATGGCCTCCACGGTCCCTTTCACGCCAGATGCCCATCTCCACATGTGAATTGCACAGTGGTGCCTCAGGGACCAGTGGTCCCAGACCACAGGGCATCTCCAGGACAGAGTCAAAGTGACCAGGCACTTGGCGCAGTCCCTGACGTGGTGGCTCTCGCCCCATCACTTGGAAGCGGGTATGCCTTTTCAGGCCCCTCCCTACTGGGCTTGGGAGCCACTGCCAGGGGTACCACACCCAGGGCAGTTGGTCCCCAGACGAGAGTGCTCAACAGATCAACCTGTTGGAACTGCGGGCAATCCATATCGCTCTAAAGGCATTCCGGCGGTCCCTGAGCCACAGGTTCGTCCTGGTCCAGATGGACAACCAGTTCTCCATGTTCTTTGTGAACAAACAAGGGGGCATGGGGTCCCGCGCCCTCTGTTGGGAAGCCCTGGACTTGTGCTCGTTCACAGTCCGACAGGGCTTTCTCCTCAGGGCAGTGTACCTGCCGGGCAAGGACAACTTGCTGGCCGACAGACTTAGCAATCTGCTCCAGCCGCATGAGTGGCAGCTGGACCCAGAGGTGGTCTGCAGGCTTTTCCAGATCTGGGGGGAACTGGTGATGGACCTGTTTGCCAGCCTGGACAATCACCAGTTACCCCGCTTCTGCTCCAGGCAACCACACCCTGCCAGGGTGGCCTCCGATGCTTTTCTGATTTCATGGTCGATGGGTCTTCTGTATGCATTTCCCCCAACACCTCTGATCGCTAAGACCCTGTTCAAGATTCTTCGCGACAGAGCTTCAGTTATTCTGATAGCCCCACGGTGGCCTTGGCAACTGTGGTTCCCACTCCTCCTGCAGCTAGCAGTGGAGACCCTCATCCCCCTGGGGGCAGCTCCGCAGCTCCTTTCCCAGGAGGGGGCTCTCTCCTGCACCCCAACCCCAGCTCCCTTTTTCTGACGGCGTGGCTGCTGAGAGGGTGACACTAGCTCTGCTCCTACTTCCAAAGGATGTGGAGGATGTTCCGCTGGCCTCAGGCAGAACGTCTACAAGACGGGCTTACGCCTTTAAGTGGCGCAGGTTTGCGCTTTGGTGTGTGGCATGTAGGGTTGGCCCCTTTTCTTGCCTGGTGGTTACGGTGTTGCAATATCTTCTCCACCTCTCCAGCACGGGGTTCAAGTCCAACTCCGTCAGGTTGCATCTCAGTGCCCTAGCAGCAAACCACCATCAGGTGTCCCGGTTCGTTAAGGACCTACTCCTGTCTAAGCCCCTGATCCGCCCCCCCCCCCCCTCCGGCGACCAAATGGGATCTCAATGTCGTGTTTGGGTGGCTCACCCTGCCACCTTTTGAACCGATGACTACGTGTGATCTCCGCTATCTCTTCTGGAAGGTGGTTTTCCTGAAGGGTGAGTGAACTTCAGGCCCTCGTGGCGGAGAGGCCTTATACCAGGTTCTACAAGAGTAGGGTGGTGCTTTGCACACACCCCAAGTTCCTTCCGAAGGAGGTGTCCTTGTTCCACCTCAACCAGGAAGTGGTCCTCCCTACCTTCTTTCCCAGGCCGCATGCCGGTTGGGCTGAGGTGGTCCTCCATACCCTGGACTGTAAGAGGGCCTTATCCTTCTACATTCAACGTACTCAAGGCCACCGGAAAGTCTCTCAACTTTTCGTTTCCTATGCCTCAGTAAGCTGGGGGAGGCAGTGCCCAAGCATACACTGTCCACATGGGTGGCGGACTGTATTGCTCGGCCTATGAGGAAGCGGAGGGCCGTGTCACGGCTCACAAGGTCAGGGCCATGTCGGCATCAGTGGCTTATCTGCACTCCGTTCCTCTGGCATACATCTGCTGGGCTGCCACCTGGTCTTCAGTTCATACCTTCGCAGTCCATTACTGCCTGGATAGAGATCCCCGATGGGACAGTGCCTTTGGCCAGGCTGTACTCTGTAACCTTTTTGAAGTTGAGGCAACTCCTGCGCTCCGACCCTTCTGTGTTCAGGCTTCCGGAGTGCTAATTCCTTGGATGCAGAGGATTTCATTGCGGCTGTTTGCAGCTCTTGATGAGGGAGCCTTTTTTGGGCTATAGGTTAATGGTAGCCTGTAGCTGGGGAGTCCCATATGTGAGGACTGACTTCTTGCTTGTTCCCGGAGAAAGCGTAGTTGCTCACCTGTAACAGGTGTTCTCCGGGGACAGCAGGAATCAGTCCTCACAACCCTCCCTCCTCCCCTTGGAGTTGCAGTCCTCCTATCTTCTGTGGGGGGTTTTTTTGTTTGTTTTGCCGCCTTTAGCTATGTCATTTGACTGAGCAAGATTGCTCCTTTTTGCGAGAAGGGGACCACGAATGCATGGTAGCAACTCCCAAAGGTTTTCTTTGAAAGCTGGGGATTTGCTGTACACGGACTCCATCAGCATCGATGTCACCCATATGTGAGGACTGATTTCTGCTGTCCCCGGAGAACGCCTGTTACAGGTGAGTAACTACGCTTTTGCAGCCCAGAATCATTGCCTCCATTTTATCATAATTTAGCCGTAAACCATTCTGCATTAGCCAGGTCGAAATAAAGGCAAATTCTGATAAAGGTCGACGTTCATTAAGTCATCTCTCAGAGTAAATGGGACAAATAACAAAATATCTTCAGCATAAATACAAAAAGAGATATTTGACGCAATTTAATGACACAAAGGAACCAAGTAAACATTAAACAATGCCAAGGAAAAAGAGTTTTGGGGAACATCCTATGCAATGCGAAACAATCAGACAATTCAGCCTTCAAAACTCGTGAACTATCAGAAAGAAAAGATCGAAACCAAGACATGAATAGGGCTCTAAAATTACCACCATAACATGTTTTCTCTTGTAGTTGTATAGAGAACCAGGGAACACTATATAAGCGATGTAATCCCATACCTACAGTAACTTTCATAGAGTGTGGTTTCATGATGTGAGTATTGATAAAGTTGAAAACTTGAAAAGAAATCCTGTTTCTTTTAAGAATCTAGATGTGCAATTACCTCCAGGCACAGCTAGAGGGAGCAGGAAGGAACATTCAGGAGCTAATGAGCTTGAGAAGCCTAATGACTTGCACCTGGAAATGACCCCGGAAGTCAGCCAGGAAAGATTTCCTTATAAGCCAGAGCTGAATGCTTGCAAGGAAGGGGGAGGTCCAGCAGTAGTAAGGAAGAGGTGCATGGCGACACAGGGGTGTCCAGCTGCAGTAAGGAAGGAGTGCCCAGCTGTATTAAGGAAGAGGTGCACGGCTGCATCAGAGAAGAGAAGCACGGCTACACAGGGGAGCACGGCTTCACCAAAGAAAGAAAAGGACCTGAGAAGGAACAGAGACAGAGGGACGTCTTCCCAAGGGGGAACAGCTCTATCAAGAGGTTCATCTCCAAGAGAAGGAGTAACTGAAGAAATCCTAGAGGAGCAAGCCCACAGGTACAGGGTTCACAGGGGTGAAATCCAGAAGGGCCAGGTTGACTGGGCAGCTGTCCCAAGAAAGTTTGTTAGAGCCAGCTCTGAAGTTAGAGGCTGTGCCACGCCCTGTTCTCACAGCGTTCCTGACTCCAGAACAGAGAGACCTAAGCCAGGAGTCAAAGGGAATGGTTTGGAGAGAAGCTTAGAGTCTCTGAGAAATAATTATCCAGTTCTACCAAGAAAGAAAGGAAAGGCAATTTCTAATAAACCTGAGTTCTTACCAAGGGAGAGAAGAGAATTCATACCAGGTTTCACCAAACTGCCAAGAAGCACAGCCCTGCCTAATGCTGACAGGCAGAGAAATTGCTACAGCAGGAAAATTGCTAAAAGGGAAAACACTGTGGATTCAAGCCAGCAAAGCTCCAGGTATGGAACCTTTATTGATGATATTGAATGTTTGAATCCTAAAGTCCCTGTTAAAATAAGTCCTCACTCTACAAAGAAGGAGAAACCATACTGGTTTAATAAAATCCCTAAAGCCCTGAGAACAGACTGTTATTGGAGACAAGGCCCTAGAGGCATAGCACACCGACCCGAGTCAGACAGGGACAGTGTTTATTCCCCTGTTGATTCTAGTGAAGAGGAATGCATGGAAACAGAATGCATAAATACAGTTTCCCTATCTCCACCAGAACAGATGGAGTGTGACCTGTGCACAGCCTCATGTCAAGAGTCTGTAGTCTCGGAGTAACATAGAAGAGTTTATAGAATGTTTATGCTTTTGGAATGAACTGAATTCCTGTTACCCAACCTCTGCATTAATTGTGAAGTGTAACAATTAAGCACATGTTTATGAATACTGGTACCTTTTGCAACAAAGGACTTTCTGTTTCATTATCCATCTCTTATTTTTGAACCCTTGCATTGACGGGGAATAAAAGCCTTAATTCCCTCCACTTGGTCTTGTTACTGAGTTCTTTTAGGCAGCCGGATTTGGTAAGGCCATTTTACTACGTCGATGAACCTTACGTTCCCTGTGGCTCTCTAAAAATAGTCGTTGCCGTGGACTGCCCATAGGCGTAGGGGGCGCTACCCACGACAGTGGTCAAAATGACAGGTGCCACAGATCTAATATTTCATCCAAATCAAAACACTCTGCAACCCCTCCTCATATAACCATTCATCAAGAAAAGAGTGATAGAAGCCATATCAGAAATTTGACTGACGTTGTTTTGTAGCAACAGTATTTACCTTAGTAGTCAATGACTTCACAATAAATACCAGGCAAATATGATTTGACCAAGGGACTGGCCATGGTATTAAATTGTCAACAGCCATATTGCTAGCCCCTCTAACAGGAGCAAATAGCAGATCTGGTGTATTCCCTTTGCAATGAATAGAGAATGTTACCTGTTGATCGTACCCTAAAGCTTCCATACTAACAATACACCACGTCACCTCAAACCTTTGAGGAATAAAGTTAACTTGCAAATTAAAATCTCCAATTATGACCACCTTATTCAAATCATCAAAAGATATATCAGTCAACCATGTTATTATAACCTGTACATAGTTTGATAAGCACTGTTCTAGTTAACGTTCAAAAATATGTTCCTTGTAATTACATTTGTAAATAGTTAAAAACATAATGTTCCTTGTAAATGTATACAGATGTATACAAATGTTCTGTTCACTGTTTAATGTAAACCGCCCCTGATCTCTGGAAGGGGCGGTATAGAAGAAAATGTTAAATAAATAAATAAATAAATAAAAATAAATCCGATGCTACAGCTTGAGGCAGAATATATACCATACATATTCCCCAAAACCTATTACGTGTTAACACAGCAGTAGATCAATCTGTATGAAACACAGAATTTATTTATTTTTATTTATTTATTTACATTCTCTTATATACCGCGCTATTCTGCATCAGTGCGGTTTACATTGAACAAACTGAAATTACATTGAACAGGGCATTATAACTTGGAGATAACTATTTACAGGGAACAGGGGCTATGGAGGGTTAAGTGGCTTGCCCAAGACCACAAGGAGCACCTGTGGGACTAGAAACCCCAGTCCTTCCGGCCCAAGGTTGCTGTCCTCTAGTGGGATTTGAACCCCCGACCTTCCGGCCTGAAGTACATTGCCCCAACCACTAGGCCACTCCTCCACTCCCAATGACAAGACATAGCTAACTCAGCACAAGTTATCAGAAGTACCCCTCCCCCATCTCTTTTTCCCTACAGTCAGAGAAACAATCATATTGCACAAGACATAATTCATTCAAAAAATCAGCAGAGGTAAACCAAATTTCACTAATAGCTAACACATCCAAATTGCAGTCAACAATTAGATCACGAAAAATAGTCACCTTATTCCTTTCTGAACGAGCATTAGAATGTAAAATTTTAAATGGAGAAATAAAATCATCAGATAAAATTGATGAGGGCATATTAGAACAGCACAAAATCAGTTGCAAGAAAGATGCCTGCCTCTGTTATTACATCTGCCAGACAGAACTCAGTTCCCCATATTTCCCATGCCCCATGATCACACTGATTGGAAAAGACTCTGTATTCACACCATATTGATAAGACCATAGCCAAAGTACAAGAGGTAATAAAATAAACAAACCAAATCTCAAATATATAAATGCTATGCTAAGGGCCATGCCTAAGGTCCCTTAGGCGAGGGCCCACCTGTGTGCCTCTCTTTAAGCACCCGGAGGCTTTCCTTCATTGAAAGCCCAGTACAAGCACTGCGGAACCTGTATCTTTTGGGGAAACTGCTAGGTACGTATGACCTAGATTGGCCACTGTTGGAGACAGGATGCTGAGCTTGATGGACCTTGGTCTGACCCAGTATGGCATATCTTATGTTCTTATCAGTGGCAAGAGAGCAGAACTTGCAGTCAGTGTTTCACACCAATTCCAGCAGGTACAGGGTCAGGCACAGCACATCCCAGCGGGCTAAATACCATCTAGAACACACTGCGAAACAGTCCTGCAAAGTCTGTAGCCTCAAGTTAAAGTTTAATTCAGCTTCTCCTTAAGTGCCCGAGGCTATTCCTCATTGATGGCATTGGCAGAAAGGGGGCAGAGCTTGTAAAGTCGGTGTTTCACACCGATTCCAGCAGGTACAGGGTCAGACACATCCCATCCCAGCAGGGCTGAATACTACCTCAGGCACACTGCAAAACAATCCTTTGCCTGTGTGTACGTGGTACGGAGGTGCGGTGCCTGTATGTGCATGTGTTGTGGAGGTGAGGTGCCTGCATGTGTATTTGTTTATTTAACACTTTTTATATATCGCTTTTCTGGGTAGTCAAAACGGTTTACAGAAAATAACGAGGTGAACTCAGTTGAGTTTGGAAATACAAAGAACTAGGTAGGCACTATCAACTTGGATATTGTATAACAGGGAATAACAAGATGAACTTTGTCACACGAGATATGTCAGGAAATATACGCAGCAAATTCAATGGCCACAGTCGTAGCCTTTTTTAGATCTTCTGCCCTTGTGCTCTGAGCCCAGGTGCCAGGTTCAATCTTTTAGTCCCTGTATCAACCTGGCACTTTGGGTTTGTTGAGCTCTGGGGTAAAGTACAATGCAATTGACTGTATTTGTCAGTTTCCCAAAGGGCTAGGCTTAACAACATATTCATATGTGAATACAACTCTGCAGCGCTATCCTCTAGAGATCTAGGGGTATGTTTATTAAAGTGTGGTAAGCAGCATGCGTTTTAGGGCATGCTGAAAATAGCCACATGGTAAAAAGGCGACAGGAGATGACCGTGTTGACATTTAGGGGTATGTTTACTAAACTGTGGTAATGTCATTCGCGTTAGGTTCTGCGGTAAAGGTAGAGATGCCCATATAAAGGCGTGGGTGTTGCATTGTTACAGCAAGCTGTAGCAGCTAATGCGCATTACAAGGCGCCTTAGACTAACGAGCGTTACAAGGCGCCTTGTAAGGTGCCCAGTAAGGTGCCCAGTAAAGTGCCATGTAAGGTGCCTAGTAAGGTGCTCTGTAAGGCGCCTCATAAGACGCTCTATAGGGCCTCCTAGGCTAAGCACCATATTAGGCACCCTTGGAAAAGGCACCACAGAAGGCACCCTGTGCTATGGAACCATAGGTTAAGGTGGCCTAACAAGGTTATGGTGTCCTAGGTTAGTGTGCCCTAGGGACTGCAAGGTGCCTCAGGATGACATGCATGACCTGTGCGGAACAGAGACAGATGTAGCCCTAACACTAGATAGAGCACTCAGGAAAGGCAATGAACAGGTGAGTGAAGGAGGGAGAGGTGGGAGCTGCTGGACCTGCCATATCTGCGGGCATCCAATGTGCCTGCCAGTGCTGATGACAAACATGGTGGGGCAGCTGTACCACAGCACAGGGTGTTGGCAATGTAAAGTACCGGAAAAACAGTTGGTGGCAGATGATGGGAATACGTGTCCCCCAGTGGAGGCGGAGGTGGCAGGATAGTTACAATGATGAGTGGACAGAGGAGTGGTGGTGCCATGCAGATCAGGCACAGGCGAGGCAAGCATGAAGAGGCGCAATGCAGGAAAGGGTAGCAGTGCATGACATGAGGTGGCAGCCTGCACTGGCAGACAGGACTCTACACAGCTGACAGACGCAGATAGACGGACCAAGGGAATGTTGGAAATTGTGGCGAGGGTATTATGGGCTGGAAGCACAGATCTGCAAAAATATGACCTCTACAGGCATGCACACTATTTGAGTAGGACAGGCATGAGAGGAGGGAACAATGAGGAACTGAACCCATGAACACTGCCAAGAATGGCGTTGTATTACCCAGTAGGCTATACCTCCATGGTGTATGTCACAGCAATGTCTGGGTACAGAAGGACTGCAGGTCACCGCACAAACTGTCTGCTCTGAGTGCCAGGATAGGGTAACCCCACCAGTACCCAAGATGTAATGCACATGCAGAATAGCAATCTACAGCTGATCACTAAATGGGGTCTGCACCTCTCCGGTACCTCAGCTTGGAAAGACGAACTGACAGTGAGTGATACTGGCACAGAGTAGCTACAGACCATGCCATTGTGCAGGTTCTGTGTTCACCCTGAGGGACAGGATGGGTGCCCAGCACTAGGTCTGCAGTACATGTGGTGCTAGAGATAGGTCCTGCTGTACATCCCCATCACTACCAGTGTGTGACAGGTGTTCCTTGCAGTGCAGCCAAAGGTAATTTGGTGTCCATCTGTATCCTGCAGTCACATGTGGCCCTGTGGGACCAGACAGCAGCCAGATTGGTATGTACCCTGTGTTAGAGTCTGGCTGACATGGGCAGCTGTTATCAGGGCAGAGGGGTTCCTAGAATTGCATGAGGTGTGTGTAGCAGTGCCTTAATAGGTCACAGTGGTATACACTACATACCCCAAAGGGCCCACATCACCCTTTTTGTAGGTAAAGAACAGGTGCCCCCGCCCCAGGGAAGCAACCTCCATCCTGTTTGTATAAGACAGCCCTCCAGGGTTGGTGGGCCAGAGCCATACCTATGACTGGGGCAGTGGCAGACCAGCAGCAATGCTGGGGTTAGGTCTGGAAAACCCCAACTGCCTCCCACCACTGTCTGCCAGTCACCAGCAAACAGCACAGTCAGATGTACCTTATAGGTGTTCTGACCATGTACAGTCTAACTGCAGACAGTCCACCAGCCAGTCCATAGTGCATGCTCTCAGAAGAACTATGTGCAGCAAGCAGGCATCTCAGTGATTGGGACCCGCAGCACTGGGGAACACAAATATATCACTGGAGGCAAATAGTGTAGAACCTATCTGGGAAACTAGACCTGCCTTGGTCACTGCTCAGTCAGAGTGAGTGCCCTCCCAGCATGCCATGCTGTGGCCACCCTGTCCATGCAGGTGGTGGTCAGGCACTACAGTGTCCCAGCCTTTGCCCCACACCCTGTGAAGATGCATCTTGGCCAATCTGCCCTGTCCGGGCCATACCCAAAATACCTTGCTGCTCATTATGCACCTATTCAAGCTAACGCTGGTAACAGTGGGACATTTTGGGCCCAGTGAAGGGTGGGCAGCCACGGAACAATGGATAGACATACACACATGCTCACTCCTATTGCAGCATTGTAAAAGATAGGGGTGGTTGGCAACCCTGCCCGCCACACTGGTCCTGATCACAGTGCCGACATTGCTAAACTGTGCAGGGGGTAGTAGTAGTGTTCTGGTGATAACTTCAGCTCAATGCTGGGGCCAACAGCCTGACTCTCCATGCATCTTTGGATTGTGGAGCCTGTGTGAGTGGGTGTTTGTACCCCTGTTCGCCGCTGCTTTGGGCTTTGCACATGTTGCTGTTGTATCTGCATTGTAGGGTAAAACATAGGTACATGCTCTGCAGGAACCACAGCTGGGACTTGAACCTGTGACCCTCTGCTTCTGGACACACTGGCTGGGTGTACTGCACCACACTGTTGCCACAGATGCACAATAGTCCCTGGGGCTACCTGTACTTTTCCTCAGCCATACTTTGTATGTTGCACTGCACACCACGTACTGATGCAGGGCATGGCCTAGGTCCACTGCAGGGAGGTGGCACTGCCCCCTCCAGCACAGGCACACCCCCCCCCCTGCCAAGCTGACATGGCCATTTGCTGTCGGTGCTGGTAGTGCACAGTCCCAGGCCATCCACTGTGTAGGTAGGCGCCCGCCTAGGGAGCGGATCCCGGGGTGGGGGGGCATACATGGACATCCTCACATCCCCCCCCATCACTGCCTACCAATATTATGTCCCTTCCACATGGGGGTGGGATGGCTGGGGGGATGTCAGGTCAGTGCCCTAGCAACTATTGGCTAGGGTGAATCAGGTAGATATAGGTGGATTGTGTTTGGCCTTGGTCAGCTGCTGTCTTGCTGATTATCGGTTTCTATGTTCCTAGGCGCCCGCCTGGTCCACCCTGTGCCCCAGCTGGCCATGCTACATGTCCCGCCTGTGGCCCCCTATGCCCCATTTGCACCATCGCCATAGTGGCCATTCGTACTTTGGCACTATGGTGTTGCTGAAAATGGAGCACTACTATCACATTTCTTGGGCTCCCTGCCTAGGCTCTACATTGCTGACACTTAAATGTTTTCTCTCTCCTGCAAATGTGCATCTAACGGCAGGTTTTCATTTGCGGTAGGATTCAGCCCTTCAGTTCAGCGCGTTAGTGTGAAAGGGGCCTCTCCCCGCCCACTCTCCACCCATTGCCGCCCTCTCTCCACCTTCTACGGTGTTTACCGCAGCCGGGGATGTTAACGATTGTTAAGTAACGTTAACGCGCGTTAACGTTACATACCGCACGTTAACGTTACCTAACGATCGTTAACATTACATAATGTATGATATGCAACATTACCGCAGTTTAGTAAACATACCCCTTAGTGTGTGGTATATTACCCTAACCTGTCACATCACTTCAAGAGGTGGCATTAAGGGCAGCTGTGCTACTGGCAGCCAGGGAGTGCTGCTGTTATTTAACCCCCAAAAACCTCCATTTGCAGCCCAAATTAACTCCCCAACTGATCGCAAGCTCCTCCCAAGAGCGACCCCGCCACCGAATCACAACCCCCCCCCCCACAAGAGATGCTCCAACCAAATCACAACCCTCCAAAAGGACCACCCCAGCTGATGACACTCCCTCCTTGTAAATTGTAACACTAACCTACCCCCCCCCCCCCCAGCTTTCCTCCAGCACTTAACAGCCCTGGTAGTCTAGTGGATGGGACAAGAATGATTCCCCTCTTCTCCTGACCCATTGCTGCCTGGGTTCAATATGATGACTATGACTCCAGTAGTAGTCTTGAGGTACTACCACTAAGGGTCGATCTGTCAAATAATATGCACTTGCCCTTATTTGACAGATTGACTAAAGCCAGGAGTCATAGCCACCATTTTGAACCTGGGCAGCAATGGAGCAGCATAAGAAGGAGGGCACACTATACTACCAAACTATGCATGTTCTGGGTTTGGGGAGGGTAATGTTAATATTTGTGAGGGGTGAATGTCATTGGTTCAGATGGGCTCTTGGGAGTGACTTTTGATCGAGTAGGGGCTCTCTTCGGGGGTATGTTTGGGTGGGGCATCACTTTTGGGGAGGTGGTTGGTTGGAGACCTGAAGGCTTTTAGGGGATAGTGCTAGAGCAATGCACTGCATGCATTGGCAGATAGTTCAGATGCATCCACGCTTTCTGCTAATGCAGGTAATGTGGGCCCTGTAGTAAGTGTGTTCTCTGTGCACTAACTGCAGGGCATTTGCTTACCACACTCCCAACAGCACATAGCCTTTGCACTTAACCCATGGTAGCAGCAAAACGTAACCCTCAGTAATGCAAAAACTTACCATGCTTTAGCAAATAGGCCTCTTACTAAATACTGCTGTTTGCCTAGGAGAAAGGAGTTAAGATTGTTGCTATATTTAATTTGAATATCAAAGTCCAATTTGCCAATATAACTGCATTCATTTCTTTTCTAAAATTCTAGTTGCATAGTTTGATTGTGGAGAAACAAATATATTCACTGTTGGCTCATAAAATAGTTGTTCGCTGGTTTGTACTGCACTATTACAAACAGAAAAGAAGGGAGTCTGTTCATGTATGCCATTTTCAAATAAAAATGAACATTGAAAAACCTAGTTTGTTTCATTAAAACTTTGGGGATAATCTGCAACCATATTATATAATTAGTAGCTGCTTTGGTATTTTCTGAGGAAGAATGAGCAAATATTCATTAATATTACACTTTTGTTGCAGGGATTTTATAATTGATGGTCTTTCAGTAGAGAGAAACCATATTCTTGTTAGAATGAATCTTGTGGGAGGACCCTCAGAAAGGATTTTGCCTCCAAGAGTTTTATCCCAGGTTAGTATATGCATAAATTAAATAAATATAAAGAAAATAATGTTGCTTAACCTTACAGTACATCTTCACACTAGAAATTGAGTTTTCTGATATTGGGCTTTATTCATTAAAAGGCACATTTTAGAAAGTCCGTTCAGGTGGCTCCAGTGATGCAGAAGTGAAAACATCTGAAAATCTATGCCAGTTTTAGAAGAAAGGGTCTGCATATGTATGTGTGCTCTGAAATTGGCATTTCCAGATCATACTGCTAGACCAGTCCAGACAAGCGGGTTATGCACCCCTGCCAGCAGATAGGGAGACAGAGAAAAAAAACTCCAGAGCTGTGATTGGTCAGGCTCTGGGTGACATAGGCATACCCCTAGGGATCCTATTCAGTATTTTCTCTGTCTCAGCAGATGAGGGTGTTCTTCAAGCTTGTTCTACAATTTTCTTTTTTTCACTATATCGTGAGGCTCTTGGATGCACCCAGAGTACACACGAGGTGTTACTCTGGGTTTCCCAGCAACTTGATTCCCCAGATAAGCTTGTGGAGCTCCTGAGCCTGGCTTCAGTAGAGCTCCTGATTTTCTTAAAGCAGCGCTGAGTCTTTGCCACAAGGGCTTAGACTTTAGCAGGAGGATCAGGTATCTATTTCAGAGCAAACTGTAAGTAAGCTAGTTTGTTACTTGCCTCAGCTGCCCCAGGTTTATTTCAACTGCTCTGCATCGGGACCGGCTGTCTCTGACCTGATTCCTTCACATCTGGTTTTGTCGGGGTCTGTTAAACTGGGTTTTGAAGTTCCTTTAGCTGCTGACAGCACTTCCCTCCATACTGCAACCGAAATCGATGTGTTTTCTGCAGTTTTTAGTGATGGAGAAGCCATTTACTGTCCTTTAGTTGTGCCGGTGGCCATTTTGAAAAACGGGGCATTGCTTTTTCTTCATTAGTTTTGGTGGGAGCAGCTGCTGACTGAGTTTGTTTCTCTCCTTAGCATTCCAGGCACAACAGGTTTTCATTGTCACTTTCTGGGGGTTTATTTTCTCTGTTTTATTTTGATTCTCGTTTACAGTTAAAAAAAAGAAAGAGAAGTTAGTTTCAGTCATGCCTTCTTCTCTTTTCAGATGCATAGTCTGTAATAGAAAGCAGAAAGAATTAACTAATCGCCTGTACTCTGCCTGTTTGTCAGACCCTGGGGAATCGTCTGCTTCTGTTCTCCCCACACTGCCTGCAGTTGAGGTCAGCTCCCAGCTTCCCTCCCTAGATGCTCTACAAGGTGTCTCACCTTCTGAGAGTTCTCAGCCAGCCCCCACCTTGTTTCCTCATCCGTTGGGGACTCCCAAAGATTCGACAGATACGCCGTTTCTGGCACTATTTTGCCAGGCTTGGACTCTTTGGCATACGGAGTCTGCAGAGCTTCCCACGGCGTCTGCTCCAACTCCTGATAAGCAGATTTCTGGCAGCCGTAAGTGATCTCATAAGACCACATTTCTCAAACAAGTACCACCTTCGGGAGAAGGAGCATGGTTAGCAGAGGCTACCGATTTGCTTGAGGACCGCAAATCTTCAGAATGAAGTTTTCCTGCTTCAGAACGTGAAGATGGAGAATATTCTCTCTCGGATTCTTCCTTGACAGCACCTGAGGATTCTCAGGACATCCGGCTCTTTCGTAAAGAGGAGTTGCCTGCTCTTATAGCGCAGATGGTGGAGGCGCTGCACCTCTCTGACCCTCCTGTCTCTCAAACCTTGCAGCCTCAATCTCAGCCGGATCCTATATTACAGGGGATACGCAAGCCTTCCAGAGCCTTTCCCTTTCCAGCTGAATTGCAGCAGATGGTATCTCAGGAATGGGACTCCCCGGATGCCTCCTTATGCACCGCTCGCTGTATTGGGCAATTATATCAATGGACTCCCTCAGACCTCGACCGCTGGCTGGCCTACTCGAAGGTGGATGCTTTGGTGACCAGGGTAACAAAGCATACCACCATCCCAGTGGAAGGCGGAGTGGCGCGGCGCTCCAGGATCAACAGAACCGTAAGGTCGAGGGTCTTCTTAAGACAGCCTTCTCGTCTTCGGCTCTGTCGCTTCAGGTGGCGTTTGTGGAGGCCTGGCGGCTCGAGCTTCCCTTTGATGGATTCAACAGCTTCCTGACACTTATCCGGAACTTGATCATCTGGAATCGGTGGCCGCGTTCTTAGCGGATGTGTTTTATGACCTCCTGCGTCTTTCAGCTCGCTCGCTAGCAGCGGTGAAGGTGGCTAGACGCTGGCTCTGGCTGCGTCAGTGGGCAGCGGATGTGGCCTCTAAAACGCGATTGTCGAAGCTTCCATTTAAGGGCAGACTCCTGTTTGGGGAAGATCTGGATAAGTTGGTGAAAGATCTAGGAGAGGTTAAACCTCAATGCCTACCTGAAGATAGACCTAAAGCTTCTCGCCGTGGATCTCGTACACAATCCTTTTGGCGCTTCGCCTCCTTCCGTGACTCTAGGAGGAATCGGTCGTTCAGGCCGAATTCCTCCTCTGCTCCTGCCCCTCGCTTCACTCAGTGGGCACAGTCCTTTTGGGGAGCCCGTAAGGGATCTGAGTCCTATTTGGGTACAGGTAGATTCTCTGGTGCCTCCCGCCCGTCCCGCTGATGGGATGCTTCGCCCACTCGAGCTGCTTCCACCAGTAGGGGGTCGTTTAGCCCTCTTTGCTCATCAGTGAGCCTTAATAACTATGGATCAGTGGGTCCTCGACATTGTTTCTCTGGGATACGCCCTCGAATGTTGGTGCCCCATTCGAGACGCGTTTTTGGTGTCTCCCGTACGTTCCCCTGGGAAAGGCTAGCCATCCAATCCACCATTCAAAGACTCCAGCGTTTAGATGCCATTCGTCCAGTTCCACCGTTGGAAAGAGGACTAGGCCGTTACTCTATCTATTTCGTGGTGCCAAAAAAGGACGGCTCCTTTCGTCCTATCTTGGAACTCAAAGGCGTCAATCGCAGTCTGCGGGTACCACACTTTCGAAGACTCTGCGATCCGTTATTCAAGTGGTACGCAAGGGGGAATTTCTAGCTTCCCTCGATCTCGCGGAAGCATACTTTCACATTCCCATTCGAGAGAGGCATCAGCGATTCCTTCGATTCGCGGTACTCGGTCAACATTTCCAATTTTGTGTGATGCCCTTCGGTCTAGCTTCAGCGCCTCGAACCTTCTCCAAGGTAATGGTGGTAGTAGCTGCGGCCTTACGCAGCCGCGGCATCAGAGTTCATTCTTATATGGACGACTGGCTCATTCGCGCAGACACTCTCCCCGAGGCTTGCAGCAGAGTCTCGGTGGTTGTTGCCTTTCTCAAGAGCCTCGGCTGGGTAATCAACCGCGACAAGAGTTGTCTTCAGCCGTCCCAGGAGATCGATTTTTTGGGGGCTCAATTCGAAACAGCCTTAGGTCGGGTCTTTTTGTCAATGCCTCAATTCCTCAAGTTAACTTCTCAAGTTTGCAGTCTCCTAGCACAAGTCTCGCCTCGAGCATGGGATTACCTTCAAGTCCTGGGATCCATGGCAGCGACCATAGATTTTGGGCCAGAGCGCACATGCGCTGTCTACAGAAAGCTCTCTTGACACGATGGTCGCCAGTTTCGGAAGACTACCAAATTTGCCTTCCGCTTCACTCCAGGGTCAGACTAAGCCTACGGTGGTGGCTCTCCTCCAGCAACCTCCTGAAGGGGTTCCCTTAGAGACTCTGTGTTGGATCGTTCTAACAACGGATGCCTGTCTGTCTGGTTGGGGCGCGCACTGTCAATCTCACACTGCGCAGGGCGCTTGGACAACATGCGAATCCCGCTGGACGATCAATCGACTAGAGGCACTAGCAGTACGTCTGGCTCTACTGAGATTTCACACTCTTCTGCACAGGAAAGCGGTTCGGATACTATCCAACAATGTGACCACAGTTTCCTACATCAACCGTCAAGGAGGGACCAAGTGCACTGGAGTGTCGAACGAGATGGCTCTTCTTCTTCCTTGGGCAGAGAGAAATCTCCAAGCCCTCTCCGCCCAACACATTGCAGGAACCAGCAATGTGAAGGCGGACTTTCTGAGTCGCAATACCCTCGACCCCGGTGAGTGGGAACTGGCCCCACTACCCTTCCAGAGGATAGTTCAAAAATGGGGGTCGCCGGCAATAGATCTCATGGCGTCGGCAGCGAATGCCAAAGTTCCGAGAGAACGCGGGACTCTCGGCATCAATGCGTTGACTCAGACTTGGCCGGAAAACCAGCTTCTTTATGTTTTTCCACCCTGGTCCATGATCATCAGGATTCTGCAGCGAATTCGGTCGCACAGGGGGGCCGGTAGTCCTCGTCGCCCCGGATTGGCCAAGAAGACCATGGTATGCCGATCTCATAAGGCTGTCACGGGGGTTGCCATTACGGCTGGCATCTCCCTCCGGACTCCTCAGACAGGGACTGATCTTCATGGAAAATCCATCTCCCTACTCGCTTACGGCTTGGCTCTTGAACGCCGTCGTTTGACCCGTAAGGGGTATTCGCCGAAGGTGGTAGCTACCCTCCTTAGCGTGCGACGGTCTTCAACATCCGCTGCTTATGCGAGAGTGTGGCGCGTCTTCGAGGCTTGGTGTTCACGTCATCACTTGTCCCCATGGTGTACCTCAATTCCTGATATTCTTGCCTTTTTACAGAACGGTCTTAATAAAGGTTTGGTGCTCGGTTCGCTTCAAGTGTACATTTCTGCCTTGACATGTTATCAGGGTCCGGTGCACGGTAGATCCCTTGCTTCCCATGCTGATGTATCTCTGTTTCTGAAAGGGGTCAAGCTGCTTCGTCCTCCGGCCCGTCCGGTAGTTCCTCCTTGGGATCTAGCACTAGTTCTCAGGGCGCTCGGAAATCCGCCCTTTGAGCCTTTGAAGGAAGTGTCTCTTCTAGATTTGACGCTCAAAACGGTGTTTTTGGTAGCAATCACATCGGCTCGAAGAATCTCGGAGCTTCAAGCTCTCTCGTGCAGGGATCCGTATCTTTCTTTCTCTCCTGAGGGGGTAACTCTTCGCACGGTTCCTTCCTTCCTGCCCAAAGTGGTTACTCCTTTTCATGTCAATCAGCCCCTGCTATTGCCTGCCTTCTCTAAAGAACAGTGTGCGGGTAGGCGCAAAAGTCTTCGCTTCCTCGACCTCAAGCAAGTTCTCCTTCGCTATTTGAAAGTTACCAATTCCTTTCGCAAGACTGACCATCTTTTTGTTCTCCTTTCGGGGCCGCTCAAGGGTTTGGCTGCTTCCAAACCTTCTATGGCTAGGTGGCTGCGTCGTGCCATTGAATCGGCTTACATTCTCCAAGGCCAGCCGGTTCCAGAAGGGCTTCAAGCTCATTCCACTCGAGCCCAATCCATGTCATGGGCCGAGAGGTCCCACTTCCTTCCTCTCGATATTTGTCGAGCGGCCACCTGGTCGTCCTTGTCCTCTTTTGTTCAGCACTATCGGTTGGATATACAGGCCCGAGAGGACAGTCGTTTCGGAGCTGGGGTGCTGTCGGCGGCTCTAACTGCCCACCCTGAGGGTAATTAGCTTGGGTACTTCCCGCTTGTCTGGACTGGTCTAGCAGTATGATCTGGAAGGAGAAATTTCACTTACCGTTAATTTCCTTTCCTGGAATACTGCTAGACCAGTCCAGAACCCACCCAGCTTGTCAGAGGCACTGGTACTTGTGCAGAGCAGCCGACAGTCATACGCTCTGCGAGCACTTCTGGAGTTTGTTTCCTGGGAATGTGTCAAAGCAGTCATTTCAGACTTCTTCCCTTGGGAATGATATTTGATCCTCCTCTTCTGTTTTTCGTTTGGGTTGAGGGGTTGAGTTAGTTCCTTTTTTAAGGGTTCATAGTTGCGTTTTTTTCCCTGAGATGTTGCCTTTTTGGCTTGTTACATAGTTACTGAATAGGACCCCTAGGGGTATGCCTATGTCACCCAGAGCCTGACCAATCACATCTCTGGAGTTTTTTTCTCTGTCTCCCTATCTGCTGGTAGGGGTGCATAACCCGCTTGTCTGGACTGATCTAGCAGTATTCCAGGAAAGGAAATTAACAGTAAGTGAAATTTCTCCATTTCCACCCTTGACGATGGATGCCACTGTTGAAAATAGATATGAGCAGAAGGACCTACTATTTCTCCATGGACAAGCAGGAATGAAGTCCTCATGTATGGGTTATATCTTCCGACGGAGTCTGTGCGGGAATGCTCCCCAGCTACTCATGGAAGCTTTTGGGAAGCTTCACCGTGCATGCATGCCATCTTCCTGCCTGCCGCTGTGGCACTGTTGTACTTCAGTCTGTTTTTCCATAGAGCCAACAGATGTGTTTACTGATGTCTGCTCTTTGGTAAATTTTTTTGGTCATTCTTCTTTTCTGCCTGCCTGCCGCAACATTTTTCCTTTTCTTAGTATCATTCATTTTAAGTTTCCTTTCTTTTTCCATGGCACCTTTTCCCCCTTAGGCACAAGTGCTCTGGCCATGGGTTCTGTTCTTTCAAAATCGAGCCGTTTGATTTCACTATGGCTGTTTTTCTGGCAGATATGTCCCAAAAACTGGCCAGCAGTTTAAAAAATGTTTACAGTGTTCAAGGACTATATTCGCCACAGATAAACACTGTTGGTGCCTTTAGTGCCTGGGACCTGATCATCAGCCCTCTTCTTGTAATTTGTGTTTGCAGATGACAAAAATAGGCCTTAAGGGTTAAGAGAAACAGCACAAATCACTTTTTGGTGCTTTGAAGTCCAATCCATTGGCATCGGTGCACCGATCTCTATGTCTTGAAGGCTGCATCAGATGCTGACAGTGCATCGACATCGAGGAGTTCTTGAACCCACTCGGAGTCAAGTGCCCATAGAGCCATGGAGCCATTGATCAGTCTCCACTCAAGGATGAGGAAAGATTTGGCTTCATCTTCATCGGTGTCGCAGGTGATCACACTGAGCACCGAGTGAAAACTTTAATGAATGGCGTTAAGAGAAATGAGGAGCCACAAGAGCACCCCTCCAAGCAGCTCCAAAGAGAGGAGAGCTCATCCTCCAAGTCATCAGAGGGGTAACTCCACAGCCTTCTGAGTTGGCAGCCATGGAAAAACGACTTCTGCAGGCTCTCAAGGAATGGATCAAGCACTCTTTGCCGTGCAGCAGGCCAATGCCTCGATAAGAACATAAGAACATAAGATATGCCATACTGGGTCAGACCAAGGTCCATCAAGCCCAGTATCCTGTTTCCAACAGTGGCCAGTCTAGGTCATACATACCTAGCAGTTTCGCCAAAAGACACAGGTTCCACAATGCTTGTACTGGGTCAAGCATTGATATCCTGGGTCCCTTTTTAATAGTGGTTTATGGACCTTTCCTCCAGGAACTTGTCCAAACCTTTTTTAAACCCAGCTACACTAACAGCCTTTACTACATCCTCCAGTAACAAATTCCAGAGTTTGATTACACGTTGAGTGAAAAAATATTTTCTCTTATTAGTCGTAAATAGGTTACCCTGTAGCTTCATTACATGTCCCCTAGACTTTCTGTATTTTGATGGCATAAACAATCAATCTACATTTGCCCATTCTACTCCATTCCTCCATTTATAGAACTCTATCTCCCCTTAACTATATCTTTTCCAGGTTGAAGAGCCCTAACCTTTTTAGCCTCTCTTCATAGGGGTATTTATTTATTTAGACAGATTTGTATACCACCTTATCCTTCAATCAAGGTGATCACGTTACATCACAATTGGAGGGTTTCATTTAACATTAGGGTACGTGTAAACATTTGGACAGTACACTTAACAGCAAACATTTAGATAGTACACTTAACAGTATTTAGGTAGTACAGTTGAGGGTTAGCATTTAACGGGAGAGTATTTAATAACTTGGTATGATAAACTTGTGTGTATGGATGTGATGAGTGTGTGCTTAGTTGGCGGAGGAAGTAGTGTATCTGTTTAGGTAAGGGATGCTGCCTGAATGCTCATATGTTTCTATAAATAAGAATGTTTTGAGGTCTTTGCGGAAGTCTCTAAGGTCATCTCATTCCCTCAGGCTCGTTGGGAGGGAGTTTCATAGTGTGGATGCCAGTAGTGATGGTGCTCTTTTTGAAGTTGTTTGTTTGGTTTTGTGATATCTTGCAGGTGTGTCGATTATGTTGTTGCTATTGCTTCTTCTTGATCTATTGCTGTTATCCCTTGTTATAACGTTTTGGAGTATGTCTGCTGAGAGATGGTGAATGATTTTGAAGATGATCATGATTGTTTTATATTTAGCTCTTGCCATCATTGGGAGCCAGTATAGTTTTAGAACAGGAGTGATGTGCTCAGTCTTTGGAGTGTCTGTAGTGATGCGTGCTATGGTGTTTTGTACCATCTGTAGTGGGTGGAGTGTCTGCTGAAGAAGGCCTTGATATAGTGAGTTTCCGTAATCAAGCAGTGGTGTAATGAGTGCTTGGCACACTGTGCGGAAGTGGTCCTGATGGAGCATTGATTTGATTTGTCTCATTGTCCTCAATCGTTGCTAGGCCTTGTTTGCGGTTTTGGTGATGTGGTATTTCAGGTTCAGGGCTCTGTCTAGTGTGATGCCTAGATACTTAACTTCTTCTTTGACTACTATGTGTTTGTGTAGGATGTTGATGGTTTGTGGAGGTATAAAGGTGGTGTTCCTGGTGACGAACATTGCCTCAGTTTTATCGTAATTGACTGTTAAGTTGTTGGCTATGAGCCAGTCATTCATTTCTTCGAGGCATTTGGTTATTGTTGTGGTGTTTAGTGCTAGTAGGTTGATTGGAGCGTACACCATGATGTCATCAGCATAAATGTGATAGTGAAGTTTGTGGTTCTTGATGATGTTGCATATGGGCTGTATGCAGATGTTAAAGAGCATTGATGATAGGGCTGAGCCTTGGGGTATTCCCTGCGTGACGGGGAATTGTATTGATTTCTTTTGGTCGCATTTGACTTGTTGCGTTTGCCTTTCCAAGTATGACGTAAACCAGTTCAGGGTATTCTTGCATAGTCATATCTGTTGTAAGTGTTGCAGTAGTTTGGTGTGAGACACAGTGTCGAAGGCTGCCGAGATGTCCATGAACACTAGCAGGAAGCCGTTTTTTGTGTTGTCTATGCCTCTTAGGAGATTGTCGAAGATGGAGGTGAGTAGTGTTTCCACGCCGTGTTGGGGCTTAAATCCATGCTGATGGATGTCCAGTGGGGCATTTATGTCAATATGGTCCTGAAGTTGCCTTTGCACTGCCTTTTCCACGATTTTAGCAAGGAATGGCAGGCTGGAGATGGGACGGTATGATTTTGGTTCGGAGGGGCTCAGATTGCTACTTTTAAGCATTGGTCGTATCATTGCGTGTTTTAGTGGTTGCGGCATGTATCCTTGTTGGAGTGAATCTTTGACAAATCCTTCCATTCCCTTTACTATTTTGGTGACTCTTCTCTGTACATTTTCTAATAACTCTATATCCTTTTTAAGATACGGCAACCAGAATTGCACACAATATTCAAGGTGTGGTCGCACCATGGAACAATACAAAGGCATTATAATATACTCTGTTTTATTCTCCATTCCTTTCTTTATGATACCTAACATTCTATTTGCTCTCTTGGCCGCTGCTGCACACTGGGCAGAGGGTTTCAACATGTTATCCACAATGATGCCTAAATCTTTTTCCTGGGTGGTGGGTCCTAATGTGAAACCTTGCATCGTGTAGCCATAGTTTGGGTTGTTATTTCCTAGGTGCATAACTCTGCAATTCTTCACATTAAATCCACATTAAATTTCATCTGCCATTTGTATGCCCAGTCTTCAAATTTATCAAGGTCCTCTGGAAATTTTCCACAATCCTCATGGGTTTTAAGAACTTTGAATAATTTTGTGTCATCTGCAAATTTGATTACCTCACTCATTATTCCCATTTCCAGGTTATTTACGAATATGTTAAAAAGCAGCGGACCCAGCACAGATCCCTGGGATACTCCATTATTCTCCTTTCTCCATTGGGAAAATTGGCCATTTAACCCTATCCTCTGCTTTCTATCTTTTAACCAGTTCCTGATCCACATTAGTACACTGCCTCCTATCCCATGACTTTTCAATTTCGCCAAGACCACTGATCCTTCACGAAAGAAGGCTTCGGGGAAAAGTCCTTCTACCTGAAAAAGAAGTCCTACATAACTTGCCCCCAAGATCAGGTCTGTCAGTCCTATCAAGCTCTCCCGCAGGGGCAGCTGGCCAAGGGCCAGAGGCAGGGGCCCCATAGGCCTAAAGCCCCCAAACCCCAAAATGTGCCTGTGCTGCAGCCTAGGGGGGGGGGGGGAGATTTGACTTCCAAGGCATAATCCCTCTTCCCATGGAAGATCAACCGCAACACATAGGGGGACATCTCACGTTCTTTGCCCAGCATTACCACTGACACCTCGGCACTTCAGGTGGTAATGGAGGGCCACCTCCTTCACTTCCACCAGATGCCCTCCTTGTTCTTTCCATGGGGACTTCCTCTGGATTCCATCCATCGGGACCTCTTTCAAAGGGAGTTCGCAGTTCTTCTCACTGACAGGGTGGTGGAGCTCACCCTATTGCCTCAAAGGGACACAGGAGAACAGGGTTCTCCTGGTTCCCAAGAAAATGGGTAGGTTGTTACTCATTCTTGACCTACAGGATCTCAATTGCTTCTTAGTGATGGAGAAGTTCAAGATGGTATCCTTTGGAACGTTGCTGCCTTATCTCTACCAGGGAGACTGACTATGCTCCTTGGATCTCAAAGATGCCTATACTCATATCCTAATCCACCCCTTGCACTGGCAGTATCTCCGCTTTGTTATCGGAGGGTGTCACTACCAGTACCAGATCCTTCCATTAGGTCTGGTGTCTGCTCCCAGGGTATTGCTGCAGGGTGTGTTCGTCTTCCCTTACCTGCACAATTGGCTGATAAGGGGAGGATTCCATACGAGTCACACTAGAGATCCTGGGTTTCACGATAAACTATCCCAAATCCCACCTAAAGCCCTCCCATTACCTGGAATTCATCAGAGCTATCCTCAGTACTACTCAGGCCCAGGCCTTTCTTCCGCTCGACAGGGCTCAGTGCCTCTCCATCTTGGCGGAGGAGGTCCAATCCTCTCCGACTGTCTCAGCTCGACAGATGCTCCCCCTCCTGGGACACATGGCCTCCATGGTCCATGTCACATCCTAATCCCATTTCCACATTCCCAGTGGACTCTCTGCATTCATTGTAAGCAGGCGATGGTGCACCTTGCAGACAGGGTACGGGGTACCTCACTGCCCTCCCATTTTCTCACCTGGTGGCAGTGGTTATGCGATCTTCTGGTAGGGCTCCCCTTTTAGGATCCCCCACCTCAGCAGGTCCTTACCGCAGATTCCTCCAAACCCGGCTGTGGAGCCCATTAGAATGGTTTTCAGTCCCAAGGTCTTTAATCACAGGAGGACAAGCAGCTCCAAATGAACTTCCTCGAGCTCTGAGCGGTTTTGAATGCCCTGCGAATCTTCAGTACTACCTGCCAAATCAAATGGACAATCAGGTGGCAATGTTGTACATCCAACAAACAGGGAAGCACGGAGTCTTACCTCCTCTGCAGGGAGGCGATCAAACTCTGGAATTTCGCAAACTGGCAGGGTATGCTTCTCTGGACCATCTACCTCTCAGAAAAAAAACAAGGAGACCCGCTCTTGCAACAAACAGGATACTGTTAGGGAAATCAGAATCCTATATATGTGCCCTTTGTAATAATAATGCTTAGTTTAAGTACATATACAGGAGGCCTGCACAAGAGAAATTAGAATCCTATAGAAATCAGAATTCTATGTGTGTGCCCTTTGTACATTCTGGTGGGTATGGAAAAAGGAATGTGCTGTGTAAGCTAGACTGATTGTTCTACTCAAGGATGACTTGTATTTGCATTAGTTACTGATAAACTATAGTGGGCCCCCAGAAGATGGGTGAATGACGTATGACTATGTTTCTGATGATGTATAAAATACGGACAATCCCTCCACCCTTTGGAATAAACTGCATACCACTTATGTGCAGGTGTGTGTGTGTTTGTTCCCCTGGATTCCAGACAAAGAAGGTAAGGTGATTCCTCGACCCAGACGGACGTCCCAAGGGTTAGTGATAAGAAGTGCTGGGAAAGGAATAATGTACCCTTACAGATACACAACGAGCAAGAGTCGTGACGGTGGCCGCTTTGTGAGCACATTTGCAGTTTCTACCCCCTGAGGAAGGCATTTCATGCCGAAACGCGTTGGGGTTCCACTTCAATAAAAGAACTTTGAACCTATCCTACATCTTTCGACTCTTAATCGTTGTGTATCCCATCTACCTCTCAGGGCATGAAAATGTCCTGGCGGTCTGGCTCAGCAGGGTATTGCAGTCTCACGAGTGCACCCTTAGCCCGCCATTGACATGGGATATCATCCAGAAGTGGGGCACGCTGGCTGTGGACCTCTTTGCCAGCCCTCACAATGCTCAGCTGCTGAAGTTCTGCTTCAGGATTCCTTGTCAGAACCGCCTCACGGCTAATGCTTTTCTCCTCCACTGGGGCGAGGGTCTGCTGTATGTGTACCCGCCTATGCTCCTGGTGGCCAAGACCCTCTTCAAGGTCCAGACGGACAGAGCCACAATGATCCTTATCAGCCTGCACTGGCCCCGACAGCCGAGGTATCCACTGCTTCTCTGCCTTTCTCAGATGCCGCCCATTCCTCCGAGTTTCGCTCCATATCTGATTTTTCAGAATGATGGGACTCTCCAGCATCCCCATCTGAAGTCGTTAGCTCTGACAGCATGAAGCTGAAAGGATAGCCCTTGTTCAGTACCACTTGCCTGGGAACATTGAAGCAGTCTTCATCGTGTCCTGCAAGGATTCCACCAGGCGAGCATATGCCTTCAAATGGCACAGGTTCTCATTCTGTTGTGCGGATAAAGGTTTCATTCCATTCTCCTGTCCCATTCAGGTGATCTCGCTGTACCTTTTGCACCTTTCCCAGGCTGGATTAAAGTCCAATTCTGTCAGGGTGCACTTTAGTGCCCTGGCGGCCTACCATCATGCGGTGGACAAGTGCTTCCTGTCAGTTTAATCCTCTCATTGGTGACTTCATGCGGGGCCTCTTGCTCTCGTGGCCTCCCATTCGGCCACCGGTGGTGGCCTGGGACTTTAACATGGTTCTGAGTAAGCTCATTGACCTTCCATTTGAACCACTGGCTTCCTGCCATCTCAAGTACCTTTCGTGGAAGGTCATCTTCCTGGTGGTGCTCACGTCAGCATGCAGGGTTAGCGAACTGCAAGCGCTGGTGGCTCACGCCCCTTACACTAGGTTTCATAGGAACAGGGTGGTTCTCTTCACGCACCCCGAATTTCTTCCTAAGGTGGTTTATCCCTTCCAACTCAACCAGGAGGTGGTTCTTCCTACCTTCTTTCCAAGGCCACACACTAGCAGGGCAGAAGCCTCTCTTCATACCTTGGATTGTAAATGGGCTTTGGTATTCTACATTGATCGGATGAAGGCTCATCGCTGCTCCTCTCAACTGTTTGTTTCTTATGACCCCAACATCCTTGGCCTGGTGGTCTCTAAGAGCACCTTCCCACCTGGGTGGCTGACTGCATTTCCTTCACCTATGGACAGGCTGGCCTTTCTCTGGAGTGCCATGTGACAGCCCATAACATTCGGACTATGGCAGCCTCCATGGCTAACCTACGCTCCATCTCTCTGCCGGAGATTTGTTTAGCAGCCACTTGGTCTTCGGTCCATATCTTCACAGCTCACTATTGCCTCAAGGAGGCCTCCTGGCAGGACAGCGCCTTCAGCCAGGCCTTTCTTCAGCACCTCTTTAGGGATTAATGCAGCTCCTTCCCTGCAGCTCTTCTGTATGTCCAAGCTACCAGAGAGTCGATTCCTTTACAGATAGTTGGGGTTGCTCCGCAATGCTTGGGGTTCATCAGCATCTTTCAGCTGCCATTCACGGTTCAATTTTTGAGTTGCCCATAACTTTTTACAGGTCTTTCTGTATCCTGTAGCTGGGGAGTCCAATATGTGAGGACTGACTTCCTGCTTGTTCCCGGAGAAAGCATAGTTACTCACCTGTAACAAGTGTTCTCTGGGAACAGCAGGAATCAGTCCTTACAATCATCCCTCTTCCCTGTGGAGTTGTTTTTCTTTTTGGGTTTTATTAAGTCATGTCATTATACTGAGGGAAAATAGCTCCCTTGGGCAGGAAGGTGACCACGCATGCGTGGTTGATCTCCCAAAGGCTTTCTTTGAAAGCTGGGGAGAGATTGCTGATGTCACCAATATGTCAGGACTGATAGCTGCTATCCCGGAGATCACCAGCTACAATTGAATAACTACGCTTTGTATGCATGTAAACTGGCATATGCACTCAACAAATACTTTATAAATTTACCTGCATAATGTACAAAATATCCATTTTGAATAAATCCCATACTGCTAATATGAAATCAGTTCTTGCATATCAAATACTTATGAATATTAGCATCAAAAAGAGTTGGTTGGTACCATACAGAATAATGTTATACATGGGAGCTAAACTGTCAATGAGCACACACTGCATTTGTTGCACCTATTTTTCATAGGCAATATATGCCCTTCTATTCCTTTACAAAATTACCCAGGGAAAATAGACGCACACACTTATACTTGTATTAAGGCAAGTGTAATTATGTGCATATATGTGATGGTAAGAATCAGCACATTTGGGGTATTTTATAAAATGAATGCCTAAGTCCCAATCCTGCCTGTTTTCTACCCCTGGGAATGCTTATTCATAGATTGCATAAAAGCACCTGCTATAATTTATCTGTATCTGTCTTTAAGCATGAGGCAGTTAAATAAGACATTACTTCAGTGCTTAAAATGTTCAAGTGCCTTACCAATTTGCCCACTATCTATTGCATAGCCCATAGGAATAAAATGAGCCCTGCAGCAGACAGCGCATGCTAACCTTTAGTAAATGACCCACTTTCTGTTTTATTTAACATCATTGATACAGGTTAACCTATTTCTTCAAACAGAATTCTACCTTGCTGTGAAAATGATTTCAGTCTATGCATTATTATTTATCTCTGCTTTTGGTAGAATTCCCAGCAGTATCATCCCTTTAATACTGTCACCCTGCCTTTTATCTCCTATGCATTATCAGATGCTTAGGTCTAACCAGAATCTTTTTTTAAGAGCTTCTCTTCTTTACAGACATCCATTCAAAGTGTTGAAAGAATAATGCCATACCAAAAAACAGCACAAAAATAGGAAATGCATTATTTCAAATTCTGCAATTTTGCTTTTATTGAAAAAAAAAATATTAAAATCAGAATTGTCAGCCCTGAAGTGGGTTGTATTCCTCTATCAGCAGATTGATGGAGACAAAGAACCAATGAAATGCCCAGGTTTCAAATACATCACTCCCATGCCTCTAACTGCCTCAGCCACCAGAGGTCTCTTCAGTACTTCTGAGCACGACGAGGGAAGCTCCACTAGACTGTGGTCTTCTCGGTAGCCATAGGAGGAGGGAAAATTGGTTCGGCTCCATGCTCTTACCCTGTTAAGGGCCTGTTGAGCAACAAGAAAACTGGATGGATTTGGAAGAGTTCAGCAGCCTCCCACAACCTCAACACCCTCTCCCTCCTCCTCTGTCCCGCTTACTCTCTCCTGAAGATTGCAGAAGGCTCTCGGAGGAATCTACTTGCCAGCCATCTTAAACGCAGTGCCTACAAAGCAGAGAAACGGTTTCAAGGGAGTAGAGCTGAGCCCGGCACGAATTTCTATCTGGGGCTCTCAGGAGGTGAGTACCAAGGCTTGACCTCATCATTGTCCTTGTTGGGGGCTCCCAATTCTATCCATCTGGGACGCAATTTGGGGTGGACTACTGGTGACAATTGGCGCGATGTGGGCATTTCTTGCCGTTTTTTGCAGCTAATAGTAGCATTTGTTACTATTGTGTGCCTGGTGGTCACGCGGTCCTGGCATGCGTTCCACCTGAGTGACTCCAACGTGTTTTCCTGCCCAAAAGCTGTTAACACACGCCTTTCAGGCCACCATGGCCTTAGCACGCATTGTTCTGATACTTGCCTTAACTCTCTATCTCTTCTTAGAGGAAACGTTGTTTGGCCTGTGGCAAGAGAGGTGCTTCATCTCCAGCTTCTGGACTCTGCTCTTCCTGCATGGTAACATTTGAGTCATCCCTAGAGGACTTGCTCCTCTTCTCCCAACTGGGGGATGCAGTTAGTTCAGCCTTGCCTGTCTTAGGAAAGGAGGTGGTGGATGGCACTGTGGGGAAGGATGTCCAGCTTGCATTCCCAGTGACTATGCTGTAGGCCATCCGCCGTCCTCTAAGGGCTCGGCACCAGCTATGCCCCTGGTGTAGGGGGGTCATTTCCATGAGGCGATCTTCTGGAGTCTGGATTGTCTTCCCTGGAATTCTTTTCCTTTTTGCAACAGGCCTAGTCTTTCTGATGTGGAAATTCAGACCCTGCGGCCTCTGTATTCCTCTGAGTGCTGTTTCTTAAGGGGCAGGCTGAGAGTGGAAGCCCTGTTTGATTGGTTTTTCCTAACATCCATGACGAAGGGAACTCCCTGGAGATTGGGGATAACATGGAATCTGTATGAGATTTGGACTGTGACTTGGATTCAGATGACTCGGTTCTGGTCAGAGAGGCTGTTGTAGCCAAAAAAGCATCTTTCAGGTACTGGAAAAAGGATCCAAATGACGAAAATGGGAAACAACAGAAGCACTGGTAAGTTAGATGCAAGGCATTGATAAGGCAGGCAAAGAGAGAATTTGTAAAAAGGTTTGCCGTGGAGCAAAAACGCATAATAAAAAGTTTTTCAAGTACATTTGTAGCAAAAAATCTGTGAGAGAGTCAGTTGGGCTATTAGATGCTGAAGGGGTAAAAGGGGCACTAAGGGAGGACAAGGCCAGAGTGGAGAGACTGAATAAATTCTTTGTTTTGATCTTTACTGAAGAAGATGTAGGGAAGATCTCCAGGAACAAGGAAGAATGTAGTCTTCACATATGGGTGACATCGGTACCGATGGAGCCCACACAGGAACACTCCCCAGCATCCAATAGGAAAGCTTTTGGGAGCATCCCATTGCACCTGCATAGCTGCCTTCGCGCCTTTCCAGCTCTCCCTCCTCAGTTCTTCGTTTTCCATGGAGCCAACAGGAAGCAAATCCTGTCACTGCAGAAAATTCCTGTTTTTCATATTTTTGTGGTTTGTGTCTGCCTTCCCATCGGTACTTTCTTTCTTCTTTCAAAAACCCCCCCAAACTGTGAGGAAGAAAGTTCCACTTTCTTCAGTCACATTGACGCCATCTTAGGCCTTCCATTTGTCTCTGACACAATGGAAAAACCATCCAGTGGTTTTAAGAAGTGTTCCAAGTGTGGTGGTACTATCTCGGCCACCGATACCCATGATTGATGTCTAAAGTGCCTAGGGCCTGATCACCAACCGTCAGAATGTCCTCTCTGCAGAAGGATAACGAAGGGAGGCCTACCGAATCTAGCTGCAAAGCTGGGCACCCTCTTTGCCTCCGGTACCGTCGCTTTAGCATTGACGTCATCGAGAGCTTCATCTTCCTCCCATGGATCTCAGGTATCGAAACCTAAGTCTTCATCGAAGACTGGCCGCCCCCCCCCCCCCATGGGTAGATCTCCTTCTGAGCATTGAGATGCCTCAGGCGTTGCACTGGAGGGGGACACACTGGCCAAACAACCCCGTCAGGAGGACCTTCCTTCCAAAGTCTTAGTGGGGTCCCAGGATGCTCCTGAGGCCTTCACCATCGGAGAGCTCCTGGTGCCATGCTCAGAGATTGTGGTCCACAATTCGGGTACTGATACCCAAGCATCGGCAAGCTCCATGGATCACTGCATCCTTGTCATCGAGCAGAGCTTAATGGCCTTACTGGCAGCCTCAGTTCCAGTTAAACCCCTACAATTGGTTTCGCAGACGTCGATACCATCGTTGGTACTGATACAAACTGCATCAACTTTCTTGCCACTTTCCACGCTACCGCCCATGCTGGCCCTCGAATCCATTTCCAGTACTGAGGTTCCGACTACACAAATCCCAGGTACCGGCTTTAACTGGTACCGAGTTCGTATGGAGTGGGAACACCCTGCCCATCTATATTTCGAGTCTTCGGATTCCAATTCCTCGGACGATGAATAGGGACATGCAAACCCTACCAGAAGACCCGTCTCCATCTCCACAATGCCGCATGTCCCCACCAGAGAACATGTCTTTCCAAGACTTTATTTGCGATGTTGCCAGGGGACTATCCATAACAGTAGCATCGGAGAAAGAGCCTAGGGCTGAATAATTGGAAATTCTTCATTACCCATCAGCTCCAAAGGAAGCAGCTATGCTACCTGTCCATCGGATACTTCATGACCTCATGCTTTGTATGTGGGAGACACCTCTTACTATTTCTCCCCATACCTGCCGGCTCAATACCATATACTGAGTACCAGAGCATCCCAGTTTTCAAAAGACACAATTGCCGCACCATTCCATGGTAGTGGAATTGGCAATGCGTCGAATCAAGAGCACGAAAACACATTCCTCTACCCCTCCAGATAGAGAATCGAGAATCCTTGATGCTTTTGGTCAACGTTGCTTTCAGTCCTCCAAGCTATCAGCCAGAATCAGTTCCTATATACTCTATATGGGTATGTTCCTCAAAGAGGTCACTAAGGATTTGGAGTTAATGGCTCCTCTTCTCCCCGATGATAAGAGGGCAGATTATCTCGCCCTTGTCAAGCATGCTCAGAACGTCTCAAAATTTGTCAACAGAGCAACTTTTGATTGCTTTGAGTGCATCAGCAGAACTACATTTATCTGCATCGGTGCATGTACTGTAGGATTGCTTGGATCCAGGCATCGGATCTTGAACAATGGGTTCAAGATAAGCTGGATAATATCCCTTGCACCAGTGAAAACCTTTTTGGCAAAGCTTGGCAAGACAAGGCCTCTCAGTTGGAGTCTGAGAACACTACCCTGAATAGGCTCTCTAGATCTATTGCCAACCCAGCTAAAAAGAAGGGAGCAGCAAAGAAAACCTTATTTAATAAAAAGAAGATGTATTATCCTTCTTATATTCCTGCTGTTCAATGTCAGGATCATGATCCTCAAAAGGGACCACAACCTCCAAAACATCAAAAGAAGGCTCAGACTCCCAAGTCTCGGGCTGCTCCAGGTTTTTGACTCCTTTCTATAGCTTTCCTGCCTCTGAAAAATCCTGACCCTGTCCACATTCCTGGCAGACTGCCATTATGCCCACAGATGGCATCTCGTCACCTCGGAGCAGTGGACATTAACAATAGTACGGGAGGGATACAAACTTCATCTATGAAGCCTTCCCCCCCTCCCCTCCCCCCACTCCCCGGCTTCTCCAAGAGAGTTCCATTCTCAGCTTCCTCTCACTGCTCTATTACTACAAGAAGTCACCTCCCTTCTACTGCAGGGCACAATAGAGGAGGTTCCAACATCCCAGCGGGAAATGGGCTACTGTTCTCCCTACTTTCTTATTCCAAAGAAAACGATGGGATACAGACCCATTCTGAACCTCAGGGACCTAAACAAGTATCTTGTACAGGAGAAGTTTAAGATGGTCTCCCTGGAAACCTTTCTTCCCTACTTCCAGAGTCAGGACTGGCTCTATTTTCTAGATCTAAAGTAAGCGTACACTCATATTCTACAGGTGGATGCTTTTCACCTCCACTGGGGACACGGCTTCCTATATGCCTTTCCTCCCATTCCCCTAATTCCCAAGACTCTTTTCAAACTCCAAGCGGACAAGGGCTTTATGCTTCTTATAGCCCCATGCTGGCCACGTCAGCCATGGTACCCTCTCCTGTTACATCTGTCTAAAACTCAACCCATAGATCTGGGGTCTGCTCCAGATCTCCTCGCACAGGAGGAGGGGACGCTGCTCCATTCCAATTCACAGTCTCTCCATCTCACAGCATGGCTGCTGAAACCATAGCCTTCCAGGGTATTAACCTTCCCCAGGAGGTTAAGGACATCCTCTTAGCTTCTAGAAAGCCATCCACCAGGCGGTCCTATGCTTTCAAGTGGTGTATGTTTTCTTTCTGGTGTACTTAGAAGAATCACAATCCCTTCTCAGCTCCAGTAGAGGCACTCCGTGAGTATCTCCTCCACCTATCTTCTTCTGGACTCAAAACCAATTTGGTAAGAGTACACCTCTCATGTGCCCTTAGATGCCAACCCATCTCCTCTCAGCCACTCATAGCATGTTTCATGAGGGGTATTTTATTAACCAAGCCTCCCATTAAGCAACCACCAGTGGCATGGGACCTCAGTGTTATTCTAGGACAGCTTCTCAAGCCACCCTTTGAACCTCTAGCCACTATGTCACTTAGGTTTCTCACATGGAAGGCCATCTTCCTCATTGCTTTCACTTCAGCAAGGCGCATTAGTGAGCTCCAGGCCTTGGTGCTGACCCACCTTATACACAGTTCCATCATGATAAGTTAGTCCTTAGGACTCATCCTCAATTCATGCCGAAGGTGATCTCGCCCATCCATTTGAACCGGTCGGTCTATCTTCCTGAGTTTTTCCCTAGACCACATTCATCTAGGGCAGAAGCAAGATTGTAAACATGCCTTAGCTTTTTATCTTCAGAGGACTCAAGAGCACAGGAAGGTTTCTCAGCTGTTCATCTCCTTTGTCTCTAGTCACCTCGGGTTTCCAGTCTCCAAACGTGCGCTCTCCAAGTGGATAGCAGACTGCATCACTTTTGCTTATGAGAAGGCAGGACTCTCCCTCGAGGGTCATGTCACTGCCCATAATGTTCGAGCCATGGCTACCTCGATGGCAAATCTATTATCTGTAGCTATTGATAAGATCTTCAAAGCAGCAACTTGGTCTTCTGTCCATACTTTACTGCTCACTACTGTCTGGACAACAACTCCCGCCGGGATGCCATCTTTGGCCAGGCTGTTCTCCAGCATCTCTTTCAGACTTAGAGAAACTCCTACCCTCTATCCCAGACTTCGATACCAGACATCCATGGAGGATACATTATCTCTTTAGGCATACCTGAAGCAAACCACTGCCAATTCTGAGTCATCTTTCTGGCATCTTCTAGCTAGGGAGTCCCATATGTGAGGACTACATTCCTGCTTGTCCTGGAAATAGCATAGTTACTCACCTATAACAGATGATCTCCGGGAGCAGCAGGAATTTAGTCTTCACAACCCATCCTCCTCCCCTAGGAGTTTTAGGTCTGATTTTTCTTTCTCTCCTTTTATCTCAGCTACAAACTCAACTGAGGAGGGAGAACTGAAAAGGTGGGAAGGTAGCTACGCAGGCGCAGTGGGATGCTCCCAAAAGCTTTCCTATTGGACGCTGGGGAGCGTTTCTGTGCGAGCTCCATCGGTACCGAAGTCACCCATATGTGAAGACTAAATTCCTACTGTTCCCAGAGATCACCTGTTACAGGTGAGTAACTATGCTTGACCCATGCCTGAAATGGTACTTAAAGATGATATTTCGGAAGAATTGAAAGAAATATTGATAAAGCAGGAAGATATATTACAACTATTTGATAAACTGAAGAGTAGCAAATCACCTGGACTGGTTGGTATACATCCAGGGGTGTTGAAAGAACTGAAATATGAGATTTCAAACCTACTATTAGTAATCTCTGTACTATCATTAAAATCAGCTGTAGTACCTGGAGATTGGAGAATGGCCAATGTAACACCAATTTTTGAAAAGAGTTTCAGGGATGATCCAGGAAACTACAGACTAGTGAGTCTGACGTCAGTACCAGGCAAAATGGTAGAAACCATTATAAAGAATAAAATGACTGAACATTTAGATAGTCATGGTTTAATGGTTTAAACCCACTACAGTTTGGTGCACCTGTTTTTAAACCCACCACTGTTTGGTGCACCTGTTTCTTGTTGTCTTCAAAATCACCTACAGGTGTTAGTGCTCTTCTTTGGACAATCTGAACATATAGATAGTCATGGTTTAATGGGAGAAAGCCAACATGGATCTAGCCAAGGAAAGACTTGCTTTACTAATCTGCTATATTTTTTTGAAGGTGTGAATAAACAGGTAGACAAAGGTAAGCCAGTCAATATAGTGTATCTGGATTTTCAGAAAGCCTTAGACATGGTCCCTTATGAGAGACTGTTGGCTAAATTAAAAGGTCATGGGATAGGAGGCAGTATACTATTGTGGATCAAAGACAGAAAGCAGAGAGTAGGGCTAAATGGCCTATTTTCTCAATGGAGAAAAGTTAATAGTGGAGTACCACATGGATCTGTGCTGGGCCTGCTGTTTTTTAAGATATACATAAATGACCTGGAAATGGGAATAACAAATGAGGTGATCAAATTTGAGATAACACAAAATTATTCAAAGTTGTTAAAACACAAAAGGATTGTGAAAAATTGAGAGAGGACCTTGATAAATTGGAACACTGGACGTCTAGATTAAATTTAATGTGGACAAGTGCAAAGTTATGCACCTAGGAAAGAACACCCCAAACTACAATTACATGATGCAGGGTTCCGCATTAGGTACGACCATCCAGGAAAACGCTTTAGGCATCATCATGGATAATACGTTGAAACCCACTGCCCAGTGTGCAGTGGCGGCCACAAAAGCAAATAGAATACAAGGAATAATAAGGAAAGGAATGGAGAATACAACCAAGGATATTATAAGGGAATGGAATGATACCCCTATGAGGGAAGGCTTAAAAAGTTAGAGTTGTTCAGCTAGGAAAAGAGATGGCTGAGGAGAGATTATGATAAAGGTCTATAAATGAATGTATGGAGTAGAATGGGTAAACATAGGTTATTTACTCCATCAAAAAGTAGAAAGACTAGAGGACACATAATGAAGCTACAATGTAACCCATTTGAGAATAGTACGAGAATTTTTTTTTTCATTCAACGAGTAATCATAATCTAGAATTCGTTACCAGAGGATGTAATAAAAGCTGTTAGTGTAGCTGGGTCTAAAAAAGGTTTTGACAAGTTCCTGGAGGAAAAATCCTGGAGGACCCAGAAAATCCACTGCATGTCCCAGGACAAGCATTGTGTAACCCTATGTACCTTTTTTTATATATTTTAATATTTATTGAATTATACATAAACTTTAAGAACAAATCTTGAAATAGACAGAGATACAAAGGTATATTTAAACAAAAGGAAAAACCAAAGAGAAAATTTAAACCTAAAATCCCTGGTAGTCCACAATCCATGAGGAGAGAGAAAACATATGGTTACCAAAGCAGGAGAACCTCTGGTACCAGCAAAGGTAAGAATTTTTACAAATTCAAAAATAGCAAGAATTAAAAGATGGACCCTGAGTACACAGGCTAATTAATAGGAGAAAAGATAATATATTACCACTGAGACTAGACTTTATCCTTCAATTTAGCATTAATAAATGTTGCAAGATCAGACGGCTGGAAAAATATATATCTAACCGACTTATATGTCACCAGACATTTGCAGGGAAATCTTAAAAAGAAAGAACCCCCAATCTGCAAAACCCCAGACTTATGTAGAAGAAAAAGCCTTCTCCTCTTCTGCGTTTCTTTAAGATTTGTCAGGAAACATTGAGATAGAGAGACCATGAAAGGTCACAGACCTCTTTTTAAAAAACATTTTTAACAACCATTCCTTATCCGTGGCAAGCACACATGTCACCAGCAATGTAGCTGGAACACATGTCCCAGAATCAGAATCCTTAAACATATCTGAAACATTTAAAACATCCATATTATCAAGCTCTCCAGAGTCCGCTGGTTCTTTTTCTCCCTGGAGTAGATAGTAAACCTTCGTCAAAGGTGGAATTAAATCCGCAGGCACTTTCAAAACTTCCTGTAGATATTTCTTAAACATATCAAGGTCCGTGATGCCTTTCATTTTAGGAAAATTTAAAATCCTTAAATTCACAGCTCTGGCAGCATTTTCCAAGATCTCCATTTTGCTCCGAGGTGCCACATTATCTTTAATCAATGCAGAGGTTAGGTCAGATAATGTTACCAGTTGACTACCATGTACTTCAACCTGAGATTTAACACCATCATTCACAGTTTCCAAAGATATACTATGTACCTTTTTTGGCAACTTGCCAGGTACTTGTGACCTGAATTGGCCATTGTTGGAAACAGATTACTGGGCTTGATGGACCTTGGTCTGACCCAGTATGGCATTTCTTATGTTCTTGTGTAAGAAGTACTCTTAACCTTTGGAGGATTGTGAAGATGCTGGTATTATCTGCCTGTTCCAGAAGGAGGAACTGACAACTCTGATTGCCTGGGTCTAATCACTTTGAGTTGGTGGATGCTCCAGACATGGATCAGGAGTGCAAGGTGTGTCCGCTCCTGCAAAGGGTGCGGAAATTCACTATTGTCTTCTCATTCCCAGAGGTGATCAAGGACATGATCCATTGGAGTGGGACTCCCTGCCTAAGGGGTTAAAGATGTCTAAGAAGTTGTGCACTCTCCCGGAGAAGGAGTGCATTGTGTGGTTTGATATTCTAAAAGTGGATGCATAGATCACAGCAGTTACCAGATGGACCACCACTGCAGATTTGCCTTAAAGGATGGTCTGGACCGCAGGCGGGATTCCTTTGTTGAAGAACCAGTTCACCATGGCGTCTGCTATTCTTCTTTTGGCAGTATGTGCAGGCCTGATGTCTTGAGCCCTGCTCCAGTGGATTCAGTCTTTTCTGCCAGATGATATTACACCTCTTTTGGCGTTGGCTAAGGCCTTCCTTTCTGATGCCATATATATCCTCGTCCACCTAGCAGCCAGAGACAGTGCCCTATTGACAGTGATGCGGCGTTTGATTTGGCTCCGACATCGGGCAATGGACACCTCTTCAAAAGCCCAGTTGTCCTAACTGGCCTTTAAAGGGAAGTTTCTGTTTGAGGCCGATTTGGAACAGCTGGTGAAAGATCTGGGCAAAACAAAATCTTACCACCTTCCAGAGGATAGGTTCAGGGGCCTGTGAAGTGTGCAGGAGTCTTCTTTCCATCCACCTCCGCCCACGCTCAAAGGTGCATTGGACGGATCCCTGGGGGTCTTGGGACTCCTGTTGCTACTGGCCTGTAAAGCCTCTCTTCCTCTCTACTTCTGAATTTCGGACTCGTTCTCAATCCTTTTGAAGAGCTCATGGACCCAAGGATCCTGCCCCCCCTCCAGGGGGCGTCCTCCTGGACGGCGCAGTGAAGGTTTGGGGGCACATTCTCTTGTACCACCGGTTGGCGGCAAGCTTCGCCTTTTCTTTCTGAAATGGGCCCGGGTCTCCAAGGATTTCTGGGTGCTAGACACCATTCAGTATGGCTATGTCCTGGAATGCAATGTGCCAATCCTGGATGCTTTTGTTATCTTCCCATGTCAGTCTGTGAACAAAAAGGCCACTGTGTGGATCACATTGGACAAGTGGCTACTCTTGCAGGCCATGGTGCCCATTCCCCTGGATGATCAGGGCATATATTTTGTGGTGCTAAATAAAAGATGGATCATTCCAGCCCACTCTGGACCTCAAGGGTATCAACAAACACTTGTGCATCCTGTGCTTCCAATGAAAACTTTGCAATCTGTGATTCAAGTGGCTTGCCGAGGGGAGGTCCTGGCATCACTGGATTTGGCCGAGGCATATTTTCATGTCCCGATCCGGAAGGATAAGCAAAAGTATCTGCATTTTGCCATGCTTGGCTTTCACTTTCCCTTTATTTTCCTTCTTGCCTAAGGTGATTTCTCCCGTTCATGTGAACCAGGTGGTCTGCCTGCCTTCCTCTTAAGGAGCAGTGTTGGGGGAAGAATAAAGATCTTCACCTTGTGGATGTCCAGAGAGTGCTTCTCCAGTATTTTGGGGGTTATAAATTCCTTTTGTAAGTCAGACCATCTCTTTGTGCTCTTTGCTGTTCCATGCAAGGGTGACATGGTGGATAAGTCTACTTTAGGGTGCTGGATTAAGGAGACCATTGCCTCAGAATATCTTATGCAGAACCTGCCAGTTCTGGAGGGTTTGCGCACCCATCCTACCTGAGCGCAGGTGTCCTCATGGGTGGAGCGAAGCTCGGTAGCCCCTTCAGACATTTGTTAGGCAGCAATGTGGGCATCACTTTCCAATTTTTCCATGCATTACCACTTGGATGTTCATCCTCGGGTGGGCACGGCCTTTGGCTCTAACGTTTTGCGAGCTACTGTGTCTTCTTCCTGCCCAGTGGAGGCATAGCTTTGGTGCATGCCACTTGTCTGAACTGGTCTAGCAGGATGATATGGAAAGTGGCATTTTACTGACCAGATAATGTCTTTTCCTTGTGTCCTGCTAGACAAGTCCAGGGCCCGCCCCTGGAACTGTGTTGACTCTGTTCTTCTGTGGCGGTACCCTGGGGTCCGTTATGATTTATATACTTGGAAGATGTTTGTTTGTTCATTAATAGACAGGGAAGCTGTAAAACTAGAGGGCATAACATGAAGCTGCAAGGGGATAAACTGAAAGGCAATGTCAGGAAATACGTTTTCACTGAAAGGGTGGTGTATGCTTGGAATGCCCTACTGATGGAAGTGGTGGGGGCAAATGCAGTGACAGAATTCAAAATGGCATGGGACAGACACAGTGGATCCCTTTATAGCAACAGGATAAAATCAAAATAAGCATAACTATCTCTTATATCTCAGCAAATAGGGGTGACCTACACGGAGCGGTGGGTACACCCCTAAACAAAGGCATGAGGCGGGGTTACCTGCATGGAGCAGCAGGTGCACCTCCTCTTGCCACCTTGCTGGGCAGAATAGATGGACCATACTGGTCTTTATCTGCCGTCATTTACTATGTTACTATGTTACCAGATAATGTCTTTCCTTGAGTCCTGCTAGACCAGTCCGGACAAATGGTAAATAAAATGTCACCTTTTTTAATGTTTTTGTATCAAATTTTCTGTGAGGTAGTCTTTCTTTTAAGTCAATCATTCTCATAGTCTGAAGTTATGCCACACTGATGATGAAAAACTATAATGTGTCTCATACCATTTTTTTGTATGGTCTCTTTTTGTAGGGCAATGATCCATATCCATGGCTGATGTTTTCGTCATACCCTTTACCAAAATGCTATCTCTCAGAAATTCCTAGAAAACCTGATGTCAAGCAAGGTAAAAATATTAGAAAAATATGTTCATAGTTCATTTCCTAAGGGACAGTGTTTTGTATCACTAAAATTCTCAATAAGAAGCTATATAGTAAGCATTAATGAGCATCCTAGTTCAACATCTCTAAAATAAGGTTAAGTATTGAATTGACAGAAATGTTTATTTTCCACTCTTTTCCAGGATAGTTTTAAAGAACATTGCCATAGCAATACAGGAAAGATAATGTTCTTTTTGCCTTCTGTAGGCCTACTACTCTGTTGGAAATTGAACATGTCATTTTCCAGTTCTATCAGTTGAACTCCTTTTGCAGGCCTTTAAAATTTCACTTATAAAATTACAAAAAAAGTTCCTTCTCTTCCCCTCTCATAAGAACAAAGAACTGCCATACTGGGTCATTCCAAAGGTCCATCAAGCCCTGTTTCCAAGAGTAGCCAATCCAAGTCACAAGTACCTGGCATACTCGTATATCCCAAAAGTAGCTAGTTCCATGCTACTTATTCCCAGGGATCAGCAGTAGTTTTCTAATGCACTACCTTAATAAAGGTTTATGTACTTTCAGAAACATAGAAATATGACAGCAGAAAAAGACCACATGGCCTATCTAGTCTGCCCTTCCATATCAACTACAATAATTCCCTTTTTTCTTTAAGAGATCTTTTGTGTTTGTCTCATTATTTTTTAAATTCACATATTGGAGTGGAGGAGTGGCCTAGTGGTTGGGGCAAGGTACTTCACACCAGAAGGTCAGGGGTTCAAATCCCACTAGAGGACAGCAACCTTGGGCCAGAAGGACTGGGGTTTCTAGTCCCACAGGTGCTCCTTGTGGCCTTAGGCAAGTCACTTAACCCTCCATTGCCCATGTTACCTGTAAAATCGTTATCTCCAAGTTATAATGCCCTGTTCAATGTAATTTCAGTTTGTTCAATGTAAACCACCTTGATATCATGAAAGGCGGTATATAAGAAATGTTAAATAAATATTGTCCTTATTTCTGCTACCTCCACTGGGAGACTATTCCACGCATCTGCTACTCTTTCTGTAAAGAAATATTTCTGCATATTACTCCTGAGTCTAACCCTTTCACCGACACCCTTTGTCCCCTCATAGCAGAGTTTACTTTCAGTCGAGAGGCTCTCCTCTTGTGCATTTATGCCACGGAGGTATTTAAACGTCTCTGTCATATCTCCTCTATCCCACCTTTCCTCTAACGTATACATATTAAGATCTTTAAATCTGTCCTCATATGCTTTATAACGAAGACCACTTTTTCACCACCCTCTGCATCCTGTTTATATCCTTTTGAAGGTGTGATCTCCAGAATTGCACACCAATACTCCTGGAGCTTCCTCCAGGAGTTTGTTCAGACCTGTTTTAAACCCAGCTACACTACCTGTTTTTACCACATTTGCCAGCATTAAGTTCCAAAGACCAATTGAGAGAAAAATTTATTTTCTCCTATCTGTTTTAAATACATTGGAGGCGGGGATAATCAATGATGGTGGCTACTGTGGTTTCAGCGGCCAGCCATCACTGCTGATACTTAAACCTGGATATTCAATGCCGTTGTTTTATCCTGGCCTCAGCATTGAATATCCAGGTTACCGGATTCAGACACTGCCTGTTAGCTTCTATGGCGAAAGTTAGGCCAGTCTTTCCTGCGCCTTTTGCGCTTTCCCACTTTTGCACTTTCCCATAACCAGGCAGCAACTCATTCCAGTTCATGCTGCTAGACCAGTCCAGACAAGCGGGTTATGTTCCCCTGCTGACAGATGTTGGAGACAGAGAATAAACACTCCAGAGTTGTGATTCGTTGGGCTCCGGGTGACTTAGGAGTGCCCCTAGAGGACCTAGTCAATATTTTCTCTGTCTCTAGCAAATGAAGGCTGTAAAAGGGGGTGCTTGTTATGAAGGTACCACCATCTTGGCAAGTATGTAAATTAACTGTCTTGCAAAGGATTGTGGTTATTGAAGTCCATTCACACAAAGCTTGCCTTTTTAAAATAAATTAAAACTCTTGTAGTTGGACGAGTGTAAGTCAAAATTAGAGTTTATTTATGGGGTGATTATTCCACACACAGATATGCTTGGTAACACCATCCAGATAACTTCTCCAGGGTTTATTCAACACAAAATAAGGCAACTGAAAATCTTAGGCAAATAAATATCAAAGTCCTTTATGGAACAGAAAGGCTTTCTTACAGCCACTGCTAATGAACTCCTTAGCAGTGCTGAGATGAAACAAATCAAAGAGGAAACCTTCTTCTTACAAAAACATAGCTCACTTTCTCCATACAGAAAAGAACTTTTAAAACCCACGTGTGCACGGCTTGTGCTGGGCTCTCCTCTACCAGCAGGTGACAATTAACTGCAATCAGTAGCTTGATTTCAGCACATGTGCAAAACTTTCCAAGCTTTTTCTTTTCAACAAAACTTTATGGGAAGCCAATATTTAGAATGTTTCCTTTTGATGTTTGCTCTGATATTTAGGATTTTCCTAAAATAACAACCTGCTCAAAGAACAGTCCATATAATCATCCTCTGTATCAGATATTAAACCTTGCTCTTGAAATTGCATAGATTCAGTTTCTCCGTCTGACTCAGAGGGCTTTAGGAACTGACCTCTACATGGAGAGAAAACTGTTTCCCTGCTGTTTGCACTGCTCAAAGCTAGAGAAACGTTCACAGTTCCTACCTGAATCCAGGCAAGCGTCAGGCTGCTTCTTCTGGTATTCTGGCCAGTATGCAATAGAGCTTCTGTGTCCTGTCCTCCAGTTGGTATCTCTGGACCTCAGGATTTCTTCTCCAGACATCCTCCAAGAGGTATTTGGGCTCCTTTTCTCCTTAGCTGCAACAGACCTCTTCCTAGGTGTTGCTTGAGGGTCCCTGGCTGTGGATCTACAGACCTCTGGCTTTCTCCAGTCCTCTGAACCTTTCCCCCAGGTATCTCTGCAGGCATAGGTACTTCTCTGAGCTCCTCTCTTGGACCTTCTGCTTCCTTGTCCTTGTTCCTTCAGGTTCTGGTTGTTCTTCCTTCTGTTCTGGTTCTCGCCCCTTCTCTGTCTCCTTCTCCTTCTGTGCTCCCGAAGAGTCCCCTCTAGTTTTAAAGGGCTTAGATTGCAACTCCTCCCTTGCACTCTTCAGGTGTTTTGGATTAAGCACTCTCCTAGAGGCTGTTTGATTAGGGATGACATAATGCTTTCTCTGATTAGACTCATGCTTTTCCACTCTAGCTCCCCTAGGGACTTTCTGCATACTAGTGCATTCTGGAACATGTAGTCTTTTAGGGAAACAAGCTGTCTTATTTCTATAACCTGCCAGCACAGGTCCCTTGATCAGAGTAAATTCTCCTCTTTTGTCATTATTCCCTGAGCTTTGATAAGCTTCCTTATCACAAGGCCTTAGACAAGTTTGTCTACTTATTTTCTTTTCTTCATTTTTATTTTCTGGATGCACCCAGAGCACACAAGAGGTATTTCTCTGGGTTTCCCAGGCTTCCCTCCTTAATAGCTGTATTTTCTGTAATTAGCAATACAGCAGGGTTTGAACTCCTGATTTCACTGTCAGTGCAGCTCCTCTTCTCCCCATCCCTCCCCAGAAACGCCTTCCAGCCCCTGCCATGAGGGCCTAAGTGGCTGGAGAGGGAACAAACTCTAATTTCCCTACCTTTCAGTCGCTGTCATTACCTTACACTGACTTTGAAAGTTTCTCTTCTCCTCCGTGGGAACTCAGCTCCTCTGTACCAGCACATTGAGTAACTGACAGTTTCCTTCTCACCTCCGTTTTTGGTGAATCGGGGTTCATCAAGATTTGAATTTTTAAGTTGCTAGCAGCACTCCTTGCCTCTCCCCCAGCAATTTTGCTGCATTTTTAAGGTTTTTAGAGTTTAGGAAACTTTTATTTTGCAGTTTTTCTGTGCTGGCGGCCATTTTGAAAATCGGGAGAGCTTTTTCATCAGTGTTTTTTTGGAGGGAGAAGCTCTGAGCAGCCATTTCAAAGCATTTAAACATGCTGTGAAGGCACAGGAAGTTTCAAAATCCCTATTCTTTGAAGAGTCTTCTGTTTCCCTAAGCCTACCTTGATTTTTGTTTAAAAAGAAAAGGTGTAAGCCTCTGCAATGCCTGTTTCTCTGCACAGGTGTATTATTTATTTATTTAACTGCATTTATATCCCGCTTTTCACTGGGTCAAAGCGGTGTATTATATGTAATAATAAGAAGAAGGAGTTGATAGATCGCTTGTGTTCCACCTGTATGCTGCATCCAGGAGAATCTTCTTCCTCCATACCCACTGCGCTGCCAGCTGGGGACATCAGCGCCTTAACTCCTCCCTCCTTAGAGCCCCTGCAGCCGGGTCTACCTGCAGAAAGGACTCAGTCAGCTCCCATTTTGCTTCCACAGCCGCTGAAAGCCACAGCAGCTTCGGCTGACAGTGAGTTCCTGATGCTCTTCCGCCAGGCATGGCACCTGTGGCGTTCGGAGTCTTTTGGTATACCTCCAGCACCCACCCGGTAGCAAACAAGGATATGGCGGGTTCTCACAAGTGGTCCCAAAAGACCTCAGACCTTAAAGCAGTACGTTCTCCCAGGAACGTTGCATGTGGCTTGCAGGACACTACAGATATTCAAGAAGACTTTACATTTTCGGAGGTGAGCCCTGATTCGTTGGAGAAAGAAGATGGGGAATATTCTCCATCTGATTCTTCGCTGGCAGTTCAAGAGGACTCTCAAGATATCAGACTTTTTCGGAAAGAGGAGTTACCGTCCCTAATCATACAGGTGATAGAGTCGCTATGCCTAGCCAACACACCTGATCCTCAGAGTTCTCAAACCCTTTTGCAGCCGGATCCCATTTTACAGGGCATTCCTAAGCCTTCCAAAGCTTTTTCCTTTCCAGCCGAGTTACAGCAAATGATATCTTGAGAGTGGGACTCTCCAGAGTCCTCTCTACGTACGGCATGCCGTATTGGTCAGTTATACCCTTGGTCTCCCTCTGACTTGGACCGTTGGCTGACATGCCCGAAAGTTGATGCGTTAGTGACCGGCGTCACCAAGCATACCACAATTCCAGTTGAGGGCGGAGCGGCACTCCGCAACCAGCAAGACCGAAAAAGTTGAGAGTCTGCTAAAGACGGGTTTTTCATCATCCGCTCTTTCCCTTCAAGCAGCGGTGTGCGGAGGTCTAGCAGCATGGGCCTCCCTTTGATGGATTCAGCAGCTTCCAGACGATCCCGAGTTGGCTCATTTAGAATCCGTCACTGCATTCCTGGCAGATGCCTTCTATGATCTCTTGCGGCTGTCAGCTCACTCCGTAGCAGCGGTGACAGTGGCTCGGAGATGCCTCAGGCTGCGTCAATGGGCAGCGGATGTTGCTTCTAAGACGGGGCTGTCAAAGCTTCCCTTTAAAGGGAGACTCCTCTTTGGCGAAGATCTCAATAAACTGGTAAAAGATCTGGGGAAGGTGAAACCACAACGCTTGCTGGAGGACAAGCCAAAGGCATTCTCCCATCGCGGGTCTCGGTCCCAAGGCTTTCGACGATTTTCTAGAACTCATGACTCTCTGAGATACAGATTCATTAAGCCAAGTACTTCATCCACTCCTACCAATTGCTTCGGACAAAGATCACAGTCCTTTCGGGGAGCCCGCAAAGGAACTGACTCCTATTCAGGCCCAGCGAAGTTTACGTGAACCTCCCGTCCTTCCCACTGATGGGACGAGACACCCACTCGAGATGCCTCCGCCTGTCGGGGGGGGGGGGCGGTTAGCTACTTTTTCTCGGCAGTGGGCACACATAACTTCAGATCAATGGGTCCTCGACATAGTTTCTCATGGCTATTCTCTTGAATGTTGCCAACCCATTCACGATGCAGAAAAACGAGTGGCCATTCAAACTACCATTCAGAAGCTCCTCTCCTTAAAAGCCATTTGTCCAGTCCCTCTGTTAGAAAGAGGGCTAGGCCGTTATTCCATCTATTTCGTGGTGCCCAAGAAAGATGGCTCTTTTCGTCCAATTTTGGACCTCAAAGGCATAAATCGCAGCCTTCGAGTACCACACTTCCGGATGGAGACCCTACGGTCAGTCCTTCACTCAGTACTCCGGGGAGAGTTTCTAGCATCCTTGGATCTAGCGGAAGCATATTTTCATATTCCCATTCAAGAAGACCACCAGTGCTTTCTGCGTTTTTCAGTCCTCGGCCTGCCTTTGCAGTTTCGGGCAATGCCCTTTGACCTAGCCTCGGCACCTCGAACCTTCTCAAAGGTGATGGTGGTTGTGGCAGCAGCCTTACGCAAGCAGGGAATCAGAGCACACCCGTACTTCAACGATTGGCTCTTTCATGCGGACTCCCTTCTAGAGGCTCGCAAAACTGTTTCCACAGTAGTGGCCTTTCTACAGCAGCTCGGTTGGGTGATCAACCGCACCAATACTTGCCTCCATCCATCTCAAGAGATTGAATTTCTCGCAACTCACTTCGATAGCTCTCAAGGGCGTGTATTCCTGACTCAAGCCCATTTCCTAAAGCTAACTTCTCAGCTCCAAAGTTTTTTGGCCCAAAGAGTCCCCCGGACACGGGATTGCCTCCGAGTCCATGGATCCATGACCGCCACCATCAAGCTCGTGCCTTGGGCAAAGGCTCACATGCGCGGTCTACAGGCCGCTCTGCTTTCCAGATGGTCCCCAGTGACAGAAGACTACCAGACTCGTCTCCCGTTACAGCTGCAGGTCTGGCGCAGTCTACAGTGGTGGCTTGCATCTCACAATCTCCTCAGGGGAGTACCGTTGGAAAACCCATGCTGGATCTTGTTTACAACCGATGTCAGTCTGTCCGGATGGGGAGCGCACTGTCGCACTCACTCAGCGCAAGGAACTTGGACAATGTGCAAGGCACAATGGACGATCAACAGGCTCGAGGCGAGAGTAGCTCGATTCGCCTTACTGAAGTTTCACTGGTTCCTACAGGGACAAGCGCTTCGGATCCTATGCGACAGTGCCACTGCAGTGTCCTACCTCAAACTCCAAGGCAGCACCAAGTGCACAGGGGGTATCGAAGGAGATGTCCCTTCTCTTCTCTTGGGCGGAAAGGAACCTTCAGGTTCTCTCAGCACAGCATATAGCGTGGACCAGCAACATAAAGGCAGATTTTCTAAGCCGACCCACTCTCGATCTCGGCGAATGGGAACTGACCCCACAAGCATTCCAGACTATAGTTCAGAAGTGGGGACAGCCGAAACTAGATCTCATGGTGTCAGCCATGAATGCGAAGGTTCTGATCTTTTTCAGTTGCTGGAGGGAACACAGATCTCAAGGCATAGATGCCTTGGTGCAGTCATGGCCAAAACACCAGTTGCTCTATGTATTCCCACCTTGGCCAATGATCGAAAGAGTCCTGCAATGGATTAGGGAACACCAGGACCCAGTAATCTTAGTGACCCCGGACTGACCCAGAAGACCATGGTATGCCGATCTCATAAAACTATCTCGAGTCCCTCCTCTGCGACTACAAGCTCCCTTCGGACTTCTCAGGCACGGACCTATCTCGATGGAAGATTCAACTCCCTGGTTGCTTATGGCTTGGATCTTCAGCGCCGTAGATTAGTCCGTAAGGGTTACTCTTACAAGGTAGTGTCGATTCTCCTCAACGCTCGCCGTTTGTCTACGTTGTTAGCATATGCTAGGGTGTGGCGAGTGTTTGAGTCCTGGTGTACTCAACATCTTCTTTCTCCTTGGAGTACAGAAATTCCAGACATTCTTGCCTTTCTTCAAGAGGGCCTTGACAAAGGCTTAGCTCTTGGCATTCTACGTGTACACATTTCAGCGCTGACGTGTTATAGGGGACCAATTCGCGGTCATTCTCTTGCATCCCACTCCGATGTCTTGCGTTTTCTTAAAGGAGTCAAGCTTCTATGTCCTCCGGTCCGTCCAGTTGTCCCTGCTTGGGACCTTGTCTTTGTACTAAGGGCTTTGATGTCTTCACCCTTCGAGCCTCTAAAGGAAGTTACCTTAACGGATTTGACACTTAAGACGGTTTTCTTAGTGGCTATAACTTCGGCTCATCGCATTTCAGAAATGCAGGCCCTCTCTTGCAGGGATCTGCATTTGTCATTCTCCGCAGAGGGAGTATCCCTTCACACTGTTCCCTCATTCTTGCCTAAGATGATTACTCCTTTTCATTTCAATCAGCCTCTTTTGTTGCCTGCCTTTTCTAAGAAACAATATTTCGTTTGTTCCAAGAATCTCCGGGCGGTTGATCTCAAAAGGATTCTCCTTTTCGATCTCAAAGTCACCAATTCTTTTTGCAAGACCGACCATCTTTTTGTGCTTTTTGCGGGACCGCGTCGAGGTATGGCAGCTTCAAAATCTACTATCGCCAGATGGATGCGCCGTACCATTGAATCATCCTATATTCTGCAAGGCAAGCCAGTGCCTGCCAGTCTTCACGCACACTCGACTCAAGCTCAAGCTACGTCTTGGGCCGAGCGATCACACATAGTCCCTCTTGATATTTGTCGAGCGGCAGCCTGGTCTTCCTTGTCTACTTTTGTCCAGCATTATCGCCTGGACTTTCAGGCACGTGAAGACAGTCGTTTTGAGGTTAGTGTGCTTTCATCGGCTCTCTCTGCCCACCCTGGGTTTCATTAGTTTGGGTACTTCCCGCTTGTCTGGACTGGTCTAGCAGTATGAACTGGAAGGAGAAATTTCACTTACCGTTAATTTCCTTTCCTGGAATACTGCTAGACTAGTCCAGAACCCACCCCATTGTCAGTGTCACGACTGCTGGTGCAGAGGAGCCGACGTTCTTCTTTCTTCAGACACAAGCAATTACCTATTCCGGAGAAAGTCTACAACAGTGGATTCAGAGTTTTTCTCCAAGGAATGATGTTTGATCCTTCTCCACCTTTCCTAGTTCAAGTTGAGGGTTTTAATTGAATTAGTTGTTACCTGTACATAGTTGAATTGGTTAGTCAAGTTTTCTCCTTATGTTGGTGCTTGTTAAAAGAATACTGACTAGGTCCTCTAGGGGCACTCCTATGTCACCCAGAGCCCAACCAATCACAGCTCTGGAGTGTTTATTCTCTGTCTCCAACATCTGCTAGCAGGGGAACATAACCCGCTTGTCTGTACTGGTCTAGCAGTATTCCAGGAAAGGAAATTAATGGTAAGTGAAATTTCTCCATATTACTTCTGCTGCCCCCGAAAAATCACAGTGGAGTGGAGGAGTAGCCTAATTGTTATGAACACTGGCTTGGGAACCCAGAGACCAGGGTTTGATTCCCACTAGCACTCCTTGTGGCCTTGGGAAAGTCACTTAACCCCCTATTGCCTCAGAAAAATCCAAGTTATCAATGTCCCTGTTTAATGTACATTACCAAGTTTAAGTTTCCGTGTAAACGACTTTGAAATAATAAAGCGGTAAACAAAACCTGTTAAATAAATAAATAACCAGTGCAAACCAGTTAGCATCAAAGCATACAACAGCAGTACCTGGGGATATTGAGCGGTACTAACCATGTTAATGCTGCTGAATATCCTGGATAAGAGGATTGACACAGTCTGCTAACCACATTAATCCCTTTGAATATCGGGCCCATTATCTTTATAGTTAGCTGACACTTTTCCAGTATTAGTTCAAGATGAGTTACATTCAGATACAGTTGGTATTTCTCCGTCCTCAGAAGAGTTAAAATCTAAGTTTGCATCTGAGGCATTAGAAGGTTAAGTGATTTGCCCAAAGTCAAATGGGGTGTCAGGGAAATTCAAACTCTTGTCTTTTTGGCTCCTAAGCTTCTATTGTAATCACCAGGCTAGTTCTCCACTCCACTTACAGCTTCATGGCATGTCCCCTACTCCTTGTTTTTTTGAAAGTGTAAATAATCAGTTTTTGTCTACCCGTTTCATTCCACTCAGAATTTTATAAATGTCTATCATATCGCCCATCAGCTGTCTCTTCTCCATACTCTTCCCCATACTCTTTACCCTCTCTTCATAGGAGAGTCATTCCATCCCCTTTATAATTTTGGTTGTTTTTCTCTGTACCTTTTCTATTGCCGCTATATCTTTTTTTGAGATGTGGAGACCAGAACTGCACACAATACTCAAGGTGCAGATTGTACTATGGAGTGATACAGAGGCATTATAGTATTATTTATTTTATTTTCTATTCCTTACCTAATCATTCTTAACATTTTGTTTGCTTAGAATACAAATACGGTAGAAATAAATAAATAACACTCTAGCGGCCTCATTTTCCAGTTTCTTTTATTTATTTTCCTAACGAAAAAGATTTGCAGCCCTTAAAATGTCTCCTTTCAGTTTTGTCCACTGTTATACTTCCCCCCAGATGTTTTCATCCCGCTAACACCCACTACAACATCAGAAACACTCTCCCAATTTGAAAGCACTGTGCCCATTATTGCTTCTTCCCATTACTAATTGCTGGAACAGTTCTCCCTGTAGAGAATCCAGTCTCCCTATTTATAGATAACACTACAGCAGGGATAACCCAATCAACGTCTGGCAAATTGAATTCTGCTACCAATAGTACTTCCCCTTTCATATCAGTATTGTGAATGTCTTTCATTAAATCTCTATTCCATATCGTCTCTCCGGGCCAGTCCAGGCAAGTGAGGGTTGTCAACCTTCTCTAACAGCTGAGGACTGAAAAACTGAAGTTTTGCTGAAACAGTATCTGGCTCCCCTTACTGGCCAAACCTCAGTCTTTCAGTCCTCAGCAGCTGAAGACAACGTCTCTTGTCTGGCTCCCTGTAGATTATTCACTTTTTCAGCCTTAACTTTTTTGTCTTTGTTTTTCGTCTAATTTTGATTTCTTGGGCTGTTAGGGGGAAGGAGTTCTAGCAGGGCTCTCCCCTTCGGCCTCCATCAGTTCCGGCTGCTCGATTGGCTTCCTTGGGAGCATTAGAGGCAGAGCCTGCCTCGACTCCAGCTCCGGGCACAACGGGAGAAGCAGTAAAGAGTTCTGGGAGCCCCAGACACCATCTTTCAGCCTCCGGAACCGCAGGCACGCCACCGCTAGCAGCGGGGGGTCTGCTGCCTTGCCCTACAGCTTCCGTAGACGGCGTCTCTCCCGAGCTCAGGTCAGTCAGGTTTTCTTGGCCTGAGGTACATTTGGGCGCGTTTTGCGCGGTGCGCTTTTCGCCGGTGTCTGACTGCTTCGTTTGTTTTTTTTCGCCGGTTTCTGCCTTGCTCGTTTCGCCGCGTTTTTGCACGGAACCGCGGGGTTTCTTTAGTCTTGATCTCCTTGTCCATGGATCCTAAGGGGGAGGCGCAGGAGCTCCGTGGCGGTTTTTCCTCGGTCTCCGATTTGGCGGGAACGGCGGCCATGTCTTCTGCATCTGTTTCATTACCTTCTGCTCCCAAAGGCTGCTCTAAGAAGAAGGCTGAGACTAAAAAGCCAGTAAATGTGGAGGAAGCTCCTTCACTATCTTTGCCTACTGAGCAGCAGCCTGCAGCTAATACTATGTCAAATTCTTTAGACAATACTTTTTCAGCAGCTTTTATTCTAGCTATGCATAAGGCCTATTGTATGAAATGGAATCAGACTCAGGCTAAGGGCTCGGCGCCCCTCCTCTCCCAGGGTCTGGATACAGCTCCTTCTGGTTTGGACCCGGGGAAAGGTCCTTCCGGTGCGGTACAGGGCACCCAAGGGGCTCCCGATGGCTTTGGGTTACCCGACTCAGAACTTCCCAGTCTGGAGGAAGGGAAGCTTTGGATGGACCCTGGCCTAGATCAGTGGGCTGATCTGGAGGAGGGAGAGTTGGGGAGCGCCGATGATCCAAGTCTTTTCAGAGTCTTTCGCAAGGAGGAATTAGGGGCCCTTATTTCTCAGACGCTGTCCACTTTGAATATTGTGCTGCCTCCGGCTCAGGATCAGCCGTTGGAAGACCCGCTCCTTCAAGGGTTTAAAACGGAGCAGAAGTGTTTCCCGGTACACCGCGTTATGAAGCAAATGGTGGAATCCGAATGGGAATGCCCAGAAGCAACGCTGCGGGGGGCCCGGGCTATTGCCCGCTTGTATCCATTGCCGCAGGAGGAGCTCGAGTTGCTTCACTTACCCAAGGTTGACGCCTTGGTATCAGCGGTTACCAAGAAAACCACCATTCCCGTGGAAGGCTGTGCGGCCCTCAAAGATTTGCAGGATAGGAAGCTAGAGGCTCTGCTGAAGCAGACATTTGAATCTTGCGCCCTGTCCCTCAGAGCGGCCTTCTGTGGGGCTTACGTGTCCAGGGCTTCCATTAGATGGATTCACGGGGCCCAGGGCAAGAGCGACGAAGAGGACGGCGCAAAGCTCGAATCGGCAGCGGCCTACCTCGCAGATACTTTCTATGACTTAGTTCGCATTTCCGCAAAGTCTATGGCGTCGGTAATTGCAGCTCGGAGATTCCTTTGGTTACGCCATTGGTCAGCTGACGTTTCCTCAAAGACGCGTCTCACTAAGCTGCCCTACAAGGGCGCCTTACTTTTTGGTGCGGCATTAGATAAGATTGTGAAGGATTTGGGTGACTCCAAAGGGGGTCGCCTCCCAGAGGACAGGCCGAAGGGTCAACGACCGGCCGGGAGGCCACAATTTGCAGGGCGGGAGCCTCGCGAGTTTCGGGGTTCTCGTTTTGCCCCTTATCCAAGAGGACGCTCTGGGTCTCGGGGTCAGTCCTTTCGAGGGGCTCGAGGGTTCGGCAGAGGTTATTTCCAATCCCAGCAGAACCCCAGCAAAAAGCCCCAATGAAGTGAGGATGGCCCAGATGGAAGTTCCGGTGGGAGGACGTCTCCAGCGGTTCCTTTCTGTCTGGGTCACTATCACAACAGATCTCTGGGTGCTCGAAATTATACGCGACGGTTACGCCCTCGAGTTCGCGCGGCCGTTGCGGGACGCTTTCGTGGTGTCTCCTTGTGGTTCTGCGGTAAAGGCAGAGGCGGTGTTCCAGACCCTTCAGCGCTTGTTGCGTCTAAGGGCCGTGGTGCCGGTTCCACCAGACCAGTTAGGGTCAGGTCGCTACTCCATTTATTTCGTGGTTCCCAAGAAGGAGGGGTCTTTTTGTCCTATCTTGGATCTCAAGCACATGAATCGCTGCTTACGCATTCCGCATTTTCGCATGGAGACTCTCAGGTCCGTGATTTGCTCTGTACAACCCTCGGAGGTTCTCACCTCCATCGACCTCACAGAAGCCTACCTCCATATTCCTGTGCGGCTGGAGCACCAGCGGTTCCTGCGATTTGCAGTTCCCATGGGTCATTTTCAGTTCCAAGCATTGCCCTTTGGTCTGGCCACGGCGCCGCGGACCTTCACAAAGGTGATGGTGGTGGTTGCGGCAGCGTTGCGACGAGAGGGCATCCTAGTACACCTTACCTCGACGATTGGTTGATCCGGGCGCCGTCGGTCGCGGAATCCGCGGTGGCCACAGCTCGAGTGGTAGCCCTGCTCGAGCGGTTGGGCTGGGTGATAAATCAGTCCAAGAGCCATTTACAACCAACTCAGCGGCTTCTGTACCTGGGGGTGCTGTTCGACACCAGTGTAGGAGCAGTCTTCTTGCCAGAGCCCCGGATAAAGAAACTTATGGGGCAAGTGCGGGCGTTTCTGCGCCTGAAGGCGCCAACGGCCTGGCGTTACTTGCAACTGCTCGGGTCCATGGCGGCGACCCTGGACCTGGTGCCCTGGGCTCGGGCGCATATGAGACCGTTGCAGCATGCGTTTCTCTCGAGGTGGTCTCCTCAACTTCACCCTCTTTCCCGCAGATTGCCTCTCGCTCCGTCTGTGAGCGACAGCCTGCTCTGGTGGTTGGATTCCGCTCATCTCCGGGCGGGCATGCCCTTGCGGCCCCCGGAGTGGGTTCTGCTCACAACCGATGCCAGCCTCGCGGGCTGGGGGGCCCACTGTCAGTCTCACATAGCGCAAGGGCTATGGTCCCTGGAAGAGTCGACCTCCTCCATAAACCTGCTGGAGCTTTGCATGGTGCGGTTAGCGCTGCATGAGTTTCGCTTCCTCGTCAGGGGCAAGGCGGTGAGAGTCTTCTCCGACAACTCCGTGGCGGTTTCTTACATCAACAAACAGGGAGGTACAGGCAGCGCGCCTCTCTTGGAAGAGAGTCAACGGTTGATGGACTGGGCGGAAGCCCACCTGGTGGTGCTTTCAGCGGCTCATGTGGCGGGCCGCGACAATGTCCAGGCGGATTACCTCAGCAGGCATGCCGTAGATCCAGGGGAGTGGGAGTTGAACGCAGTAGTGTTCCACGCCCTAGTTCTCCGGTGGGGGCAGCCGGTGATGGACTTAATGGCTACCTTCGACAATGCGAAAGCCAGTCGGTTCTTCAGCAGGAGGCGGGAGCGTATGTCCGAGGGTCTGGACGCCCTGGCGCAGCCGTGGCCGTCGGTAGGGCTGCTCTATGTGTTCCCTCCGTGGCCCTTAATAGGTCGTGTCCTACGGCGAATAGGGGGTCATGCGGGACATGTAGTCCTGGTGGCTCCAGATTGGTCACGGCGCCCGTGGTATGCGGATCTAGTCCGCCTGCTGGTGGACCGGCCTTGGCGCCTTCCGGCGTGGACAAATCTCTTGTCTCAGGGTCCGCTTCTCATGCCGGACGTGGATCGCTTCTCGCTTACGGCTTGGCTCTTGAGCAGGAAAGGCTGATGCACAGAGGTTATGCACCGTCTGTCATCGACACTCTCCTTCGGGCGAGACGCTCGTCCACTTCTCTAGCGTACGCTCGCGTCTGGCGGCAGTTTGAACATTGGTGTGGGGAGCGCGATCTTCGGCCGGCTGGCTCTTTGGTGCCTGATATCTTGTCTTTTCTGCAAGGTGGTTTTGAGAAGGGTTTAGCACCCGCTACGCTCAGGGTTCAAGTTGCTGCGCTGGTGTGTTTTCGGGGTAGAATTAAGGGGCTGCTCCTCTCTCATCATCCCGATGTCTTGCGCTTCCTCCGAGCCGTCCAGAACTTGCGTCCTCCGGTTCGTCCCATCGTTCCCGCTTGGGATCTTAATCTGGTGTTGGAGGCTCTCGCGCGTCCTCCCTTCGAGCCAGTTGGAGACGTGTCTTTAAAGAACTTTCCTGGAAGACGGCCTTCTTGGTGGCTCTCTGTTCGGCTAGGCGGGTGTCTGATCTGCAGGCACTTTCTTGTAGGGAACCATTTTTGCACTTCACACGTGAGAAGGTGATGTTGCGTCCCGTGCCCTCCTTTCTTCCGAAGGTGATTTCTCGGTTCCATGTGAATCAGTCGATTTCCCTTCCGACTTTTCCGGATCGCGAAGGGGCGCCCATCGATTCGGTTCTCCGGAAGTTGGATTTAGGTAGGGTGCTTAAACGGTATCTTCGCCGGACACGCCCTTTTCGCAAATCAGACAGGCTGTTCGTTTTGTTTGGGGGCCCAGGAAGGGGGAAGCTGCCTCCAAGGCCTCCATTGCGCGTTGGGTTAAATGTGCTGTTTCGGTGGCGTACCGGGCAAGCGGCCAGTCGCCTCCGGAGTTTTTCAGAGCTCATTCAACTCGTAGCCAGGCAACGTCCTGGGCTGAGCTGGCTCTTGTTCCACCCGTGGATATCTGTAGGGCGGCGACTTGGTCGTCGTTGCACACTTTCTCGAAACATTATCGGTTGGACGTGCAGGCCGCGGGTGACGCCGCGGTCGGGGCGTCTGCAGTCGTTGCGGGTCTCGCTGGTCCCTCCCAGGGATAGTTACTGCTTTGGTACTTCCCTCACTTGCCTGGACTGGCCCGGAGAGACAATATGGAAGAAGAAATTAGACCTTACCTGCTAATTGTCTTTCCTTGAGTTCTCTCCGGGCCAGTCCAGGCCCCACCCGGTGGTTTCAGCGAGGCTTTGTCGAGCTCCTCGGCCTTGTTCGGCGGCGCGGAGGTTTTCGAAGAGTCAGTTTTGGCCTTCCGCGTTTAGTCACGGCTTGCTATGGTCTGTGGGGCTCCCTCGTTTTGGAGGGATTTTTTCCAGGAGTTCCTTTATTTCTGGATTCGGACAGTACGTGCTCTTTGGCATATTCTCCATATTCTATTTAAAAAAAAAAAACACACCGCTCCAACCAACTTTGGATGTCGGTCACGGGGAGTGCCCTTGTTGGACTTTGGCTAGAGTTAGCATGGGGGTGCTCGTAGTTTACGAGAGTTCTTTTTGTTCTCGTTTCATTTTCCTTCTGCTGCTTTCTAACTTTAGACTGAGGTTTGGCCAGTAGGGGGAGCCAGATACTGTTTCAGCAAAACTTCAGTTTTTCAGTCCTCAGCTGCTAGAGAAGGTTGACAACCCTCACTTGCCTGGACTGGCCCGGAGAGAACTCAAGGAAAGACAATTAGCAGGTAAGGTCTAATTTCTTCTTTCTTCGGTCTGTGAAGGAAGTCTGTATATTACACCATTGTAAATAGATTTTCCATTCCCTCTTTCCAGACAGCCCACAGTGCCACCTCCTTCCTTCATAAGCTCTGTAGTTCTGTAGCTTTAGTATCCCATATTATACAAAAAAGAACCACTAATTGCAAATAATCAAAACACATACAAAATCACAATGCAAAAAATTAATTTAAAGAGAAATATTGCATATATATCATACATTAATACTAAAATTATTTTTATTGAAACACAAACAATACAATAATTAGTATGTATTAAATATTTATAAATCATGAAACCTTACACCCATTTGATAAACCATACAAACATATAATAATTTATTAATAATGTCACAACTGGGAGATAATATTTAAGACACAATTCATGAGCAGCACATAACAAACATGAATACAAAACTACCCCCAGTATATATAAATATCATTAATTTCTAGAAAAATATATAATATAAACATTTTTTTGAATTTATCATATATAATTTTATCTAAAGCATTGCCACAAAACCCTAATTCATCATTTACAATTTTATCTAAAGGATTGTCACAAAACCCAACTATTGCTCATGATGTTTCTCAAAACACATTTCTTTGCTCAGTAGTTTTATCAAACCGTTCTTCTGACAAAAGCTCCAATGAAAAACGCTTCTCTGTTGCTGTTAAGGGAGCGATTGCTAGGAATGTCCCGTCATGTAAAATCACCCGCAATTCAATACACCCACAATCTTTCTTCTTCAAATATTTCAAACAGATGTATGACGTGGACACAACGGCTCTAAAAACGCCCCAACAAAAAGACAACGATTGCATATAAAATAATATAGTATCGGTTTTCTTAAGAGATACACCATACCCCATATGCATCCATAATGAAATACCTGAAATGCTCTCTGGTTATTAAACGTAACCAAATTCCCTTCACAGCCTCCACAATTTCTGAGGTATAAATTTTAAAGCGAGCCTCCTGAACATTCAATTTTGTAAGAACCGATTTCTGCCAATCATTCCATTGAGAAGTCTTCCACACACATCATAAGTCACAGTCTCGCCGAGACCGGCTTCTTCAGGGTAAACTACCTTAATCTGCAAACATACTAAACAAATATGAGCAATATAATTAAAAACTCCCGTGTATCCTAACCCATAAAACAACAAAATATTCTATATCGTTAACAACAGTAAAAACATATATATTGTATCGATACTGACCTAAAAAACCACCAGTTTTATTCTTCTGCTAATGACTCCCGAATGAAAACACCATCCAAAAAACGCTAATGCATGCACTCTTATAATAAGGTTCCCTAGCATACAAAGTCAGTAGAACCAACGCCACTCAATTTGGGAATTTAACCCATGAGGTGCCATACTCCTCCATCAAAAAATGTATTGTTGTTCTCTACGGCATAACTGCCATTGAAAATTACCACCCTCACCACCCCTGACTTGTTCTAAAACAAAACAATGAAAGTCAACTAGAGAATGATTCTTTAATTTTCAATGCATAACCAAAGGTGCAGATTCCACCCCTCGACGAATGGCTGATAGATGTTCAATAATACGTGTTTTAAACGGACACAAAGTTTGACCAATGTATATTATTTATTTATTTATTATTTTATTTATTACAGTTTCTTATATACCGCGCTATTTAGAATCAGCGCGGTTTACATCATAACAAAACGACCATTACGACAAACTGTCAGGTTTTACATTGAACAGGAGTACAAACTTGGATAACTGGGTTAACTATATACATAATCTATCTGCACTGCAGTGTATAGTAATGGACAAGGACATACCACTACATATGCCACTCCATCAGACTTACAATTCGTATTATCCCGTAGCTTATGCGTAAATCCCAAAGTAGGGTGCGTCAATGATTGTGTCTCTATTGTCACCGCACACAAAACACACTGGTTACACTTCGTATATCCTTGACTGCTCAAAACAGGATTGTCTTTTAAACGGGAATGAACCAAAATATCTTTTAGATTCTTACCTCTATGAAATGAAAAAATGGGAGGTGTCGCAAACACTGAGTGAACGCGCAAGATATTCCAATGGGACAAAATCAAATCACATATATGACTAGCTTGAGCCGACAAAGGTAGAACACAAGTTAAAGTTGGTTCTGTCTTCTCCTGTGACCATAAAAAGAACCATTCCTGGTGAACATTCGATGCCCGTTTATGGGTTCTATTAATCATATGAGCCGGGTAACCCCGCTTATCAAATTTTCTTTTCATGTTTTGTGCCTGTACAAGATATTCTTCCTTAGAAGAACATAGTTTTCGCAATCGCAAAAACTGTCCAACAGGTATATTATCTCGTATGTGACGTGGATGAAAACTGGCATAATCCAACAAACTATTCCGATCCGTAGGTTTTGAAAAAATAGACGTATGAAAACTATAGTTATCCAATGAAATCTTAATATCCAAAAAATGGACCTCTATCTTTGATATCTCTGGGGTAAACTGTAAATGTGAATCTTGGTGATTCAACCAATGTAAAAATTCCTGTAAATAACTATCCAATCCTTGGCATATGAAAAAAATGTCATACATGTAACTAACCCATTTAACTACTGAAGACCAATACTTAGATTTTGATACAATTTGCTCTTCAAAATGGCGTATTTATAGTCCGGCCACTTCCGAGGGGGAGGCAGACATCAGAGGTTGTCTCGGACCCCTATGACTTCCATCTAATTAAGTTACATAAATTTGTAAGAAAATCATATAAATACAATGGATAAGACATTGGGGATTTAGGGGGTTTGGTTTTTAATTTATCTTGCCGACGATTATCCCCTGAGGAATTTACTGTCTTAAATCATGGTTTATCATTTGTTCCCACCACTCCTGTGGATATCTTTGCTGTACAAGTGAGGTTACAGATATTCTTACGTAAATAAAGGATTGCATTATTGTTTAACATAGAACAAAAACTTAGGGAACACTTATCTAAGTTGTTGTTGTTGTTAAGTGCCGTCGAGTCGGAGTCGACTCATGGCGACCCTCTGGATAGCTATCCTAAATTGTATTCGGTCTTGAGTCAGGCGGCTCATTGTTGACAGACTGGTACCCATAGCTGCTGTTATTGAATCGATCCATCTCATTGCTGGCCTTCCTCTTTTGCGTTTACCTTCTATCTTGCCAAGCATGATGTATTTCTCTAATGATCTCTCTCTTCGCATGATGTGTCCAAAGTATGAAAGTCGAAGTCTTGTCATCTGAGCTTCTAAAGAAAGCTTAGGTTTGATCTCCTCTAGTACCGACTGGTTTGTTCTTCGGGCAGTCCATGGTATACACAGTATTCGCCGCCAGCACCATAATTCAAAGGCATCAATTTTCTTCCTGTCTGTCTTTTTCACTGTCCAACTTTCACATCCACATGATGTTATTGAAAATACCATGGCTTGAACAAGTCAAATCTTTGTATGGAGAGAGACATCTCTGCTCTTGAGAATCTTATTTAGGTCTTTCATAGCCATTCTGCCAAGAGCAATGCGTCGTCTGATTTCTTGACTGCTTGTTGATTCTTTATTGATAGTTGATCCAAGTAGGTTAAAGTTATTCACGATTTCAATTTCTTCTCCTTCAACGATGAACCTGTTGATTATGCCAGTTGTCATGATCTTTGTCTTCTTTACATTAAGGTGCAGGCCCATTTTGAGACTATGTTCTTTGATTGTGAGAAGCAGATGTTTCAGATCATCTTCACTTTCAGCTAGTAATGTGGTATCATGAAGATTATTCAAAAAAGACTACAGCCATACCTGGAACAAGAACTACCTGAAGTGCAAGCAGGGTTCAGGAAAGGGCGAGGAATGAGAGACATCATTGCGGATGTGAGATGAATCCTTGAAAAGACTAAAGAATGCCAAAAGGATATCTATTTGTGCTTTATCGACTATAGCAAGGCTTTTGACTGTGTAAACCATGAGAAATTCCGGACCACATTAAGAAGCATGGGTATACCAGAACACCTGATTGTACTCTTGCACAATCTGTACATTGATCAAGAAACAACAGTTTGAATGGAACAAGGAGAAACAGAATGGTTTAAAAATAAGCAAAGGTGTAAGACAAGGCTGCGTACTTTCCCTTTACCTGTTTAATTTATATGCAGAACAAATCATCAGAGAAGCAGGATTGTATGAAGACAACAGAAGTGTGAAGACTGGTGGAAGACTCAAAACACGTATTATTGAACATCTATCTGCCATTCGTCGAGGGGTGGAATCTGCACCTTTGGTTATGCATTGGAAATTAAAGAATCATTCTCTAGATGACTTTCATTGTTTTGTTTTAGAACAAGTCAGGGGGTGGTGAGGGTGGTAATTTTCAACGGCAGTTATGCCGTAGAGAATAACAATACATTTTTCGATGGAGGAGTATGGCACCTCATTGGTTGAATTCCCAAATTGAGTGGCATTTGTTCTATTGACTTTGTGTGCTAGGGAACCTTATTATAAGAGCGCATGCGTTAGCATTTTTTTGGATGGTGTTTTCATTCGGGAGTCATTAGCAGAAGAATAAAACTGGTGGTTTTTTAGGTCAGTATCGATACAATGTATATGTTTTTAGTGTCGTTAACAATATAGGATATTTTGTTGTTTTATGGGTAAGGATACACAGGAGTTTTAATTATATTGTTCATATTTGTTTAGTATGTTTGCAGATTAAGGCAGTTTACCCTGAAGAAGCCGATCTCAGTGAAACTGTGACTCATGATATGTGTGGAAGACTTCTCGATGGAATGATTGGCAGAAATCGGTTCTTACAAAACTGAATGTTCAGGAGGCTCACTTTAAAATTTATACCTCAGAAATTGTGGAGGCTGTGAAGGGAATTTGGTTATGTTTAATAACCAGAGAGCATTTCAGGTATTTCATTATGGATGCATATGGGGTATGGTGTATCTCTTAAGAAAACTGATACTATATTATTTTATATGCAATCGTTGTCTTTTTGTTGGGGCGTTTTTAGAGCCGTTGTGTCCATGTCATACATCTGTTTGAAATATTTGAAGAAGAAAAATTATGGGTGTATTGAATTGCGGGTGATTTTACGTGACGGGACATTCCTAGCAATCGCTCCCTTAACAGCAACAGAGAAGCGTTTTTCGTTGGAGCTTTTGTCAGAAGAACGGTTTGATAAAGCTACTGAGCAAAGAAATGTGTTTTGAGAAACATCATGAGCAATAGTTGGGTTTTGTGGCAATCCTTTAGATAAAATTATATATGATGAATTCTAAAAAATGTTTATTATATATTTTTCTAGAAATTAATGATATTAATATATATTGGTGGTAATTTTGTATTCATGTTTGTTATGTGCTGCTCATGAATTGTGTCTTAAATATTATCTCCCAGTTGTGACTTTATTAATAAATTATTATATGTTTGTATGATTGATCAAATGTGTAAGGTTTCATGATTTATAAATATTTAATACATATTAATTATTGTATCGTTTGTGTTTCAATAAAAAAAAATTTGCATTAATATCCCAGTCATTGTTGTTTTTCGTATCATGTCTCTGTGACTGCCACTATATTCAAGTCAGCCTTTTACATTACAGCTTGTAAATCTGGAATTTTCTTTTGCATTCTATGGACTTTAGTATATGCAGCTGTCCAGATATTTGTTTATTTAGCTGTTTTTCTATGCTGCTTTTTGCCAGGTCATAGTGGTTGCCCCCTTATTTCTTTTTCCTATGTATGTATTTTTTTTTATGTTTGACTTACCTGATGGCTTTTACTTATCTGAGGGCTTTATTCTCCCATCCTTAATGATCCTAGAGCCCTCCTCGGTAGATTAGCCAGTATGTTTCAGAAGATGCTTCTTCCCCTGTTCGATAGGAGCACACCATCTCTACTCAGCAGACCTTGGAAAATCATGGCATGGTCCAGGAATCCAAAATGCTCTCACTAACACCTTCCATGCAGCTAGGTATTTGTTTCCAGGACGCGAGCCTCCCTCAACAGGGAGATTAGAGGAGAGTACCACCTGGTGCATCTAGCTGATTCACCTTTTCTCCCAGAGCCACAAAGTCACTTTTGCTATGCTCAGGTGGAAACCTAGCAACACCATTTGTGCCAATATGGATGAATAGCATTGGATTACAGTCACTAGGCTTGAGGAATCTTGGCAAACTCTCTGTAACGACTCAAATATTTGTACCAGGCAGACAACGCACCTCCTGGGACATCATGTCTGGATGGCAGATGGATGCTGCTGTATCCCTCAGAAGGGAGTCACCAACCACCATTACTCTTTGCTTCCTGCTGATTGCTGATCTTACAGCTCTGTGGTTTTTTAAACTCTGTTATTCCTATTCAGGAGAGGTTGTCACCTCTTCCACTTCCAGAAGTGCATATCACTTCCTGAGTTCTAGGGAAGGTGGAGTCAGGATGTTGAGTTTGCAGGCTCTGGCAATATGTGTCCTCTAGGTTTTTTTATATGCTTTATGTTCTCTGTTTTAATTTATGTATGTGAGTTGAGCAGCGCTTAGAATATCACATAACGTGGGATACAATAGCACCACTTAGAATATCACATAACGTGAGAGATAATTTTTTTAAAGAAAGAAATAAATTTCCTAACACTAAAGATGATCTGGAACACTCGAAAGGCTTTCATATATTAGCTAACCAACAAAGTTATCCTAGCTCAGAGGGACAATCAAGCTGCCATATACTATGTAAGCAAGCTGGAACAGGTTTATAGTTCCTCAGTTGAGAAAATGTCAGAATGAAGAACTGGGTGATCTCACATGTGATGATTCTCAGAGCCCCAACAGGGAAAGACAATGTACTAGGTGACAAAGTGAGCTCCATACTGCAGGCTAGAGGCATTCCTGGGGCATAGTAACAGCTGTGTGATTGCTACCAATATTCAGCACTGGCAATATGTAATAAACAGTAATACAAGATTTATAATGCTTTTTTTGTCAAGAGAATTGCTTGCAGAAGGTGAAGTGAAATAAATTAAATAAAAACATTCAAAACTAAATCTTACATCAGTAACAAAATAAACTGAAAATGAAAGGTCATCACAAAACTTCTATTTCTACTACTACTGAGCATTTGTATAGCGCTACAAGTCATACGCAGCACTGCACAGACATGTAAGAGACAGTCCTTGTTCATCAGAGCTTACAATCTAGCCAAGACAGACAACAAAGAAGAGGAACACCGACAATGTGATGGATCAATATAATAACGGCAGCTATGGATACCACTCTATGAACAATTAGCCGCCTGACTGAAGACCAAACACACGGGCCAATGCAGAAAGCTAGCATGGGCTTTCCAAACCCATTATGGCACACATTACGATCCTTTAAATGCGGAAAACAGACGGAAACGCTGATGGAATAACTAGTGCCCAATTAACGCCACAGATCTAAATCTATTTAAATGCATTTTAATTATTTAAATGCATTTTATTCAGCTGGTCTTGTATGCAAATCATGGCTATGCCCAGTGCAGAGACAGGCGCAAAGGATTACTCAACCAGTCATAGCGCCAAAATTTTTACTGCAGGTCTAAGTAGACATAAACCTCTAACACATACCCATGACAGTATTTTGATGGCACCGGATGCTTTCCCTGATGCCTAGATCATCTTCTCCTCAGTTGATCAGGCATCAGGAAAAGCCCCTGATGCCATCAAAATACTGTCGGGGACAATGCCTGATAAAAAAAAGAATCCCTGGTGGCCCAGCGGTCCTAACCCCCACCCCCGACAGTATTTTGATAGCATCAGGGATGATAATGGCATCAGAAAGTGCCCCCAGTGCCATCAAAACACTGTCAGGGGCCTGTGCCCTAACAGAAAGTAAGACCTGGTGGTCTAGCGGCTCCTGTACCTCCCACCCACATTACCAAGTAAAATACAATACAAATAACCTGGTGGTCTGGCGACCCTTGAAACCCCCAACCCAAAGTCCAAGTAAAATCCTGGTGGTCTAATGGCCCTTGAACCCCTCAACCCAAAGTAAAAGTAAAATTACTTGGTGGTCTAGCAGCCCTTGAACTCTCCAACCCAAAGTCAAAGTCAATTCCTGGTGGTCTAGTGGCCCTTGAACCCCCACCCCCCAAACCAAAGTCATAGTAAAAGTAACATTATCTGGTGGTCTAGAGGCCCTAAATCCAATCCCCCCCCCATGTACCTTAAAATAGGCGGGAGCGCTGCCTACATGCTCCCACTCTGGTCTGCCAACTTGTAGAATGGCACACCTGGCCCTGCGCACTGCATACTCCAGGAACAAGCAGGAAGTCAGTCCTCACATATGGGTGACGTCGGCACCGACGGAGCCCTCGTGCAAAGCAATTCCCCAGCTTTCAAAGAAAGCCTTTGGGATTGCATCGCACATGCGCGATCCCTTTCCCGCCCAAGGGTGCCATCTTGATCAGTCTCCCTTTTTCCGTGGAGCCCAACAGACGTAGTCCAACTTCCCTCGCGGAAAAAGTGCATCAAAACTCCTGAAGATTTTCTTCTTCGGCCCGGTTCGACGCTGGTTCCCCTTACCGCCTCTGTTCGGTACACTGGTATCGAGTCTGGTCTTTATATTTCGTTTTTGTCCTTAGTGACTAGCGTTCGTGCTTTTTTTCTTTTTCACTGGCAGCCCGTCGTTTGACCTCGCAGGGGCCCTTTTTCTCCCGATGGCTGCCAGCGGGTTTAAAAAGTGTGATCGGTGTAAGAAATTAATGTCCCTCACCGACACACATGACTGCTGTCTCCACTGCCTAGGGCCCGGCCATGACCCGAAGGTCTGTGACCCGTGTAGCAAAATGTCCTCTAAGGCACTTAGAAGTAGTTAGCAGCAGCGTGAAAGGATTTTCTCTGAGTCCGAATCCACCTGAGTTCGGACCTCTTCAGAAGCCTCGACGTCTTGGGGGCTATCTGACTCCGAGCATTGTCGGGGGTCTTATGAGCGGGGGTCTCCCTCGCGGGAACACCAGAGGAAGAATAAACCTGTGAGGGCATCGTTGTTGGATGCCTCTGATCGGCCTGGGCCCTCGCAGACCAGATCGCAGAGTCCTGACCGCAGCCCTGGGTCCTGGGAGCCGGAGCGGCCTGCAAAAGTACCTCGCACAGAGCCAGAGACACTGAGGAAGGTAACTGCTGTTGTCCTCGTTGACTCTCTTCCGGGAGAACCGGCATCGGGCCTGACGGCATTGGGACCCGAGCCAGAGGCTACGGAGTCTTCTGAGCTCTGTCTCAGAATGATGGCCTTGGAGTGCAGCATGTCTGCCTTCATGGAACAGCAGTGGGCACTAAAGGCCAGTCTCACCAGTCCATCCGCCCCGACCACTGGAACCTCGACGTCCAAGTTGACCCCGGAGGCCGAGCCGATCCTCAAGACTCTTCGAGCTTGAGTCGATCCTCGGCCGAGGTCTCCCTCAACCTCCCATTCTGGACCGAGGTCATCGACGCCGGTGCCCTCGGCATCGGGGATGTTGAGATCGAAGCCCCCATGGCCGGAGCCCATCGATTCCTCCTCGGAGGACTCGGCATGGGAAACGGAAGATGAAGAGTCCCCGGACACCCACCAGACCCGCCGGGGTCCGAGCCTCGGAGACGCCCCCCCCTCCCCGAGGATACCCGGTTCTCGGACTTCGTCAGGGACATGTCCAAGGCTTTGGCATTCCCGGCGGACACTGAAGAGGAGCCTCGAGCCAAGGAGCTCGAAGCCCTCCAGTATGACTTTCCCCCTCAGGAAGCCCTTACGGTACCGGTTCCTCCGATGTTGAAATGGCTGATGCTCCGCATGTGGGAGTCACCAGCCTCGATGCCGGTTCTTAGCAAGCGGGTCGATTCCATCTATCGAGTCCGCAGGAGACCTGGGTTCCAGAAGGCAAAGCTGCCGCACAACGCCATGGCTGTGGAATCGGCCATGCACAGGCTCAAGAGCCAAAAAACGCACTCCTTGGTGCCCCCTGGCAGGGAGGCCCGGAACCTGGGCGCCCTCAGCAGAAAGTGCTACCAGGGCTCGATGCTATCATGCCGTGTCCAAACATACCAGCTGTACATGGGCATGTACTTACAGGACCTGGGAAAGGAGATTGCCGGGTTCTTAGCTGGCCTCTCTGAGGAACCCTTGCAGCGTTTCAAGAACTTGTCCACTGGGATTCGAGAGTGCCAGAACTTTATGTCTCGAGTAGTCTACTATGGCTTTGAGGGTTCGGCTCAGGTAGCCGCAGCTGGCATCGGTGCCTGACGCCAGGCGTGGCTAATGTCGTCAGACCTGGAGCCATGGGTTCGGGACAAGTTGGTCGATGTCCCTTGCCGAGGTGACAACCTTTTTGGCAAACCCATGACTGAGAAGGCTGCTGAAATTGAGATCTAGTACTTGACCCGGACAAGACTCTCCAAGAAGACTTCTGCCCCTTCTAAAAAGAAGGGCTCAGGTAAAAAGCCCTTTTTCCTGAGGAAGGGAGCTGTTTACCACAACTACCCCACTCACCAGGCCTCCCCGGCTCCCCAACAGGGGCAGCAGGTGAAGGAACAGGGGCATGGCCCGCGTAAGCAGAAGACCCCCAAGCCCCAGGCACCTGCTACTTCCCAGCCGGTAGGGGGTTTTTGACTGCCACAGCATAGTCTCTCTCCAACCAGGGGTGAGGCTTTGCACAGGAGGAAGGCTGGCCCGTATGCCCACAGGTGGCCTGCAATTACCACAGATGCCTGGATCTTACAAATAGTCCAAAAGGGCTATTTTCTCCACTTCAACCAAGTACCTCCCTCCTACTTTCCAGGAGAGCCTCTCAGACCCCCTCTACACAGGAACCTCCTTTTACAGGAGTTGGCCGGTCTTCTAGAGGATCATGTGGTGGAGCTGGTGCCCCACAGCCTGCTAGGACAAGGTTTTACTCCAGGTATTTTCTGATTCCAAAGAGAACAGGAGGCCTCCGGCCCATCCTCGACCTGCGAAACTTAAACAAGTTCCTGATGAGGGAATAGTTCAAGATTCTTTCCCTTGGACTATTGCTGCCTTACCTCCACCAGGGAGACTGGCTATGCTCTTGAGACCTGAAGGATGCTTATACGCACATCCTCATACATCCAGACCACAGACAATATCTCAGATTTATAGTGGGAGGAAACCATTTTCAGTGCTTCCATTCGGCCTAGCATCTGCCCCCAGAGTGTTTACCAAATGTCTGGCGGTAGTGGCGGCCTTCCTCAGAAACCAGGGAATTTTTGTCTTCCCATACCTGGATGACTGGCTCATCAGGGCCCTGTCTCCTCAAGAAGCCCAACAGGCCACAGCTCACACTATCAACATACTGCAGCATCTAGGCTTTGTCATAAATCAAGCAAAGTCCACTTTGCTCCCCACACAAAACTTAGAGTTCATGGGGCAAGGTTAGACACCCTTCAAGCGAAGGCTTACCTGCCAGAAGACAGAGCACAGAGGCTTCTGGAGCTAGTACATCAAATCAGCCACAAGTCTCAAATATCAGTGAGGCACTTTCTATGCCTTCTAGGACACACAGCCTCCACAGTTCATGTGATCCCAAATGCCCATCCCCACATGAGGACAGCTCAGTGGTGCCTCAAAGATCAGTGGACACAAGCCACAGGAAGACTCCGAGACAGGATGAGAGTGTCCAAATGACTACTGAAGTTGTTGACCTGGTGGCTTGAGCCATCCATCCTGCTCGAAAGTTGCCTTTCCAGCCTTCCCCTTACATAAGAGTGCTGACGACAGATGCATCTCTGCTGGGCTGTGGAGCACATTGCCAGGACATATGCATTCAAGGGTTTGTGGTCTCCTCAAGAGAAGACGCAACAAATCAACCTCTTAGAGTTCCGGGCAATACACCTATTTATTTATTTATTTATTTATTTAGCAAGCATTTGTAGCCCGCTCCTTCCAGCGATCAGAAGCGGGTAGGATTACTATTGTGAAACTGCCGAATCAAGGCAGGTACAAATTTTGTTTACATACAGATTGTCAGAAAAGCACATCATACAGAGTTAACACTTCTTAGCTATGGGGGAGTTCATTTACATATATACATAAATACATATATACAGGATAATCTTCTTGGACACAGTGGTCAGGGGCTGCTCCATCTGTGGGTTTAGTTCAGGTTGAAATGTGATTGGAAAATGTGCGTTTTGAGTTTCTTTCTGAAGTCTAGAAGGTCATTGCTAGCTCATAGTTCTGGTGGGAGTTGGTTCCACAGTGTTGGCGCCGCATATGAGAAAGCCCTGTGGCTGGTGTTAGCTTTGGCAGATCTTATATCTGTTGGAGTGTGAAGGATGTTGGAATTGTGGGTTCTTCTGTTTCGGGTAGGAGGTTGCAATCTTACTAGGTTGTTGAGGAAGGAAGGTGCTAAGTTGTGGATGAGTTTGAAGGTGGTTGTTAGTATTTTGTATTTTGTGCGAGCTGTTATGGGTAGCCAGTGTAATTGAATTAGTACTGGTGTGATGTGGTCACTTAGATTTTTCTTCATTATGACCCTGGCAGCTACATTTTGTGCCATTTGTAATATGTTTAGGGTTTTTTTAGGTAAACCTTGTAGGATTGCGTTGCAGTAGTCAAAATGTGGCATGATGAGTGCTTGGGCCACTGTTCTGAAGTCTTGGGGATCCATAATATTCCGAATGGGTTGGAGCACTCTAAGCTTGTGGAAAACTGCTCTGTTGGTCTTTCGGAGGTGTTTTTCCATCTTTAGGTCACAGTCAAATGTGACTCCTAGATACTTTATTTCTTTTTTGTTTGGTAAGTGTTGTTACATAGTGTTATTGATGTGGGAGGGTCAAAATTCGGTTCTTTGGAGATATACATTACTTCGGTTTTTTTGTGATTAATTGACATACTACTTTGTTGTAACCAGTCTTGCATCTCTCCGATACATGTCTCCAGTGGGTTGTAGTCTGGGTTTTTAGTGTCTAGTTGTGTGTATAGCATGATATCATCGGCATAGATGTGGTAATTAATTTCGTGCCGTGAGAAAATTTTGCATAGTGGCTGCATATATATGTTAAACAGAAGTGCTGAGAGAGCAGAGCCTTGGGGGATTCCCTGTGTTTGTGAGAAAGATTCTGCTTTTTCTCCGTTGAATTGAACCTGTTGTGTTCGATTTGAGATGTAGGATGAGAACCATTTTAGTGGGGTTCCTGTTATTCCTATTGATTTTATCCTATTTATGAGGGTCCCATGATTAACTGTATCAAAGGCAGCTGAGATGTCAATGAATACAAGAATGTACATTTTCTTTTTGTTTTCAAGGCCCTTTAGGAGGTTATTAAGTAGAACTAGTAACAGGGTTTCAACTCCATGATGTTGCCTGAAGCCATATTGCTGGTCATCAAGAGGAGCACTGTCAGTCAGATGGTCTTGGAGTTGTAGAAGGACCGTTTTTTCTATGATCTTTGCCAGGAATGAGATACTTGATATGGGACGGTAGGAGGCTGGGTCTTCTCCGTTGAGTGTAGTGTTTTTTAGGATCGGTCTAATGACTGATTTCTTTAGTTCTGAGGGCATGATTCCTTGTTGTAGGGATAGGTTAACTATGTGTGCTATGTGAGGTGCTATGTCTTGTTTCACTGCCTTGATCCAGGATGCAGGACAGGGATCTAGTGGGGAGGTGGTGCTTTTCAGGCTTGTGACAATGGCTGTGATTTGCTTGGTTCCTATTTTGTGGAAGTGCTCCCATAACTGGTTTTGCGTTGTGTTGTTCTCACTTCTGATTTGTGGTGTTGGTGGGGGGGGTGGAGGACCAGGGGCCGTCAGTTTGGTCGCGTAGTGGTTTGCCAGTGTTTGGACCTTGATGGATTTGTTGAGGTTGGCATTTTGGTCGGTTTTGGTTAGTGATTTGACTAGTTCAAATAACTCTCGTGGGCGATTGATTGCCTTGTTTAGGATGTTGGTGTGATGTAATTTTTTTGCATTGTTCACGTCGTCTTTGTATTTTGCGAGATGGGCCATGTATTTAGTTTTGAGATCGGAGGATTTGGTTTGTCTCCATTTTCTCTCTATTTTACGGAGCTCCCTTTTTGATTTTATTAGAGTTCCTGTGTACCAGGGTTCCGAGTTGATCTTATGTGGGTTTGATGTGTGTTTCAGAGTTGGGTTAGATGTATTTTGGATGTGTGTGTTCCATCTGTTAGTTAGTTCGTCTAGGTCTGTGGAATCTAGGTTTATGTGGGATGCAATGGTGCTTATGAGGTGTTCCTCGTTGAGTTTGCTGAATTTCCTAATGGGGTTGGTCATTCTCATCTCCTTTGAGTTTTTGGGTTGGCACTGTAGTTTAAGTTTACAGTTGATTTGGTGGTGGTCTGACCATGGTACTTGAGTTATGTTTATTATAGGTGGTTCATTGCTTTGTTGTGGATTTCTGGGTATGAAAATCATATCTAGGATGTTTCCTCTATCGTGTGTGGGGTTGCTTATTATTTGTTGGAAACCCAATTGGTCGATGGCTTCATAGAAGGAGTCCGTGTGGGACGGAGGAATTGATGCTAGGTTCAAATCTCCGAGGATGATCTGGAATTTTTTGCTTTGTGTGGATGTGATGGTTTCTAGTGCTGTGGCTAGTGTTTCGTGCTGTGGTGAGGGAGGTCGATAGATTAGGCAGATGGATAATGCCATGCTCTCGACTTTAAGTAGGTCAAGATCTGGATTTGTGACCGTAGATGTGGTTGTGAGTTGAAGGCTGGTTTTGGCTGCTATAAGGACTCCGCCTCCTCTTCTGTTAATGCGTGGGCAGTTGTATAGTTGGTATCCGGGCTTCTGTATTTGGTTCATTGTTGCAGAGTCTGAGTCAGTGAGCCATGTTTCTGTTATGCATAGGATATCTGGTTGTTCGTCAGTTAGAATGTTGTGGATAATATGCGTTTTATTCCTTATTGACCTAGCATTAATAAGGATAATGTTACATGTGTGATGTTCTTGGTGTGTGGTTCGTGTGAGTTGTATTTGAGATCCAATAGTGTTCTTTGCTTTGGTTTTAGGGTGTTTTTGAGATTTGTTCCCTTTGATATGGGTGTGTCGTTGGGGTAATTTACTTGGTATTTGTGTGGTGGTGATAGGATTTAAGTTGTATTGATGCAGGATGGGTAATGGAGGGGGGGGTGGAGAAGGTAGATTGGTGTATATAGTAGAGGAATGCAGTATTGTGAGTGTGGGATGGTTCTATATGAAGATGTTAGTATACACATGCACAAAATCAGGAAGGTGTGAGCAGGCTCCATTTTATGTCTGCCAGAAATACTTGGATTTTGGATTCAAGTGGCGCAGTGTGGGGTGAAGTCAAGGCAGCTGGCCTAGAGATGAGTTAGTGTAGGCCGGCAAGATAGTTGTTGGGTACCAACAGTCTAGCAGGGATAGATGGGTTGGGGTGCAGCGTTTCTTATTACTTTAACAAAATAGGGATACAGTCCTAACGTTCCTTATCACTCAGTATAAACAGATACAGTATTGTGCGATACAGTCCTATCGTTACCTATCATTCAGTATAAACAGATACAGTATTGTGCGATACAGTCTTAAGGTTATTGTAAGAAGGTTATTGGGTTACTGCATTGAAATGTAACAACTTGCTGGTTAGAGATACTTTGTTTCATTTAGCTCTAAATAAACAGTAGTAGCCTTTAGAGTTGGTAGGGGTTTACAATGTAACAGCTGGCTTGAGGAGAACAGGGCTTGTGACAGTGGGGAGTTTACACATTATATATACAGAGGTATGTTGGCTCCTACTTGGGGGGGGGGGGGGGTTAGGCCAGGGTTGCACAGTGGTCTTTTGCATCAGGAGGTAGATAAGTCCAGTAATTGTTTACCTGGGTGATATCGTTGTAGTTGAAAGCTCTTGATGTCGAATTTTGGTCCAGCTATGGGAATCTCGTGGAGCGTGGTGGTCGGGACCGGCGAGCTCAGACCCGGCCTGGGGAGCTCAAGCCGTCAGTCATTTGATTGTTGCACTTTCGTTTTCTGTCCGTTATCGGAGTTTTGGTCATGTGAGTCAGGCTTCTTGATACTTGCAGCCTTGTTGCGGTTGAGTGGATGATGTTTCAGCTGCGCCTAATCTCCACCGCCTAAGGGCCACCGCCAAAGGGCCCTCAGGCGCGGGCCCGCCCTGTAGGGACGCTGCTTTTATGCGGTTCTGCCTGCGTGCGTGTGAGCCTCCCACTGCCCGGATTGGGCAGGAGTGTGTGGAGGGAGGGCTCCCACTGCCCGGATTGGGCAGGAGGAGTGTGTGGAGGGAGGGCTCCCACTGCCCGGATTGGGCAGGAGTGTGTGGAGGGAGGGCTCCCACTGCCCGGATTGGGCAGGAGTGTGTGGAGGGAGGGCTCCCACTGCCCGGATTGGGCAGGAGTGTGTGGAGGGAGGGCTCCCACTGCCCGGATTGGGCAGGAGTGTGTGGAGGGAGGGCTCCCACTGCCCGGATTGGGAAGGAGTGTGTGGAGGGAGGGCTCCCACTGCCCGGATTGGGCAGGAGTGTGTGGAGGGAGGGCTCCCACTGCCCGGATAGGGCAGGAGTGTGTGGGGGAAAGGCTCCCACTGCCCGGATAGGGCAGGAGCTTCACCAGGGCGGTTGGAGGGCTAGCGATGCTCAGCGGCTCCCACGAAGTAGGGACGCCGCTTTTATGCGGTTCTGCCTGCGTGCGTGTGAGCCTCCCACTGCCCGGATTGGGCAGGAGTGTGTGGAGGGAGGGCTCCCACTGCCCGGATTGGGCAGGAGTGTGTGGAGGGAGGGCTCCCACTGCCCGGATTGGGCAGGAGTGTGTGGAGGGAGGGCTCCCACTGCCCGGATTGGGCAGGAGTGTGTGGAGGGAGGGCTCCCACTGCCCGGATTGGGCAGGAGTGTGTGGAGGGAGGGCTCCCACTGCCCGGATTGGGCAGGAGTGTGTGGAAGGAGGGCTCCCACTGCCCGGATTGGGCAGGAGTGTGTGGAGGGAGGGCTCCCACTGCCCGGATTGGGCAGGAGTGTGTGGAGGGAGGGCTCCCACTGCCCGGATTGGGCAGGAGTGTGTGGAGGGAGGGCTCCCACTGCCCGGATTGGGAAGGAGTGTGTGGAGGGAGGGCTCCCACTGCCCGGATAGGGCAGGAGTGTGTGGGGGAAAGGCTCCCACTGCCCGGATAGGGCAGGAGCTTCACCAGGGCGGTTGGAGGGCTAGCGATGCTCAGCGGCTCCCACGAAGTAGGGACGCCGCTTTTATGCGGTTCTGCCTGCGTGCGTGTGAGCCTCCCACTGCCCGGATTGGGCAGGAGTGTGTGGAGGGAGGGCTCCCACTGCCCGGATTGGGCAGGAGTGTGTGGAGGGAGGGCTCCCACTGCCCGGATTGGGCAGGAGTGTGTGGAGGGAGGGCTCCCACTGCCCGGATTGGGCAGGAGTGTGTGGAGGGAGGGCTCCCACTGCCCGGATTGGGCAGGAGTGTGTGGAGGGAGGGCTCCCACTGCCCGGATTGGGCAGGAGTGTGTGGAGGGAGGGCTCCCACTGCCCGGATAGGGCAGGAGTGTGTGGAGGGAAGGCTCCCACTGCCCGGATAGGGCAGGAGTGTGTGGAGGGAGGGCTCCCACTGCCCGGATAGGGCAGGAGTGTGTGGGGGAAAGGCTCCCACTGCCCGGATAGGGCAGGAGCTTCACCAGGGCGGTTGGAGGGCTAAGATGCTAGCTCTTCAAACCTTCTCTCATGTTCTCTCACATCAGTCTGTCTTAGTACAAACAGACAACCAGGTGGCTATGTTCTACGTGAACAAGCAGGGAGGGATGGGGTCCCGCATCCTGTGTCAGGAGACACTGGACCTCTGCTCCTTTGCAATCCAACAGGGTATGTCTCTCAAAACAGTTTACCTGCCAGGTCAGGAGAACTGCCTAGCAGACAAGCTAAGCAGAATTCTCCAACCTCACGAGTGGCGACTGAATCCAGAAGTAGCCCAGCAGATCGTCCATTGCTGGGGACATCTGACCATAGATCTCTTTGCCAATCCGCAGAATCATCAGTTCTCCAGGACCAAGCAGGAAGTCAGTCCTCACATATGGGTGACGTCGGCGCCGACGGAGCCCTCGCGGAACAATTTCCCCAGCTTTCAAAGAAAGCCTTTGGGAATTGCAGCACACATGCGCGGTCCCCTTCCTGCCCAAGGGTGCCATCTTGCTCAGTCTTCTTTTTTCCGCGGAGCCCTACAGACGTTGTTTGTGATCGCTGCTGAAAAAGTTGATTTTATTTAATATTTTTATTTTTTCGGCCTCGGCGTCAGGGCGGAGGGCATCGGTGCCAGCCCGACCGGAGCCGCTCGATTCCTCCTCCGAGGAGTCGGGCTGGGAGACGGAGGACGATGAGTCACCCGGTACTTTTTGGACTCGGTGCGTCCCATCGGACTCGCCCGAGTCCGAACCTCGGAGACGGTCCCCCCCAGAGGACACCCGGTTCTCGGACTTCGTGCGGGATATGGCCAAGGCCTTGGCATTCCCCACGGATCCCGAGGAGGAGCCTCGAGCCGAAGAGCTCGATGCCCTCCAGTATGACTCTCCCCCGAAGGATGCCTTTACTGTACCGGTTCCTCCGATGCTGGAGCGACTTCTCTTCCGCATGTGGGAGAGCCCGGCGTCGGCGCCAGTGTTAAGCAAGCAGGTCGATTCCATTTATCGAGTCCGCAGGAGCCCCGGGTTCCAAAAGGCACAACTACCACACCATTCCATGGTGGTGGAATCGGCCATGCATCGACTCAAGAGTCAGAAGATGCACTCCTCTGTGCCTCCCGGCCGGGAGGCCCAGAACCTGGATGCCCTTGGTAGGAAGTGCTTCCAGGGCTCTATGCTTGCTTGTCAAGTCCAGACCTACCAGCTCTACATGGGCATGTATCTCCGGGACCTGGCAAAGGAGATTGCCGGGTTCTCTGCTAGTCTCTCCGAGGAACCTTTGCAGAGGTTACAGGCCTTGTCCACTGGTATTCGAGAGTGCTCGAAGTTTATTTCTCGAGCAGCCTACGATGGCTTCGAAGCATCGGCTCGGGTAGCCAGAGCCGGCATCGGTGCCCGCCGACAGGCTTGGCTTCAGTCATCCGACCTCGAGCCATGGGTACAGGACAAGTTGGTCGATGTCCCCTGCAGAGGTGAAAACCTCTTTGGCAAGCCCATGGCTGAAAAGGCTGCACAGATCGAGACCGAGACTCTGACCAGGACTCTGCTGTCCAGAAAAACCTCTGCCCCTTCTCAGAAGAAGAAGGGCTCGGGGAAAAAGCCCTTTTACCCGAGGAAGGCGGCTGCCTATAAACACTACCCTCATTTTCAGGCCTCAGCAGCTCCCCAACAGGGTCAGCAGGCCAAGGGTAATGGGTCCCGTAGGCAGCAGGCCCCCAAGCCCACAACACCGGCCCCTGCTCAGCAGGGTGGGGTTTTTTGACTCCGTCAGCATAGCCTCTTCTCCTCCGCTGGTTTCTCTCAGCACAGGAGGCCGGCTAGTCCACTTTGCCCACAGGTGGTCAGCCATCACATCAGATACCTGGGTGCTTCATATAGTTCAAAAAGGCTATCTTCTACACTTTCACCAGGTACCTCCCTCCTACTTTCCAGGGGAGCCTCCAAGACTCCCTCTGCACAGGGACTTACTCCTTCAGGAGTTAGCAAGTCTTCTTCAGGAACAGGCTGTGGAACTGGTGCCCCACCACCTGAGAGGTCACGGCTTTTATTCCAGGTACTTTCTGGTACCAAAGAGAACAGGAGGCCTCAGACCCATCATGGACTTGCGAAACCTCAACAAGTTCCTGGAGAGGGAAAAGTTCAAGATGCTTACCCTTGGAATCCTGCTGCCCTACCTCCAGCAGGGAGATTGGCTATGCTCCTTAGATCTAAAGGATGCGTATACTCACATCCTTATTCATCCAGACCACAGACAATATCTGAGGTTTGTTGTGGGAGGAAATCATTACCAGTACAGAGTACTGCCCTTTGGCCTATCCTCCGCCCCCAGGGTGTTCACCACATGCCTAGCAGTGGTGGCGGCCTATCTAAGACTTCAAGGCCTTTTTGTGTTTCCATACCTGGACGACTGGCTCATCAGAGCCCCGTCTTCCCAAGAAGCCACTCAGGCCACTCATCGCACTGTGACTCTACTCCAGCACTTGGAATTTGTCATAAACTTCGCAAAGTCCACTTTGCTCCCCTCTCAAAATCTCGAATTCATAGGCGCCAGATTGGACACTCTTCAGACGCGGGCCTTCCTGCCTCTGGACAGGGCCCACAGGCTCATGGATCTCGCCAGCCACTTTCACAGCAATTCCCTGGTCTCTGCCAGGCAATTTCTGAGACCGCTCGGCCATATGGCTTCCATGGTCCATGCAACCCCCAATGCCCGCCTGAACATGCGACCTGCTCAGTGGTGCCTTCGCACTCAATGGCATCAGGCCACAGGAAGCCTGGTGGACTCGGTACAGATATCCGACCTGCTGGTCTCTTCTCTGCGGTGGTGGCTTCATCTGCCAAACCTAGTGCTGGGAGTGGATTTTCAATCTCCTCCGCCTTCTCAGGTACTGACATCCGATGCTTCTCTCCTGGGTTGGGGAGCACATTGCCAAGGGACATGTACTCAAGGCCTCTGGACTCCTTGGGAGTCTGCTCAGCAGATAAACCTCCTGGAGCTCAGAGCCATCCGCCTAGCTCTGAGAGCCTTCTCCCACCTCACTTCTCACCAGTCTCTGCTGGTCCAGACCGACAATCAAGTTGCAATGTTCTACGTGAACAAACAAGGGGGCACAGGCTCCTTCCTTCTCTGTCAGGAGGCACAAAAACTGTGCTCTTGGGCCGTCGGCCACGGCATCCTCCTCAAAGCTGTCTATCTCCCAGGTCAGGAAAATTACCTGGCAGACAAGCTGAGCAGGATCCTCCAACCACACGAGTGGAGATTGGATCCGTTGGTGGTTCAACGGATCTTTCTCAAGTGGGGCCTCCCCACCATGGATCTGTTTGCCAGTCCTCTGAACCGGCAACTTCCCAGATTCTGCTCTCGACAACCGCATCCTCTCAGAGTAGCGGCGGATGCTTTTCTGATTCCATGGTCCACGGGCCTCTTGTATGCCTTTCCTCCCATGCCACTAGTGTCTCGGACGCTCTTCAAGGTTCTCAGGGACAGAGCCTCAATGATCCTGGTGGCTCCCCGGTGGCCGAGACAACCCTAGTTCCCGCTTCTGCTGCAGCTGGCGGTGGACACTCCTCTTCCTCTGGGGTTTCAACCCGATCTCCTGTCACAGGATCAGGGGACTCTCCTACACCCCAACCTCCGGTCCCTTCATCTGATGGCCTGGCTGATGAAAGGGTAGTTCTTGCTCCCCTCCTGCTGCCTCGGGAGGTAGAAGAGGTCGTCTTGGCCTCCAGGCGGCCATCCACCCGGAAGTCCTACGCTCTTAAGTGGCGTCGCTTCTCCGTGTGGTGTGCTCAGCAGTGTGAGGATCCTTTCTCCTGCTTGGTGGCAGTGGTCTTGCAATATTTGCTTTACCTCTCCAACCTTGGACTTAAGTCCAACTCTGTCAGGGTCCACCTCAGTGCTCTCTCTGCGCATCACGCACCGGTGGACGGCAGGCCTCTTTCCAACCATCCTTTGGTGGCTCGTTTTCTCCGAGGCCTCCTTCTCCTTAAGTCTCCTTTGCGCCAACCAGCCCCAGAATGGGATTTGAATGTGGTCTTACAGTGGATTACCTGTCCACCCTTTGAACCTATGGCTACCTGCCCTCTCCGTTTTCTCACCTGGAAAACCTTGTTTTTGGTAGCCCTTACCTCTGCTAGGCGCGTTAGTGAACTGCAGGCCCTATTGTCTGATCCTCCTTACACTAGGTTCTACCGAAATCGGGTAGTCTTACGGACTCACCCTAAGTTTCTTCCAAAAGTGGTTTCTCCTTTTCATCTCAACCAGGAGGTGGTTCTTCCGACCTTCTTTCCCAGGCCGCACGCCAGCCGGGCTGAAATGGTCCTGCATACCCTGGACTGTAGGAGGGCCTTGTCCTTCTACCTTGACCGTACGCAGGAGCATCGGAGGGCTGTTCAGCTCTTTGTTTCTTTTGACCCCAATAAGTTGGTGCTCCCTGTCTCCAAGCGTACTTTGTCCATATGGGTTGCTGACTGTATCGCTTGGGCTTATGGGGCGGCCGGCCTCTCGTTGGAGGGTCGAGTCACGGCTCATCGTGTTAGGGCGAAGGCTGCGTCAGTGGCTCATCTCCGCTCTGTTCCGTTGGCAGACATCTGCCGGGCCGCTACTTGGTCTTCAAGCCAGACTTTTGCGGCCCATTTCTGCCTGGAGAGGGAGTCCCGCAGGGACAGTGCTTTCGGACAGGCAGTCCTCCATAATCTCTTTGAGGTTTAGGCAACTCCTACCCTCCGGCCCTGGTGTTGGGCTACCGGCCGGGGGCGTTTTCAGAGAAGATTCCTTCCTTCTGTGCTACTGAGCTAGAGGGAGCTCATTTTTCCGCTTGAGGTCTCCGGTAGCCTTTAGCTAGGGAGTCCCATATGTGAGGACTGACTTCCTGCTTGGTCCTGGAGAAAGAGTAGTTACTCACCTGTAACAGGTGTTCTCCAGGAGCAGCAAGAATCAGTCCACACAACCCTCCCTCCTCCCCTTGGAGTTGCAGTCCTATCATTTCATTTTTTGCTAATTTTTTTGCTGTCTTTTAGCTATGTCATCAGACTGAGCAAGATGGCACCCTTGGGCGAGAAGGGGACCGCGCATGCGCGCTGCAATTCCCAAAGGCTTTCTTTGAAAGCTGGGGAAATTGTTCCGCGAGGGCTCCGTCGTCACCCATATGTGGGACTGATTCCTGCTGCTCCTGGAGAACACCTGTTACAGGTGAGTAACTACTCTTTGCCCAACTTTTGCTCCAGACAGCCACACCCCCAAAGGATGGCTGCAGATGCTTTTCTAATCTCCTGGTCCGTGGGCCTCCTGTATGCGTTTCCTCCCACGCCTCTGGTGGCCCAAACTCTATTCAAAATCCTTCGAGACAAGGCCTCGTTCATCCTGGTAGCCCCCAGATGGCCAAGACAACCTTGGCTTCCGCTTCTCCTCCAGCTGGCAGTGAAAACCCCACTCCCTCTGGGGACACAGCCCGACCTCCTGTCCCAGGAGCAGGGCTCTATCTTGCACCCCAACCTCAGGTCCCTCAACCTGATGGCATGGCTGCTGAAAGGGTAGTGCTGGCTTCTCTCCTCCTGCCTAAGAACGTGGAAGAAGTGCTAGTGGCCTCAAGAAGGCAGTCCACTAGGAAGACCTATGCCTTCAAGTGGCGTAGGTTTGAGGTGTGGTGTAACCAGCATAACGAAAACCCTTTCTCTTATCTGGTACCAGCAGTGTTGCAGTACCTGCTTCACCTCTCAGGATTAGGCCTCAAGTCTAACTCTGTCATGGTCCACCTGAGTGCTTTGTCAGCACACCACTCTCCAGTGGAAGGACAGCCTCTTTCGGTTCACCCCTTGGTGTCCAGATTCCTCAGAGGTCTACTTCTACTAAAACCCCCGGTTCGTCCTCGGGCAGCTGAGTGGGATTTGAATGTGGTCTTGCAACAGCTTACTCGCCCACCTTTTGAGCCGATGTCTGCTTGCCATCTGTGCTTCCTCTCCTGGAAGGTGCTCTTCCTGGTGGCACTCACATCTGCCAGATGAGTGAGTGAACTACAAGCTCTTGTGTCAGAAAGACCATACACACGGTTTTATAGGAACAGGGTGGTCATGCGCACCCATCCCAAGTTCCTTCCGAAAGTGGTTTCTCCATTCCGCCTCAACCAAGAGGTGGTTCTTCCGACATTCTTTTCCAGACCGCATGCTAGCCGGGCAGAGGCAGTTCTGCATACCCTTGATTGTAAAAGGGCTTTAGCCTTCTACCTGGAGTGTACGTGGGGACATCGAAGGGCTACTCAGTTCTTCGTCTCTTATGACCCCAGTAAACTAGGGCTACCTGTCTCCAAGCGCACATTGTCCACCTGGGTGGCAGACTGCATTGCCTGGGCGTACAGGGCGGCCGACCTCCCTTTGCAGGGTCTAATCACGGCCCACCGTGTCAGGGCTAAGGCCGCATCAGTGGCTCACTTCCACTCTGTTCTGCTGGCAGACATCTGCCGGGCCACAACCTGGTCTTCAAGCCAGACGTTTGCAGCCCATTACTGCTTGGATAGAGAGTCCTGGCGAGACAGTGCTTTCGGCCAGGCGGTACTCCGTAATTTATTTGAGGTTTAGGCAACTCCTACCCTCCAGCCCTCTGGTGTCAGGCTACCGGGGGTGTTGCATCTGTGCTGAATTCCTACCACAGCTGCTGCGGCTCTTCTAGAGGGAGCCATTTTTCAGCTAGGAGTTCTCGGTAGCCTACAGCTAGGGAGTCCCTTATGTGAGGACTGACTTCCTGCTTGTTCCTAGAGAAAGCATAGTTACTCACCTGTAACAGGTGTTCTCCAGGGACAGCAGGAATCAGTCCTCACAACCCTCCCTTCTCCCCTAGAGTTGCAGTCCTATTGATTTGTATTCATTTTGCCGTCTTTTTAGCTATGTCATTTGACTGAGCAAGATGGCATCCTTGGGTGGGAAGGGGATCGCGCATGCGCGATGCAATCTGTCAGACGGCTGCCTAGGGTGAGAACTTACACAATCTTGACGATGCATATATTCATATGATTCTTGCAAGGTATTGTGGGTATTGTAGTTCATTCACTCCCAAACACAGCTGATGACAATAATTTGAGTTGTGAAACCAAGTGGTAAGATCAATAAAATACTTCTTTTATTGATGGGGTTTAATTCACCCAGCACATGTATGCTTGATAGCACTATAAATGAGGTTACTTGCTTGCAGTGTTTAAAATGGATAACAAAAAGTCACAAAGTAAACCAGAAAACAACCTTCAGCTTGTCAGGCAACTAGCTAATGTTTTCTTAGCAAATAATTACCAAATACAAAGGCACAAAGTAAAGAATAAACTTTGCTGGTTAGGTTAACTTCTGCTTATTTTCCACGCCGATCTCAGCAGTGATTCTCCCTTGCTCACACACACAATCAGGTGCAGCCCTAATTACTATCAATGGACCAGCTGAAAGCCTTTAGCTGGCTGGCTGCTACTGTGTGAGCCCAAATCCTGCTTTAAGAGCTGTTTGCAGTGGAAATAAAGAACAAAGTTAGGTTTCTTTGTGATGGCTGATGTGTTTGCTCACGGAAAACTAGCAATAGCATTTAGATAGAGAACAGTCCATATAAATAGTTTCATTTGCTGTATCTCCCTCTTCATCAATCAGCATATGGTCACTATCATACATTGGCACAGACGAGTCTTTCATTAAGGCACTATCATGAGAATGCTTATTCCCTGGCTGCCATTCTCTGTTATAGATAGGGTCTGGATCAGTGTTCATACCTGAGCCTCTCCTGCTATCATTATTCCTCTCTGTATAGCCTGGCCAATATGTAACCCAATTCTGATGTCCAGCCTTCCAATCTTGATCCCTGGACACTGGATCTTCTCTCACATACCTTCTGGCCTTGGTCTGAAAGTCCCTTCCACATGCAGTCTTCTCTCTTCCAGGTAGCCACTGGTGATTCCTATCTCTGCCACTCCATTCCTCTGGCTGAATCCAGTCCAATGGACTCTGCTGGCTTTTGGAATACCTCCCAGTATGAGTACTGCCTTGGAATCTCCCAGACCTTCCAATGGCCTTTCTTCTCTTCCTTCCAGAGAGTTTCCTTCTCTCTCTATCTGCTTGGCTTTTGCTGAAGCTGTTCTTCAAACTCTCCTTGAAGCTGTTATCTGAAGAATAATCTCTATTCTTATTCTTTCCTAATGTGTGCTGCTCCCTAACACAGCGCAGCTGTGTTGAATCAGGCCCTGCCCTTTGAGATGAGTGCTTAGGGATTACCTCATAGCTCTCTTGATTGCACACACATTCTCTCACTTCAGCCCCTCTCATGGCTGCTGGAAACCTGGTGCATTCTGGGACTGGTAGTCTTTTATGTGAAAACTCTGTTTTCTTGCTTCTACCAGAACTGACAGGTTGCTTGTTCAGAGTCACATCATCTTTTCTATAGCTCCTACCTGAGCTATGATAAGCTTCCTTATCACAAATCCCAAAGGCTTTCTTTGAAAGCTGGGGAATTGCTCCGCACGAGGGCTCCGTCAGTGCCAACGTCACCCATATATGAAGACTGATTCCTGCTGTCCCTGGAGAATCTAATTATGCAATCACCGCTACCTGAACCATAGTATAAAAATATTGCGAGTAGAATTTATGTATTTATTTATTTATTTAACAGTTTTTATATACCGCCTTATCGTTAAATCAAAGTGGTTTACAAAGAACTTATGAAACTTTTGGTTACATTAATTTATGAACTTTTTGTTACATTAATTTATGAAGGAGCTAGGGTAGGGAGGAAGGGGGAGGAGAGACATATGCAGATGGAAGTAATAAAGCATAACTTATGTACAAAGAATATATATACAATGATTTAAGTTGAATGGGTTTTTCTTTTTCTAGAGTTAGATGGGGTCAATTGTATTCAGGTTAGGTGAGTTTGTTGTAATGATCTGTAAAGAGGAAGGTTTTTATATCTGAACTAATGAACAGACCTGAGTCTCGAGAGAGATTAGAATCAAGACAGGCCCCCAAACTTGTCACTTCTTCCACAATTTTCAGTTTCCTGACCATTATAAAGCATTGAAATTATAGAGGGGTCCCTAAAAGTAGATCTGTTTCTTATAGTTCATTTTTAGGGATGAGCATTGGTTCTCCCAAGTCTATCCTGTTAATCATTTTTCGTGCACTTTTCCTCCATGAACTTCTCCAAACCCTTTTTGAATCCCACTATGTTAATCACCTTGACCACATCCTCCAGCAACAGATTCCATAATTTAATTATGTGTTGTGTGAAAATAAAAACGTTCTGTGATTAGTTTTCAATCTTGTGAGTATTAGTTTTCAATCTTGTGATTATTAGTTTTATGGAGTGCCTTCCTGTTTTTGTGTTGTTCAAAAGTTTAAACAACCATTCCCTATTTAACCATTCTATCCCAATCATGATTCTATAAACTTCTGTCATATCCCTTCTCAGTTTTCTTTTCTCCAAGATGAAGAGCCCTAACATGTCTAGGACTGCTTATTCAGCATGTCGTGTATTCAGTGCAATAACTGCAGTACTTTCATTCCAAGACGAATCATTTGGAACCTCAGAGCTTGTCCTATTTGCCTCAGGTCAGCTGCCATGCATAAAGAACTGACTCTACTAAGGGAAGACCTAGCTGCCATGCATAAAGAGGTGACCCTACTGAGGGAGAAACTGGCTGCAATGAAGCGCACCTCTTATAAGATACAAACTGAACAATGTCCACCACCACTCCCACAAAGCATCAAACATCCCAGGGACAAGTGGATCACAGTGGGTTCTGGTAGATTGCAACTTGTAACGCACAGACATCCTATGCATCAAAAGATATCCCTGCATAATGCCTTCTCTGCCTTGGCTAATGAGGATGAGGAACTGAGGGAGGAACTGGCTGCAATGAAACGCACTTCTTCTAAGATACAAACTGAACAAAGTCCACCACCGCTCCCACAAAGAATGAAACACCTCAGGAACAAATGGATCACAGTGGGTTCTGGTAGATTGCGACCTGTGACACAGAGGCATCCTATGCATCAGGAGATATCCCTGCATAATGCCTTCTCTGCCTTGGCGAATGAGGATGCCCAGTCCAAAGAAACTGAAGGGCCCTTAAATGAGACAGACAATGCCCAATCTCCTGCTAAAGGACCAAATATGAAGAAAACCTCACCAAACAGAAAACTACTACTACTTGGTGATTTCATCATCAGTGGCACCAACTTGGGAACACAGTTCAAAGGAGAAAAGATAGTCAAGTGCCTCCCAGGCTCTTCAGCCAGCTGGAATGCAAACCACACTGTTGAAGTACTTAGCGCATAAAGTGAACACTCCAAACTTGATGTTGTTATCCACTTGGGCACAAATGACCTGGCTAGAAACAGTGCCTCTACAATCCAAAAGGACTTCCAATCTCTGGGAGAGAAACTCAAGCCCATTGTTAACACTGTTGCATTCTCAGAGGTTCTACCTGTGCTTGGTAAGGGGGCAAACAGGCTGCATCGCATTAACAGCTTTAATACATGGCTCCAGACCTGGTGCAAACAAGAAGGATTCAGATTTATTGGCGACTGGGGTAACAGATGGAACAACAAGAGACTATACTGTGCTGATGGACTACATCTCTCTGTCGCAGGGAAAAGAATCCTAAGTGAAAAATTCAAGCAATATGTGGATATGCATTTAAATTAGAAAAAGAGGGTGACGGATGTAGAAGGTCAAGCTCTGGACGTCACCCCCTGCAAAAGCAGATTAAAATCAGAAACAGTCACACTTTTAAACCACACATCAAAAACAAGTGGGAAGAAGTAGGCAGAACAAAATCAATACTAAATACACACAAGCCAGTTAAATGCTGGAAAGCAATGAGCACAAATGCTCGAAGCTTAGCCAACAAAGTTACGGGCCTGGAAGCCCTAATGGTGGAAATGGATTTGGACATTGTGGCCATTACAGAAACATGGCTAAATGAATCGCATGATTGGGATATAGCCATACCTGGCTATAATCTAGTCAGAAGAGACAGAGAAAATGGAAGAGGAGGAGGAGTAGCCTTGTATGTCAAAAGCAATATTAAAGCTACTGAAATGCAGGGGGCATAGGGAAAAGAAAAAGCACTCTGGATTGTGTTGGAAAGAGGAGATGGCACTGTCATCCATACTGCTGTAGTCTACAGACTTCCGACACAAATTGAAGAGATAATGAATTGATTATAGATATTGCTAAGATAGCCACAAAGGGGGAAGCGATCATATTGGGTGACTTTAATCTACCTGATGTGGATTGGATTACTCCTTCTGAAAATCTGGAAAGAAGCAAAAAAATCGTGGATGCTCTCCAAGATGCGTTACTTAGACAAATGGTGATGGAACCAACCAGGGAAAGTTCAACGCTGGATTTAGTGCTCACAAACGGTGGTAGCATGTCGAATGTCTGCGTGAGTGCCCCTGTGAGCAGCAGCGATCATCACACGGTGTGGTTTGAGATAAAATCTATGGTACAGGCCAGTCATAGCAAGCTCAAAGTCCTAAACTTCAAAAACACCGACTAAAGGAGGAGCTGACAGGGTGGAAGGAGATAAGGGAAGTGGAATTGCAATGGGCTAAACTAAAGGTGGCAATAAAAGGGGCAACAGATAAATATGTAACAAAAGCAAACAAAAACAAGAGGAGAAGAAAACCTATTTGGTTTTCCAAAGAAGTGGCTGCTCAAATAAAGGCAAAAAACTCAGCTTTCGCAAAATTCAAAAGCTCGCAAACAGAGGAACACAGAAATGAATACAGGATCAAACTCAAAGAGACAAAGAGAGAAATAATCATATTGACTACATTTAAGTTAGTTAACAATATCGCCCCATCATATCTTTCTACTCTGATTCATAGCCCTTTAGATAATAGATTGAGAAGAAGGAGGAACCTTAATACCATTCAAGTACCAGATTCAATAAGAAAGACAAAGCAAATAACAAGCAACAGCACTTTCTCATATGTAGCACCTACACAATGGAATAACCTCCCTGACCAATTAAGGGAGATAAAAGATCTCCACACATTCCGAAAAGAACTGAAAACATACTTATTCACCCAACATTACTACCAATTCTCAGATCTGGCCTCTCACCCCCCATAGCTCAATCTGTCAATACTATCTAACTAATCACTTACAATTTAACACTATCCAAAGCTGATTGATGTCACAGGTTATAAATGACACAGTTTGTAAATATTCAAAAGTTTTTGTTATAAGTTTTTAAATAATTACTTTGGTTTATATTGTTCTTTGCATATAGACGCAATGTTGCATAATGTTCCATGCACTTATTACCTTATTACCTTTGTTCCCTGTAAACCGCCACTGATCTTGGGAAGTGGCGGTATATAAAAGTTTTTCAAATAAATAAATAATTAAGGATAGCAAAATCAAAGGCAGAGGAAAGGATGGCTAAAGATGTTAAGTGTCACAACAAAACCTTCTTCAGGTATATTCTGTAAAGGAAGAAGATCAGAGGTGAAATTGCAGGACTCAGAAGTGCTGCGAACGGACTCGTGGAAAGTGACATTGAAAAAGCAAAATTGCTAAACGAATACTCCTGCTCTGTTTTTACTAAAGAAAGTCCTGGAGAAGGACCACCTGTGACTCCCAAATATAAAAATGGGAATGAAGTAGATATCACACCATTCACAGAAGATGATGTGTTAGAACAACTTGCAAAACTGAAAGTGGACAAGGCCATGGGACTGGATAGGATACATCCCAAGATACTGAAAGAGCTCAGAGAGGTTTTTGCAGGGCCGTTAAAGGATGTTTTCAACAGATCCTTGGAAACAGGAGAGGTTCCTCAGGACTGGAGAATGGCTGATGTCATACCTCGACACAAAAGTGGTGACAGGGAAGAAGTGTCAAACTACAGGCCTGTGAGCCTTACCTCGGTGGTGGGAAAAGTAATGGAGGTACTCCTGAAAGAGCAAATAGTGAACTTTCTTAAAACCAACAGATTGCAAGACCCAAGGCAACATGGTTTTACTGAAGGACGATCTTGCCAAACAAATCTGATTGAGTTATTTGACCGGGTGACCAGGGAGATAGATCAGGGGAATGCGATGGTTGTCATCTACATAGATTTCAGCAAAACCTTTGATACTGTTCCTCATAGGAGGCTTATCAATAAACTCAGTAGCTTGGGGATGGATCCTAAGATGGTAAATTGGATCAGAAATTTGTTGACTGACAGACGACAGAGGGTGATGGTAAATGGAGCTCACTCAGATGAAGGGAAGGTGATTAGCGTGGTGCCCCAGGGGTCGGTCCTGGGCCCGGCATTGTTCAATGTATTTGTGAGTGATATTGCTGAAGGACTGAATGGAAAAGTCTGTCTTTTTGCAGATGACACGAAAATTTGCAACAGAGTGGACTCCCCCGAGGGAGTGGTTAACATGAGGAAAGATCTACAAAAGCTGGAAGAATGGTCTAATGCTTGGCAATTAAGATTTAATGCAAAGAAGTGCAGAGTCATGCACTTGGGTAGCAGAAATCCAAGGGAAATGTACGCGATAGGGGGCGAGAGGTTGGTGTGCACGGATCAGGAGAAAGACCTTGGTGTGATTATTTCTGAAGATCTCAAAGTGGCAAAGCAGTGCGACAAGGCGGTGGCAAAAGCCAGGTGGATGTTGGGCTGCATACAAAGAGGAATCACCAGCAGAAAGGAAGAGGTACTTATGCCACTGTACAAGTCACTGGTAAGGCCTCACTTGGAATACTGTGTTCAGTTTTGGAGACCGTATCTTGCAAAGGATGTAAAAAGACTGGAAACTGTTCAGAGGAAGGTGACCAAAATGATTTGGAGCCTGCGTTAGAAGCCTTATGAGAAGAGACTTGAAGACCTAAACATGTACACTTTGGAGGAGAGGAGGGACAGGGGAGATATGATTCAGACTTTTAAATACTTAAAGAGAAATAATGAACAAACAATCCTCTTCCAAAGACGGGGACGCTGTAAAACTAGAGGGCATAACAGGAAGCTGCAAGATGGAAAATTGAAAGGCACTGTCAGGAAATACTTTTTCACAGAAAGGGTGGTGGATGCTTGGAACGCCCTCCCGATGGAAGTGGTGGGGGCAAACACGGTGACGGAATTCAAAATGGCATGGGACAGACACAGTGGATCCCTTTACAGCAACAGGATAAAATCAAAATAAACTGAACCATGTAATTTCTCAACAAATAGGGGTGTCCTGCATGGAGTGGTGGGTCCACCCTTAAACAGGGACGTGGGGAGGAGTGGCCTGCACGGAGCGGCAGGTGCGCCTACTCTTGCCATCGTGCTGGGCAGACTAGATGGACCATGCTGGTCTTTATCTGCCGTCATTTACTATGTTACTATGTTGTCTTTCTTCTTAAGGGAGATGTTCTATCCCTTTTGTAATTTTTGTTGCAATTCTCTAAGGGGGTCATTCCGAAACGCAAATAGGCCGCCTGGACATGTGGGATATACATTTACCTTGCAAAAATGTCTAGACCTGTATTCTACAACCACGTGGCTCTGCATCTACACAGTACTAAAATTAGGATCTCAGAATGTGGGCAGGAGGGGGGTAGAACTGGGGCATGGCAAGCTGTGAAGATGTATAAAGTGTATTCAGGAAAGGCCCATTTATGTCCTGTGTATCCCGCGGATGCCTCCTTTATACCAGCAGCAATGTGGAATAAGGCCAGCACCTAGAAGATTTTCTGCTGTGATCCTCAACATGTCCCATAGAGATGAATGGCTGTGACAAGTCTGTATTGAACTGGTGTGTCTGCTGTCTGGGAGAGCACAAGATGCAGTTCTAAAGAATAGAATGCACAGGTGAGGGACGTTTGTAAAGTAAGATAACAATAAAAAACACCTCCAAAGAAATATAAAGTACTGTAATAGTCTTTATTCTGGCTATGCTGGCATTTACTGTTTTTGCTAAAGGGGCTATTCTAGGCTTCCCTAATAATTCTTGTGTTCGGAGAAATGGGAATGTAGATGTCAGGATGGTATATGAGTTGGTATGGAGCAAAAGCGTGTTTGACTGAGAAGTGTGGTCCTGAAACGCCCTGTTATTGTGTTTTACCAACAGTTGTTTATAGGTGCAGGGCATGGTTTTGGCAGGGGTATGTTATTTGTGACCGCAAACAAGAGAGAGAGAGAGAGAGTGTGTGTGTGTGTGTGTGTGAGGAGAGGTGTAACTGCAGTATGCTTGAAGGCTGCAGGGACAGTTGCAGTGTAGAGTGATAGTTTGAGAATATGAGAGATGGAAGGGACAACAGTGGAGAAGATGGGGCTTAGGAGATGGGTGGGAATAGGATCAGAAGAGCAGGTAATTAGTTTGGAGGAAGAAAGAAGATGTGCAGTTTCCTCTTCCGAGATCACAGAAAAGGAAGAGAGAGTAGCAAAGGTAAAGTTGGGAATGAGGAGGTGGAGGAGGGGAAGTAGCTGACTGTGGGGAATTGGAGGGTGATCTTGTGGATTTTGTCATGAAAATAGTCAGCCATGGTTTGGGCAGAAAGGGAGGGAGGGGTCAGAGGTGGATGCATTTTGAGGAAAGAACTCAGAGTAGTAAAGAGACAGCGAGGGTCAGAGGCAAGGGAGTTAATCAGATGGACATAATAGTCTTGTTTGGCAAGTACTATGGCTGACTGGAAAGAGACAAGCATGAATCTGAAATGTAGAAAGACTGCAAGGGGGCGGGATAGGAGCCAAGCACACTCAGCTGAACAGGCACAGGAACATAGATAGCGGGTAGTGGATGAAAGCCAGAGCTAGAGTGCAGTACGCCTCACAGGACATGGTATGGGCAGAGGGAGAGCATTCAGAGCAGAGGAGAGTGCAGCATTATAGGAAGCTATTGCTTCATCAACAGATTCAGATGACATAGTGGAGGAAAGAGATGATGAAACAGTGGAAGAGAGAACCAAATGGTCAATGGCATAAAGATTTCTAAAGAGGTTGGAGGAGAGAGGACGAGGCGGCGGGTGATGAAGAGTGAAGCTTAGCAGGTGATGGTCAGATAAGGGAAGAACTGAGATACAGATGTTTGAGAGTAAGCAATTAGAGAAAAACATAAGGTCAAAGCAGTGGCCATGCTGGTGAGTGGGGACTGTAGAGCAAAGTTGGAGGTCGAATGAGGTGGCAAGGGAAAGGAGCTTTAAAGCATAAGGATCAGAGGGGTTATGAACATGAATGTTAAAATCCCTGAGAATAAGAGTGGGTTAAGAGAAATCCAGAAAGAAGGAAAGCCACGAGTCAAATTCAGTTAAAAAGGTAGACGTAGACTTGTCAGGAGGTCGATAAATAACAACTACCCAGAGAGGTAGTGGAGTGAAAAGGTTTTATATCAACAAGCAAGAAGATATAGGGTCGTCTCTCCTGTGCCAGGAGGAAGTGAGTCTGCTCCTTCACCAGCAAGAGCGGGATGCTCCTGCGGGCAGTTTACCTCACGGGCCAGGACAATGCCTTGGCGAACCATCTCAGCCTGGTCCTTCAACTGCATGAGTTGCAGATGGACCCCTGGGTGGCCACCTGACTGTTCCGTCTCTGGGTGCTCCCGCAGATGGACCTCTTCACCAGTCCAGCCAATGCTCAGCTGCCCTGCTTCTGCTTCAGGGAGCCACATCCCTCTCAGGTGGTGGCAGATGCGTTTCTCATCCTGTGGATGAGGAGTCTTCTCTATGCCTTCCCACCCATGCCACTGATCACATGCCCGCCCATGCCTGTTTAAGTCCAGCTCAACAGAGCCATCTTGATGCTGGTGGCTCCTTGGTGGCCCTGTAAACACAAATATCTATGGCCCCTATTGTTTGAACGATCACTCCATAACTGCAAAAAAAATTTTCGTTCACTATCACAATGTTCTGGACTAGAGTATTCAGAACAATTTTCCTCAAAAAATAATACATCCAACAATGTTTTTCTTCGAGGTCTCAGTTAAACATTAGCAAAGCCTCATAGACTTACGTCATAATAAGGCTAATTGCGTGATCACATCAACGAACTCAATGGAATTAAAACAGAACCCTCTTCCACAGTATTATGTTCCACTATAATAATGCACTTCTGAAGATGCCAAACTTAGCATAAATTGAAATAATGGTGATAACAACTTCCCACAGTGAAAAGGGTCTGCTCTTTCGTACTACTTTAGGGATCTGGAAAAGTAGTACGAAAGAGCAGTGGAACATAATACTGTGGAAGAGGGTTCTGTTTTAATTCCATTGAGGTCGTTGATGTGATCATGCAATTAGCCTTATTACGACGTAAGTCTATAAGGCTTTGCTAATGTTTAACTGAGACCTCGAAGAAAACCATTGTTGGATGTATTATTTTTTGAGGAAAATTGTTTTGAATACTCTAGTCCAGAACATTGTGATAGTGAACGAAAAAAGTCCTTGGTGGCCCTGGCAGCCATGGTTCCCTCTGCTCCTCCGCATGTTTGAGGTGCTCCTGGTTTATCGGGGGTGCACCCTGGGCCTGCTCTCGCAGGAGGAGGGCTCTCTCCTGCACTCCTTACTGGAGTCCCTGATTCTGATGGCCTGGCTACTGAAAGAGTAGCCTTGGCCCACTTCAACCTGTCAAACAGGGTTAAAGAGGTCCCCCTGGCCTCCTGCAAGCTACAACCCGCCAGGCCAACGCCTTCAAGTGGCAGAGATTCTCTGTATGGTGCACAGAGAAGTGGATCAACCCCTTCGCCTGTACTGTCCAGCTGTTGCTGCAGAACCTGCTTCACCTGTCTCAGGCAGAGCTAAAGTCCAACTCCATTAGAGTACACTTTAGTGCACTCTCTGCGCACTACCAATTGGTTGAGGTAAGCCCTTCTCCACTCAGCCCCTCGTGACTCACTTCCTAAGGGTCTTACTACTCTCACAGCCAGCGAAGTGGGATCTCAATATGGTTCTCTCAAAGTTTACTGGCTACCTTTCGAGCCTCTCAGCTCTTGTCACCTCAAGTATCTCTCTTGGAAGGTGGTCTTCCTTGTGGTGCTTACCTCTGCTCGCAGTGTTAGTGAGCTCCAGGCTCTGGTGGCCCACCTGCCTTATACAAGCTTCCACAAGAACAGGGTCATTCTCCGTACACACCCCAAGTTTCTGCCTAAGGTGGTGTCCCCATTCTACCTCAACCAAGAGGTGGTGCTCCCCACCTTCTTCCCTCAGCCTCACACTAACAGGTTGAAGGCCACACACCCACACTCTGGACTATAAGCAGGCTCTGACTTGCTACCTGGAGCATACCAAGGCCCACCGTTGCTCCTCACAGCTCTTCATCTCCTACAACCCAAATCAGCTGGGGGCAGCGATGTCCAAGAGTACCCTGTCCATTTGGGTGGCAGACTGCATCACCTTCGCCTATGAGCAGACTGGTCTCTTGCTGGTGCGCCGCATCACGGTGCACAGCGTCCAGGCCATGGCGGCTTCTGTGGTAAAACTGCACTCCATTCCCGTGACGGAGATCTGCCAGGCCACCACCTCGGTCCATACCTTTGCAGCTCATTACTGCCTGGAGAGGGAGTCCCTCTGGGACAGTGCCTTCGGCCAGGCAGTACTCCGTTATGTTTTTGGGGTGTAAGGCATCTCCTGCCCTCCAGCTCTTCGGTGTGTTCAGGTTGCCGGAGGACTGGTTTCTCGCTTGACACTTGGGGATGCTCGTGGGTCTTGCTGTTCCTTGATGCCATTGCTGTTTCTCACAGTTCACCTTTACCGGTCACTCATGGCTTTTACAGGTTTTTCGGTAGCCTGTAGCTTGGGAGTCCCATATGTGAGGACTGACTTACTGCTTGTTCCCGGAGAAAGCGTAGTTAATCACCTGTAACAGGTGTTCTCCGGGGACAGCAGTAATCAGTCTTCACAATCCTCCCTCCTCCCTATGGAGTTGCTTTTTGTCATTTATGCCTTTTGAGCTATGTCATCATACTGAGGCAAGATGGCACCCTTAGGCGGGAAAGGGACCATGCATGCGTAGTAGATCTCCCAAAGGTTTTCTTTGAAAGCTGGAGAGACGTTACCGCGTGGGCTCCATCAGTGCCGACGTCATCCATGTGTGAGGACTAATTCCTGCTGTCCCTGGAGAACACCTGTTACAGGTGAGAAGCTAAGCTTAATGATCCCCGAGTCATAACTATAACGTCATCAGCAAACAGCACTATCTTTGATACCTCCCCACCATCTTCAATACCCTTAATATCCACACAACCCCTAATCAGCTCCGCCAATGATTCAATAACTAATGTAGAATGTAATAGTGATAAGGGTCCACCCCCAATTTAATGCCTCAGAATAACTCCCTTTAATACAAATTCTTGTGTCTGGAGCTGTATACAGGGCCCTAATCCACTTGATAAACTGCTCCCCCACACCCATTTGCTCCAGTACGCCAGATATAGTAACATACTAACATAGTATATGATGGCAGATAAAGATCAGCATAGTCCTTCCAGTCTGTCCATCAAGGTGGCAAGAGTAGATGCGCCCGCCACTTCGTGCAAGTCACCCCTCCCCATGCCTTTGTTTAAGGGTGTATCCACTTCTCCGTGCAGGTCACCCTACTTGTTGAGATATCAGAGACAGTTAAGTTCATTTTTATTTTATTCTGTTATATATAAAGGAATACACTGTGTCTGTCTCATGCCATTTTGAGTTCTGTCACTATGTTTTCCCCCACCACTTCCATTGAAAGGGCATTCCAAGCATCCACCACCCTTTCAGTGAAAAAGTATTTCCTGATGTTGTCTTTCAGTTTACCCCCTTGCAGCTTCATGTTATGCCCTCTAGTATTACAGCTTCCCCATCTTTGAAAAAGGTTTGTTTGTTCATTAATACTCCTTAAGTATTTAAAGATCTATATCATATGTCCCCTGTCCCTCCTCTCCTCTAGAGTATACATATTTAGGTCTTGGAGTCTCTTTTCATACATCTTCTGGTGCAGGCTCCAAATCATTTTGGTCGCTTTCCTCTGAACTGTTTCCCGTCTTTTTATATCCTTTGTGAGATATGGTCTCCAAAACTGAACATAGCAACTTGAACAGTGGCATTAGTACCTCCTCCTTTCTGATGGTAATTCCTCAATGTATGCAACCCAGCATCCTTCTGGCTTTGGAAACCACCTTGTCACACTGTTTTGCCACTTTGAGATCCTCAGAAACAATCACTCCAAGGTCCTTCTCCTGGTTCGTGCACATCAACCTATTGCCCCCTATCTCATACAATTCCCTTGGATTTCTGTATCCCAAGTGCATGAAACTGCACTTTTTCACATTAAATCTTAACTGCCAAGCATTAGACCATTCTTCCAGCTTTTGCAGATCTTTCCTCATGTTATCCACTCCCTCAGGGGAGTCAACTCTGTTGCAGATTTCCGTGTCATCTGCAAAAAGACAGACTTTTCCTTTCAGTCCTTTAGCAGTATCACTCACAAATAAAGTTCCTAGATGAAATAAATGACTGCTTCTTGGAGCAGCTGGTTCATGAACCGACCAGAGGGGGGAAGCCATATTGGACCTAGTCCTTAGTGGAACATCAGATCTGGTGCAAGAGATAAGGGTGTTGGGGCCACTTGGCAATAGTGATCATAGCATGATCGCATTTGATTTAATTAGTGGAGGAGGGATAGTAAGTAGATCCACAGTACTACCTTTTAACTTTCGAAAGGGAGACTATTATAAAATGAGGAGAATAGTTAAGAAAAAACTAAAAGGAGCAGTTGCAAAAGTTAAAGACTTACATCAGCTTGGGTGTTGTTGAAAAATACTATCTTGGAAGCCCAGACCAGCTGTATTCCACGCTTTAAGAAAAGTGGAAGGAAGTCCAAAAAACTGCCAGCATGGTTTAGAGGTGAGATCAGAGAGGCTGTTGTTGCCAAAAAAGCATCTTTCAGGAAATGGAAAAAAGAGCCAAACGACGAAACCTGGAAACAGTACAAGCACTAGCAAGTTAAATGCAAGGCATTGATAAGGCAGGCAAAGGGAGAATATGAGAAGAAGCTTGCTGCGGAAGCAAAAACGCATAATAAAGACTTTTTCAAGTACATTCATAGCAAAAAACCTGTGAGAGAGTCAGTTGGTCCATTAGATGATAGAGGGGTTAAAGGTCCACTAAGAGGCGACAAGGCGATAGCGGAGAGACTGAATGAATTCTTTTCTTCGGTCTTTACTGAGGAAGATGTAGGGATGTTACCCATGACTGAAGTGGTATTTAAAGGTGCCGAAGAATTAAAGAAAATATCGTTACATCAGGAAGATGTATTACAACTATTGATAAACTGAAGAGTAGCAAATCACCTGGGCCGGATGATATGCATCCAAGGGTGTTGAAAGAACTGAAATATGAGATTGCAGACCTGCTATTAGTAATCTATGAACTATCATTAAAATCATCTGTAATACCTGAAGATTGAAGGATGGCGAACATAACGCTAATTTTTAAAAAGGGTTCCAGGGGTGATCTGGGAAACTACAGACCAATGAGCCAGACGTCAGTACCAAGAAAAATGGTAGAAGCCATAATAAAGAACAAAATTACTGAACATGTAGATAGTCATGGCTTAATGGGAGACAGCCAACATGGTTTTAGACAAGGAAGATCTTGTCTTACTAATCTGTTGTGTTTTTTTGAAGCTGTGAATAAACAGGTAGTGTAATGTGCCTCCTCCTGGCTAGGCGGTTGCCTAGGAGTAGAGGGCGTCACCTCTTAATGTCCCTTTCTGTTAATTGGATTCCCAGAGTCAAGGCTGCTGGGTAGTGTAGTTGTGTAATAACGAATGGCCGGGGTTTTCAAGACAAACAGGAAATTTATTATTTTTTTCTTCTTAGCCAATGAACTTTTTTTTTCAGCAGTTCACAATTACAACAACATAAATTGGATGCTTCTCCGTTGAAAAAGGAAACAAAAACTTCATAGCAAACTGTTATAGCAAACACAGCAGCACTGTTTCTCAGCTTGTTTAACACAGCAGAAAATCTTTTCCTTCATTAAAGATTTTAGCTTTAGGTTCCTGGCTTGGTTCAGCACAAACCTCTACTCCAGCTGAGCTCTGTACAGCACTTCACTTCTTTTCTACAAGTTGCTAAACATTTGCTTCCAGGCTGCGAGCATTCAAACCAGTCCTTTGAATCTTCCTGGCTAGCACAAGAATGTTAGCACTTCATTTGCATAATGCTCCAGCAGGTTAAGCCCTTAGATAAGCTTCTTGGTTTTTCTAAAACTTTAAAACCTTATAGCTTTCTCACTCCTGGCACACACAGAATGAGCAATCCATTTCCGACACCGATGAAACATTATCTGAAGCACATTCATCTATCTGCATGCTCTCATCATCTCAGTCAGTTGGCACCTGGCTGGACTCAGCGTCTGGAACTGCAGGTTTTAGTTTCTGTAACAACTTTAAAACCTTTCCCCACTGGGATTCCTCTCTACGCTGAGGGACACTGGAAGGCTTGAGGAGATCCTTATCCTTTATCAAACTTTGTAAGGTTTCCAATGTGCTCACCTTTCTTCTAGCACCCAGTCTCTTCCCAGACTTTGCTGAAGAGGACACAATTCTTACCGGCTCTCCTAAGGACACTCCCATATGTTGCTCATAACCAGCATTTTCCACAGGGCAAACTCTCCCGTCCTCCCAGCCAGCTGTAATTCTCTTACAAGCTGAACTACCTTCAGAACTAGAGCTTCCTGAATGCTGCGTGCAATAGGGATTCCTCCTGAGACAGCTGCTGGAACACCTTCCTCTCACAGGGTTCCTCCTGGTTTCCCTACTTCCTGCTTCCTTGCAAGAGTCTCCTCTCTTGGATACACCTTCCCTGGTGATCACTCCTTCCCTCGTGTTCTCCCTCTTCCCTGCTTCCCTGAGCTTATATGAATGTGAATGCCCTATAGCCTCAAGCTTCACCCCTGGGTAATCCTCATCACCTTCCCTGGTTACCTTGGAGCTGGGGCATGGCTCACTATCAACAGCTCTGTGAATGCAATTTTCTTCTTTAGCTGGAGTTTTAACCCTAAAACTCCCTGAACTATTTCCTTGCTCTGAGGAAAATGACTGTTTTTTCACCATTTTCTCAGGCTCTACTACAGTCTCGCCACCACAGTAGACAAAGGTGAGTTGGTTGATATAGTGTATTTGGACTTTCAGAAAGCCTTTGACAAGGTCCCTCATCAGAGACATTTGGCAAAACTAAAGTGTCATGGGATAGGAGGCAGTGTACTATTGTGGATCAGGAACTGGTTAAAAAATATAAAGCAGAGGGTAGGGCTAATGGCCAATTTTCCCAATGGAGAAAGGTGAATAGTGGTGTACCCCAGGGATCTGTGCTGGGTCCACTGCTTTTTGACATATTTATAAATGATCTGGAAAAGGGAATAACAAGTGAGGTTATCAAATTTGCAGATGACAAAAAACTATTTAAAGTTGTTAAACCCAAGAGGATTGTGGAAATTTGCAAGAGGATCTTTATAAATTGGAAGACTGGGCATCAAAATGGCAGATGAAATTTAATGTGGACAAGTGCAAAGTTATGCCCCTAGGGAAGAACAACCCAAACTATGGTTACACGATGCAAGGTTCCACATTAGGAACCATCACCCAGAAAAAAGATTTAGGCTTATTGTGGATAACATGTTAAAACCCTCAGCCCAGTGTGCAGCGGCGGCCAAGAGAGCAAATAGAATGCTAAGTATCATAAGGAAAGGAATGGAAAATAAAACAAAGGATATTATAATGCCTCTATAACGTTCCATGGTGAGACCGCACCTTGAATATTGTGTGCAATTCTGGTTGCCGTATCTTAAAAAGGATATAACATTATTAAAAAAGGTTCAGAGAAGAGCCACCAAAATGGTAAAGGGGATGGAAGGATACCCCTATGAAGAAAGGCTAAAACGGTTAGGGCTTTTTAGCCTGGAAAAGAGATGGCTGAGGGGAGATATGATAGAAGTCTATAAATTAATGAACGGAGTGGAACGGGTAAACGTAGATCAATTACGTTATCAGAATATAGAAAGACTAGGGGACATGCAATGAAGTTACAGGGTAAACTATGTAAGACTAATAAAAGAAAATATTTTTTCACTCAACGTGTAATCAAACTCTGCAATTTGTTACCGGAGGATGTAGTAAAGGCTGTTAGTGTAGCTGGGTTTAAAAAAGGTTTGGATAAGTTCCTGGAGGAATGGTCCATAAACCATTATTAAGAAGGGACCCAGGATATCAATGTTTGATGCAATACAAGCATTGTGGAACCTGTGTCTTTTGGGGAAACTGCTTGGTACGTATGACTTATATTGGCCACTGTTGGAAACAGGATACTGGGCTTGATGGACCTTGGTCTGACCCAGTATGGCATATCTTATGTTCTTAATGTTCTTATGTTCTAATAGTACCAGCCCCAGGACCGATCACTGGGGCACGCCACAAATCACCTTCCTTTCATCCGAGTGAGTTCCATTTACCATCACCTTCTCTTTCTCAGTCAACCAATTTCTGATCCAGTTCACCACCTTGGGACCCATCCCCAGGCTTGTCAGTTTATTGATAAGCCTCCTATAAAGAACAGTATCAAAGGCTTTGCCGAAATCGAGGTCGATCTCCATTCAACCCTGTCAAAAACCTTTTCTGCATCAACTGTGATAAACAAAGTCCCCTTCCTGTCCCTTTCTGTCTGTCAAGTTAAATTTAATAATTTCCTGATGATGTTTGCTCCCTGTCGCCCTGGAAGAAATCCTTCTTGATCATTTTTGACTAACTTTGGCAAATACCTTTGCAACCGAGTTGCCAAAATCTTTGCCAACAATTTGGCATCCTGATTGATAAGCGAAATTGGTCGATAAGACCCCACACACTAACATATTGATCCCGGGACCTGCCCCTCCTCTAATACCCCATTCAGCATCACAGTCAATGGTGCAGTCAGCTGATTCTCTAAGCAGTAAATTCTCGTTGTAAATTCATCTAACCCTATGTCCTTTCCTACTTTCATTGAACCATCTCCCCCTCTCTATAATATTTTTATTTAATACCTCTGCCTCTTCCACATCTAACCTGCACAAATGGCAATTCTGAAAAAATAATTTATTCTTTTCCTCTCTATCTTCTACCACCTGTTCATACAGCTTAGCATTAAAATCCTTAAACACCTCTCTAATCTCCTTCTCTCCAAACACCATTTCTCCCTTTGAATTTCGAATACGAACTACTTGTTGTCAAGCTCTCTCCTTTAATTTAGGTTTAAAAAAGTTTTAGACAAGTTCCTGGAGGAAAAGTCTATAAACCATTATTAAAGGTGACCTGGCATATTTATTTATTTAACCAGATTTGTATACCACTTTATCCTTCAATAGAGCAGAAGGGAAGGGGTGACAAGACATACATATAGACATAGATTAATTAGTTCTTTGCTCTATCTCTTACGTCAGTGGATCATTTATTTATTTATTTAACATTTCTTATATACCACCTTTCATGATATCAAGGCGGTTTACATTGAACAAACTGAAATTACATTGAACAGGGCATTATAACTTGGTGATAACTATTTTACAGGGAACATGGGCTATGTAGGGTTAAGTGGCTTGCCCAAGACCACAAGGAGCACCTGTGGGACTAGAAACCCCAGTCCTTCTGGCCCAAGGTTGCTGTCCTCTAGTGGGATTTGAACCCCCGGCCTGAAGTACCTTGCCCCAACCACTAGGCCACTCCTCCACTCCTGAGTGGATCATGAGTTATTTATGTCCCATAATCATAGACTTCTGTGAATAATAGGGTCTTGAGGGATTTATAGAAATCCTTGATGTCTTTTATGGCTCTTAATTCATCAGAAGAGAATTCCAGAGTGCAGGCGCTGAGAATGATAAGGCTCTTTTGGAGGTAGCTTGTTTAATTTTATGGTATCCTGAAAGTAGGTGAAGCTTTTTCAAACTCTTAGATTGTCTGGGCCTGATAGCGGGATGTCCTTGTCTGTAAAGGACATCCGCTGACCATAGATTAATAATCTTGAATATGTTCACGATTGTCTTAAATCTCACCCGTGCAGTTATTTGTAGCCAGTGCAGTTGTTGGAGTATAGGTATAATATGTTCATGCTTGGCTATGCCCATAATGGTTTTTATTTTATTTATTTAATATTTCTTATATACCGCCTTTCATGATATCAAGGCGGTTTACATTGAACAAACTGAAATTACATTGAACAGGGCATTATAACTTGGAGATAACTATTTTACAGGGAACATGGGCAATGGAGGGTTAAGTGGTTTGTCCAAGACCACAAGGAATACCTGTGGGATTAGAAACCCCAGTCCTTCCAGCCCAAGGTTGCTGTCCTCTAGTGGGATTTGAACCCCTGACCTTCCAGCCTGAGGTAACTTGCCCCAACCACGGATGCGTGCTGTAGTGTTCTGTACTAATTGAAGTGAGTGTATAGATTTTATGGGCAGACCCTGATATAATGAGTTTCCGTAGTCTAAAATTGGGATAATCACCGCTTGACATACAGTGCGAAAATGATTATGGCTGAGGATCGGTTGAAGTCTCCTGACGAGCTTCAATCGCTGATACGCCTTAGCAGTAGTTTTATTTATATGTGATTGCAGGTTTAGATTTTTATCCAAGATAACACTCAGGTATTTCACTTTGTCTTTTAGAGATATTGTTCTGTCCAGAATACTAATGACTGAAGGGAGTTGCAATTAGAGTTACTGGAAATGAACATAGCCTCTGTTTTGTCAAAATGAATTTTCATGTTGTTGTCAGCGAGCCACTTAATCGTTTCTTCAAGGTACGAAGTAATTGGGGTTGTATCAGGATCAAATTCATCTATTGGTGCTTATACCATAATGTCATCAGCATATAAGTGGTAATATATTTCATGACTTTTGATAATGTCACATATGGCCTGAATGTATAAATTGAATAGGATGGAAGAGAGTGCTGATCCTTGAGGTATGCCCTGAGTGATGGGGAACTGTGTAGATTTTCTTTGTTCACATTTGACTTGTTGTGTTCTGTCTGTCAGATAGGAAGTGAACCATGTGAGTGTGTTATTATGTAGTCCTATCTTTTGAAGGCGATTCAACAATAAGGAGTGGGACATCATGTCAAAAGCTGCAGATACGTCCATGAAAACTTAGAAGGAAACCATTTTTTGTATTATCTAGGCCCTTGAGTAAGTTGTCAGAGAGGGATGTGAGTAGAGTTTCAACATTGTGTTGTGGCTTGAAGTCATGTTGATGGGGTTCTAATGGGGCATGCAGATCGATATGATCCTGTAGTTGTCTTTGTAGTACTTTTTCAATGATATTCGATATGAATGGAAGACTAGAGATGGGACATTGGCATACGGCAGCACACAAGATATCAGATTTGAAATTTTTCGTTATCAAAAAGCTTAAATTTAATTGGTGCGGTGGTAATGTTGACAACACGCTCTTGCGATTAGAACAACCTTATATTTTTAATTTGCATAGCCTGTATCCAGAAGGTCTTAATATGGAAAGTGATCTTTCAGTTTTTCTTTAGTTTTGTTACATTTTGGTATTTATCATTCACTATTTATTTATTTTTTAATTGTTTATTTCAACATTGTTGTTTTAAACGCACCTACAGTGCATAACGGGTTCGCCAGTTTTTGTTAGTAATGGATTTGTTTTCTTCACGTATTCTTTCTCCTTTTATTGATATGTAGTGATTGGTTACATGACACATTACATGCGTTCTTTTAATGGTCGTACCACATGTTGGCTTTTATATGTATTTGTTTTTTTATATTTCTAAATATCTGTTTGTAGAGTTTGATTTCCTTATTTATTTCCATTTTTATACTTCTTATTGTTATCTCATGGTTTTTATTTTTCATATACCCATTCATGTTATTTAAGTTTTTTATTGGTTTATATACACCATTTATCCTCTAGCTGTGTTGCTCAGGGTGATTCTGTGTGTCAGTTATGATGAATTAGGGAATCCTTTTTATTGACACAATCTTCCACTTTTTATCAATTACATTCTTCATTTATTTCTCCTTTTCAACGGTTGTCTATTTATTGTTTGTCCCTTATATGGCATTTTTATTTGCATAATTCAGCTGACATCTACTGCTTCGCTCCCATTTCTTCTCTGCACTGCGCAGGTGTGGGCGTTTTCACTTTGCAAAAAGAATCGCTGGTTTTGGCACGCTTGCTGCTGGCTGTAAGGTTTTTCCATTTCTTACTAGTAAGTGCTATCGTTTCAATTCTTTTTAACATAAGACTGGGGTCTTATTAATTTTATTTTATTTGGGGCAAGTTTTATTATGATCACTATTACCCTTTGTTTTTAGTCTTTTCACAGCCCTTTGAATTGCCTGGCGATATGTGATTTCAATACATCGTTTAGATGGCATTACTCGGCTTTTCGTTTTTTAAAATCATAGTATGGCACATCCCTTGGCGTTTTGTTCGTCGGACAAGTTTTTTTTGATGATTTTACAATGTTAAGTTAAAATCTTGCTCTTTAACTTATAGTTGGGACTTTTAAGCACTTTATCAGTGTTTCATCACATAACATGGTTCAACTGTTTAAGTTTTTGATCTCCACTTGCAGTTGCCCCATTCTTTACATAGCGTGTCAGGTCGCAATTTATAAAGTTATTTATAAATTTTGTTCATTTGGACACCTTACTCCAACGTTGCATTTCTTATCTGTTTGCAATAGTTTACGTCGCATGGTTTTATCCCCCTTTTTATCATTCATGTGCCATCATCTTTGGATATTATTTATCTCCTTTTCCAAAATACAGCATAGCACAACTGCTAGGGTTTACCATTTCAATTGCTGTTCGGTTCATGAGTTTGCCTCACATGGTTAACGTCGCAATCTTTTTATGAAGGGTTGAATTTTTGCATCTCACTCGGTTTTTTTTTAATGCATAATATGGCTATTTCTCTTTCGTTTTTCATCTTTTACATCCATTCTTTAGTGGTATGGCACAGCAGCATTGCTTGTCACGTGGTCTTGTTCATAACTTCTAATTTTAAACACAGTCGATTATTTTTTCTTTTTATTAATTTGATTGCATAAAAGGAGTCACATAATTGTTTTCACACTTGATCATTTTTCATCACTGTTTTTTAAGCACTCCTGGCACATTAATCGCATTGGTCTCTTTTTCACGTTTTCATGCTAGCTATTAAGCTTGTGCATGTCCCTTTCAGTTTCACTGTTTGTTGGCTTGTCCATTCACTCCATTCCATTTATGGTTTCATTTGTCACATATCTTCTTTTGTTAGAATTTTGTGTCTACATATTCTTTTTGAATTTATTTCACCTTACACTGTTTAGTTTGGTTCACATTACACATTCATTGTTTCATTTACATTTTATAGATTGCATAATAATACTCATAGGAAGATTATCCAGAACCAGGTAACATAATTATTTATTTTTTATATTCTTTTATATTTCATTCTTTTATATTATATTTTTTATCATTTATTTAGCATTGACACATATGAGTCGTCTTCATCTCTCTTACATCTTGGTTGATTCACATTTATAGATTATTCCTCATAGATTGATATTATATTTTAAGATAATATTTGTCATTGTAAGATATATGGACCTTTGTATTTTATTTATTTATATATATGTATTTTTTAAGCGTTTTTTAATTAAGCTATATCTCTCTTACATTTTAAGCATCCTGTTATTTCGTATGTTGACTTATTTATTGATTGTTTTTATTTAGTTTGGTATGTTGACTAATTCATTGATTGTTTTTATTTAGCTTATTTATCTATTCATTTATATATATTTAGCTTATTTATTTATTCATTTATATATATGTAATTTTTAAGTGTTTTTTAATTAAGTTATCAAACATTTTGTTATTTGGTATGTTGACTTATTTATTGATTGTTTTTATTTAGCTTATTTTTTGAGGACACAAATACTTTTATACTTCTGTTTGAATTAGTCATACAGTTTAGTTCACTCAGGTATGTGTAATTTACATTTCTTTTTGGATACATTATTTAATTATTTTTACACTTTTATTGTTTAGAAGTAATTTTCAATCGCATTTTAATTGTTTCATTTGTTTCTCTTAGCTCCTTTGTTTTTATGTTAGCCGTACTTATTCGTTCCATCATTTAAGAAGCATGATAAATATATTTAGATTGTTTTACATATATATATATTTTTTTACACATTATACATTCATTTATGTCCGCTGTTTGAGCCAGTTTGTTTTAACTGTGTTTAAATTATTTTTGTTTTTCATTTATATACTTGTTTTTAGCCCTTATAGCCCCTGAAGAAGGGATTTCCGAAACACGGCCTGTGTTGGGCCTAGTGGCTGATGTTGGTTCAATAAAGATTTTTATACGTTACCTTCCCTGCTATCCACGTCTTTTTGTTGGACGCAGTATGACTTTGGGTCAGTGGTGCTTAGCCTTGAGTTCTTAAGGATAGGCCGTATCATTGCATGCTTAAGTGTTTGTGGTAAGTATCCTTGTTGTAGGGATTCCTTTACAATTTTGTGAAGGTGAGGATCTAGTTGGTCCTTAGCATCTATAATCCATTCCACCGGACAGGGGTCAGAAGGGGATGTTGTTGTGTTTAGAGTGTCAATAATATCCACTATGTGTTTGACTGTTGGTATTCTGAAACACTTATGGTATTATTTGCTCTAAGAATGCTTCTTTATTGTAGGCTCTGAACCTTCTTGTATGGTTTTCTTCTTAAGTGGGTTGCTTTGGGGTTGTTAGGTGTAGGGTGAATGTAAGGGTATGGTGGTCTAACCAAGGGACTGGTGTGGAAATTAAGTGCGAGAATTGATTCAATTTAGTGAGTTGAGTTGGAATGAAGATAAGGTCTGGTTTAGTCCCATGGATGTGAGAGGGAGCATTGACCATCTGTCTGTACTCGAATGCTTCCAGTGCTTTAATAAACACTTTAGTATCTTTGCCCGGTGCAGAGGTAAGGTTGTAGTCTCCCAGGGCTATTAGCGGTTTATGCTTGTAGCTGAAAGCGCAAATTGATTGAAGTATCGCCAAAAGATGTTCAGTTTTAGTATTAGGGGGCCTGCATGTGAGGCAAAAGCTGACATAATGGTTTGAAATAATCAAGGTACTTGATTCAGCTGAGTTGCTCGTGGAAATAACATTAAATTTGTAGTGTTTTCTGGTCAATATTAGTACCCCTCCACTTCTCTTGCATGTTCTGTGGCAACTAAAAGCTGTGAAATCTGGTGGTGATATCCACTGCTTGCCCCAGTACAAGCATTGTGGAACCTGTGTCTTTTGGGAAAATTGCTAGGTACTGTGATGCAGCAGACCAGTGGGGAACAGAAGAAAATATTTTAAACACGAAAAAAGGCATGCACAAGCTTCAGTATTTTCAGGAACCTGATAGGGGGAGCAAGAGGGACCTCCGGAAGACTGAGGATCCACGCCCCACAGGGTGTGACCAAAAGCCAGCCAGCCTCCAATCCAGGAAGGCAGGAACTCCTCTTAAAGAAAGTCTGGAAGACTGGAAAGGGGGAAGTGGCGGTAAAAGAGGAGGTGGCGGTAAAAGCGAAAGTGGCGGTAGCAGCAGAGAAGTTACAGAGCCTGCAGAAGCCGGAGGAGCGGCAGGAGCTGCAGAGGTGGCAGAAACCGCAGAAGCTACAGACGCTGCTGGAGCGCCGGAAGGAGGAACAGGCCAGAGAGACCTGAAAGGACGGAGAGTACGGAAGGATCCAGGAGATCCAGGGACACGGAAGCAGTACTGGGACAGCTGTGTGAAGTCAACCGAAGGACGGTTGAAAAACCCACGCCAGATTGCAGGAGCAGGGCAGAATCTCAGCAGGAGTAGGCCGCAAGCCTTACCCCAAGGAGAGAAGCCAGCACTACAAGGTAACCCACACTTAGTTGGGAACAGCCTTCAGAGAGCTAGCCTGTGGAGAGGACGGGAAACAGAAGGTCCCTGTTCATGTAACCCTTCTCATGATACAAGGTATGAAAAGCTTTTATCAAATGAGAGACTTTTGAATAAGCAATGTTTGCAGGAAGCTAATATAAAACCTATGAAAAGGGAAGAATATTCGCCTTTTAGAACAGTTCATGACCGACGCCCCACTCTGAAACCAAGGCATTGGGAGGTCATACAGCGTTTGACTGAAAAGCCCACTTATAGGTTGCCCAGAACCACGGACTCTGTTTCAGAGGCGTATGATCAGGAACCAATGCAAGTGGAAGTGGTAGAATCCCTTTCAGATGAGGAAATGGATTGTAGTTATTGTACCACTGGAAGCTGGGAATCCTTGCATAGCATGTGAGCAGTAAACTGGTGAAATAGGAAATGTTTGTTTTGTATCACCTCTATGAAGAGAACAGTTGTTGCTTTGAACCTGAATTTTACTTTTTCTAACCTGATGTAAGGACATTTCTTTTGTTGTTTTGGGACTGATCCTTTGAACCTTTGCAAGACAAGGGAAATAAAGCCTTATTTTCCCTCCACTTGGAAACCTGTGTTCTTTGGGTATTGGGTAATAAGGACGCTACCAAGGCTATACATCCCTGGGCCCTGAGAAATACGTACCCATCCCAACCTTATCTTTATTTGTGTCCGACCTACCTTGGCGCCCATTAGCCACCAGGGTGGCGTCGCGACAGTACTTGTGACCTAGATTGGCCACTGTTGGAAACAGAATACTGGGCTTGATGGACCTTGGTCTGACCCAATATGGCATATATTATGTCCTTACTCCTCGTATGTGTAAATTGTGCCTCTGTTATTGATTTTCCAAATCTTCTGTTTTTAGCATGAGCTTCTCTTTCACCTCCTCCCATGCATCAAACCTGTTTGCCCCTTCTACTGCTGCACCATTCAATACCTTAAGGTGCTCCTCATGCTCTTCGATCCTGCGACCTAGCTCTGCCATCTCTTCTTTCAATTCTGTCATCAGTCCACTCAGCTGGGTCCGTGTTGCTGAAACTTCCACCTTGACTTCCTTAAACAATATCAGGCTCACTTGTCTTAATGCCTAAGTCTATGTCCTTGCAGATTTATATCATGTGCATAATTTTACAGTTTCCTTTGGGAAAGGGGACTACCCAGAATATCTAGAAATTCTCCCCTTCCTTCTGGGAATGCCATAACTAACAGAAGAAGACAGGAAGTAGCCATTTCCATGTAAGGATACTACCTCACTGCAGGTCAACCAAGAGAGACTAATTCAGTCCCTATTCTACCCTACCATGTGCATACAGCCCTGAGTATCCTAGAGAAATCAATGAGCTAATCAGAATTACCATTCCATACATGTAATAGGGCATAACCAGGCCCAGACCAGCCTGTTCAGTCCTCAGGTGAGTGAGCAACCCCAACTGGGGCAATATCGGGAGTCGATCAGCTTAATTTTGATGACCTGGAACCAGGTGCTCATCACAGCAGCAGGTTTAAAGGCAGGGCTTAGGGAGATGCAACCAAGACAGTTGTTGTGAGCCCCCATGCCACAGAAGGTCCTATGGGCCTACCTGGAGCAGGGGGCGGCTCTACCATTAGGTCACCTGACGGAGGAGTTGCCTAGTGGTTGGGGCACGTTACCTCAGGCCAGAGGGCCAGAGATTCAAATCCTGCTAGAGGATAGCAATCTTGGGCCGGAAGGACTGGGGTTTCTAGTCCCACAGGTGCTCCTTGTGGCCTTGGGCAAGCCACTTAACTCTCTGTTGCCTCAGGTACAAAAACATAGATTGCGAACCCTTTGGGGACAAGGAAATAAAAAATATATATATATACAGTACCTGAATGTACACCACTTTGACTGGTAGAAAAGCGGTCTATAAACATAATTAAATAAATAAACCTGAGTCAGTCACCTCAGGCAGCAGTTTCAAGGAGGCGGAACTCCGGCTCTGGATTTATTTTTGATTTTGCCGCCTCTGCCTTCCTGACGCTTTTTTCCTTGCTCAAGCATTGAGCATGCTTGAGCAAGAAAAAATAAGCGGCAGGAAGGCAGAGGCGGTAAAATCAAAAATAAACACCGCCGCTATTGGTTCCTGTAAGCAATCAACCTGATTCATCTGAAATGGGCATAGAGATGTCCCCAGAGACATATTAGAAGCTGGCTTTGTGGACGTCTCCAGGGTGAGGACGTCCAAGTCTGAATGGAGGGGTGGAGTAGACATGTCCAGGGTGTTCCCAGAACTTGGATGAGCTCACTCAATTTCAGAAATGCCCTTTATGCCCTGAACCGTATCCAGCTTATACCTGCTCCAGGCAATAGTAGCATCGGAAAAGTGCTTGTTTTGTCAGATAGACCTTTGGAGGGTGTGGAGGAGCTGGTCTGCTCATGTTGACAATGAACAATGATGGAGAATGAGGGCTTGTGTATCAGCTTTGCTACAGGCTACATAATTAAGCTGCCACAGTTTTTGCTGCATTTAAAAACTTTGCAATGTTGTTTTTAAAAATTAAATGATCTGGGAATATATTGTTTTTTTTATTCTTGGAGCAACCACCTAATCTGTTTTATGAGGGGACCCCTTCATTCCTGACTAGAGCTCTGAGGAGGCCCCTCTATTTTGGCTATCGAAGGGGGAGGGGGGCGCCAGCTCATCTGTCGTCTCAGGCAGCAGATTGTCTTGACCTTGAGGTTTAGGAGGTAGCTCTGTCCCAGGCTGATTCATGTCCAGTTCTCTTCACTGTGAGTTGATAATGAGAGAAATTTACCGCTACTCTCTATTGTCATTTAACCAATATCTAATCCAGTCCAGCACAGTGGGACCCACCATCATGCTTTATATTAATGAACCTTTTATGCCAGTCAGATCTTGCAACAGTGAACTGTATAAACCAGCCTTTCCTTCAGTAGAGCTTTCATTAATTTCCCCTACCATATTCTTTTGATTGCAGACTTTATTATAGTTTAAAATCATAAGTTGAAGATGAGTTGAGTAATTCCTTCAACTTTTATTTTTTCTTTTGCTTACTTTACAGACAATGAGTTCTCCAGGTTGCTAGCATCTTTGAGAAATTCAGACAGACAAACCGGGTGGTTAGAAAGCTGCAGAAAACAGTTTTCTAAAACAATGAAAACCAAACCTGATGCCATCAGTGGAACTTGTAAGTACATACTTTTTAATCATGATGGCTTTATCATTTTTTTTCTTCCACTAATAGCTATATTTTATATTTCTATAAAGGTGCTTTTTAACCTTTAAAAAATTATTTAAGCTTGGTGAACTTTGTCACCATCTTCTAAATAACTGTTGACAGCATTAAAACGTTTTCTCCCTCCATATGATAAACGTTTTTAACCCCCAAAGACAGAGGATAGGGAAAAAAAAGATTTAGTAAATTAAGCTTTTTATATTTGATTTACTGAAAGAAAAATAATGCAAGATATTCTAGCTGTTTCACGAGTGTTAGTTATGCACACTATCATTTTTCAAGCTCCATTCTACATCTTTCTGTGACATATTCCTTTATCAAATTTTAAACCATGCAACCATGCTTTTGAAACTCTTTCTAGAAACAATGTATTACAGGTGATTATGTGTTGTGGATAATTTTCCCTTTTGGTTTCTTTTCTCCAAGGATTCCATGAATGTACACATCTTTTGCGTTTACTTGATCATCTTACTTTTTTTTTAAATATACTTTTTTTTATCTATCAGCCATATTCGGTCCAGTTGTCAAAGGGAGCTATGTGCTGGCCACTGGATGGCCAATGCATAACTCCTCTATTAAGATATTTTGAAAAGTTATCCAGATAATATCCAGCCTCTTAAATTGCTAAATGGCTGCATTTATCCAGATAAAAAGAGGATGAGTTAGTCTGAAGCAGAGGTGGGGCTGGAACTTTTCTGATAGTGGCGGCACAATCACCAGTTATCATGTATATTCATTGCCATAAATCTGCATAATGACACTGAATATACACAATATGTTAAGTGCTAGCACTTAACTTATCCGCCGACCTTACTTGAGGGCAGTTTCTCCAAATAGGTTAATTTTGTGCATACCATGACAGCAATGAACTTTCACTCCTAAGCCAGGGTATGTATACTATGATCTCAGTTTCTCAAATTTACTGCTAACACAAGCCATTTCACTTGTATTTCACTTACCAAAGAGAGTTTCCTTCTGGAATATAGATAACTTCTCAAGGTGTGATTGGAAATTCCTCTTAATCAGGCTCCTGGCTCACAATATGGTGGGTAATATTTCTTTATCTTTTTGCCACATTTTCTTGGTCTCTGACTGTATTTCTTGGTACTTCAGGAATCTTCTTCCTCTCCACATGATTTACGGAATAATCATTTGAAACAAACATCTCTATTATCAATGTGGTCATAATGTATTTCACCTTTACCACTTTTTCGGGTTTCCTCTCATCCAGCTTCTTATCCGTCAGAATGAGAATGTCCCAAATTCCTCATCGTCCCTCCAGTCCAGTCCAGTCCAGACCAGACATGTGGATTAAACTTCCTCACTAGCAGATGGAGACTGAGAACTACTGGCTTTGATGGCATCACCCTATAAGAGATCTGTATAGATCTAACAACACCAGTATTTCTGTCTCCAGTAGATGGTGATGAGCTCCTGTACAGTTTAGACTCCACGGCAGATTTAGGTATTTAAGAAAAAAAGAGAAAAAGAATAATAAGGGAGCAGATAAGGAGAGCTGCTGTACACCAAATCAACTGCTCCCACTGGCTGTTTGGGCATAACCCAGTGGACCAGGTCCCTCCCACAGTAGTTCACCCACCTCAAGCCGGGGCGGGGTGGGGGGACTGCCTAGCCTGTGGTCCCAATCTTTCTCCCCAACTCATTGGAGGGGGTCTGGGTGGCTGGGCCAAGAGCTAAGTCAAATCGCAGTTAAAAAAAAAAAAAAAAAAATGAAACTACTCAATGGCATAGTGAGTGGCACAGGCTGAGAGGCAAGCCAGAAGTAAGCTAAGGGGTCTGCACAGTTTTCAGCTCTTCCTTACCCTCCAGGTGCATGGGAAACTACTGGCGGGATCGCATGGGTCTTATGTTCCTCAGTAAGGTGGGAGGGTCTCTTAGCAGCAGCAGCACATGATGTCCGGGATTGTGCAGCCTTCGGATCCTGTGGAAGTTAGTGGGGGGGCCTTTATCCAACATGGGTTTCTGCCACGCCTGTGAGTCTGACAAGAGCTCAGAGCACTTCCTTGCGCCACAGCAGGCTGATGAGGGTTTAAACAGGCTCTCGCTGGAGCCAAAGTCAACGTCTTCACGATGTGTGGGCCCGCGGTTTTGGTGGGAAGCACAGCCATGATGGTCAGAGAAAAGCCTGATGCGGAGGAGACTGCCAGGGACCCAGGAGTGGCTCCGTCCACCAGGAAGGTCACCAGAAAGCGGTCAGTTTCATCTGGGGTGGCAGCTGTGACTCAGAACCATTTTCTCCAGAGTTTGTTTTACTCTTCCACCAGGCCTACTGCATGAAGCAGGGCCTGGGGCAAGAGGGGACTCCAGAAACAGTGGCTAGAAGTATGAAAGAGGCCATGCTGTCAGTGCTCAAGGCTCAGGATGAGCCAGTGGCCAAGTGACACAGGGGAGAAGAGGATCCCTGGGATTGGACCTCCATGGTTCTGGAGGCTCGGAGGTCCCATTGGAGGGCTTGTCCAAGTGATGGGAGCCCTCAGAAGAGGAGCTGGAGGAAGGAGAGCTTTCGCCCATTGAGGACCCATCGATCATTCTGGTTTTCCGGCATGAGGAGGTAACAGCATATCTGCAGGAATGAGTCTTCACATATGGGTATCGTCGGTACCGACGGAGCCTGCACGGGAACGCTCCCCAGCGTCCAATAGGAAAGCTTTTGGGAGCATCCCACAGTGCCTGCGTGCTGCCTTCCCGCCTTTCCCAACCGCCTCTCTCCAGTTCTTCTTTTCCGCGGAGCCAGCAGGTCGTGTTCCTGTCACCGCAGAAGAAGTTCTTTATTTTTTCTTTATTCTTTTGTGTCGCGTCTGCCTTCTTCGACGTCGGACCGGTACGGTCTTTCTTTTCTTTCTTTCTTTCAAAAAAAAAAAAACGCTTTATCTCTACTGTGCATTTTCAGTTTTTGGGCCCTAGGCCTAAAAATATTTTCCTCATGGAGAAGCCCGCTTCTGGGTTTACAAAATGCACACAATGTGGCGGTACTATTTCTGTCACCGACACCCATGACTAGTGTCTAAAGTGTTTGGGACCTGACCATTCCATCACGGATTGTATGTCCTGTACCATGATGTCTAAGAGAGGTCGGCAGAACCGAGCAGCCAAGCTCACTACCCTGTTTCCCTCTGATGCAGCTTCGGTAGCATCGACGTCTTCCAGGGCCTCCTCTTCCTCTCATGGATCTCAGGTAAACAAGCATAAATCTGGCCGGTCCTCGAAGGGTAGATCTCCCTCCAAGCATCGAGATGCTTCCGGGCTTGCCCTTGAAGATTCCGCACCGGCAAAATTACCCCGGCGGGAAGCTCCGGCTTCCAAAGCATTATCTATGGGGTCACAGGTTGACATCGATGGCTTGGCCTCGACAGATCACCTGTTGCCGTGTTCTGGGGTACCAATGGCTCCCACTGGTACCGACATCCAGACTCTGGTGACGTCGATAGATCAGAAGATTCTGACCATCCAGCGCACCTTAACGGCTTTCATACAGGCTGTGACGCCTCCGGTACCGCAACAATCCCCGTTGCTGGTACCGGCTCCGGTATTGGCATCGCTCCTGGTACCGGTACCGATTGTATCGACATCGGCTTCGGTGTCGACTGCAACGGTACCCTGTCCTATGATGCCCATCGGTACCGAACCGGTACCGATTACTCCCGATGTCGATCCCACTCGATACGGTTATCGGGCTTTAAAGGAGCATCCAGACAGGCGATACTTTGATTCCTCTGAGGACTCTGATGAGTCTGAGGGTTCTGTAGAAGCATCGATACTTCTTCCTCAGGAGTCTTCTTCACCTAAACGAAGAATGTCTCCTCCAGAAGACTTGTCTTTTCAAGACTTTGTTAGGGAAGTGGCTAGGGGCCTCTCTATCACAGTGGCCCCTGAGTCAGAACCCAGAGCCAAGGAGTTGGATATTTTACAATATCCTAAAGCTCCTAAGGAGGCAGCTACTTTACCTGTTCATGAGATTCTTTATGATCTCATGTTGAGGATGTGGGAGACACCTCTCACCACCTCTCCTCATTCTCGCAGGTTAGACACCATGTATCGTGTCCCTCTTTGTCCTGGCTTCCACAAGACTCAGCTTCCTCACCACTCTATTGTGGTAGAGTCTGCCATGAAGAAGATAAAGAGTGCAAAAAGACACTCATCTAATCCTCCAGGGCGTGAATGCAGGACCCTGGATGCTTTTGGCCGAAGGGTTTTCCAAGCTGCTATGCTAGCTGCTAGGATCAATTCCTATAGTCTCTATATAGAAATGTTTCTAAAAGAAGTCACAGATCATCTGCAGACTTTAACTCCTTTCATTTCAGAGGATAAAAGAGAGGAGTTCCTCACTTGTCTCAAACATGCCCAAGATGTCTCCAAATTTTCCAACCGTGCAGCCTTTGACTCTTTTGAGTGTGTAAGCAGAGCTTCGGCTATTGCCATAGGGGCACGCAGAATTGCTTGGCTACAAGCTTCTGATTTGGAACTCTGGGTCCAAGATCAATTGGGAAATCTCCCTTGTACAGGTGAAAACCTTTTTGGTAAGGATTGGCAAGCAAAGGCCACTCAGATGGATGCTGAAAACTCTGCTTTGGATCGACATTCAAAGTCTACCTCTGCTCCTGTTAAGAAAAGATTGTTTAAAAAGACATCTTTTTCCAAAAAGGGAAGATACTATCCTGCTTATGGTCAGCAGGCATCTTCTGCAGGTCGTTTTGCTGCAAAGCGTCAGCAACCACCTAAACAGGCCAAGTCAAAGGCAGCTAGACCTTCCACGGCCCAGCAGCCTCAGCCTCCTCAGGGCCTTTGACTCGCTACTAGAGAACTTAGGCTTTCTGGCTCTGGAAGGACCAGAGCCCCTTACCATCCCAGGAAGGTTGACTTACTTTGCTCCCAGATGGGAGCAAATCACAGCAGAGCAATGGACACTCTCCATCATAAGGGAAGGGTACAAGCTTCATTTCTTAAGCCTTCCCCCCCACACCATGGTGAAACAGTTCAATTCTCCAACATCTCTCCTCATCCTTCTAGGTCAAGAGATTGCCATCCTTCTTGCCCAAGGGGCAATAGAAGAAGTACCTCTTCTTCAACAAGGCACAGGGTTCTACTCCCCTTATTTTCTTATTCCAAAGAAAACAGGGGGCTACAGACCCATCTTAGATCTCAGAGAATTGAACAATTTTCTATTCAAGGAGAAATTCAAGATGATTTCTCTCGGTGCTCTGCTTCCATACCTTCAGAGTCAGGACTGGCTTTGTTCTCTAGATCCCAAGGATGCGTACACCCATGTCCTCATCCATCCAACTCACAGAAGGTTCCTTCGGTTCCTTTTTCAAGGAAAGCACTACCAATACAGGGTGCTTCATTTTGGTCTTGCCTCTGCACCAAGGGTGTTCACGAAATGCATGGCAGTAGTAGCTGCATTTCTACGCACTCTAGGAATATTCGTCTTCCCATATCTGGACGACTGGCTCATTCGAGCTCCATCTCAAGCAGAGGCCAAGACTTGTCGAACCTGCACAATGCGTGTCCTTCAGTATTTGGGTCTAGTAATAAACATCCCAAAATCCAGTCTCACCCCTGCTCAGTCCCTCGAGTTTATAGGGGCTTGGTTGGATACCATAACTACAAGGGCCTATCTTCCTCAGGCCCGTTGCCTACGCTTGGTGCTGTTAGCCTCCCAAATACAGTTAAAGCCCCTTTTAACTGCTCGAGAAATGCTACAACTCTTAGGCCACATGGCATCCACTGTGCATGTGGTTCCATATGCTCGCCTTCACATGAGGGCAGCTCAATGGACTTTGTCCACCCAATGGACTCAGGCATCAGGTTGCCTGTGAGACAAAATAGCAAACTCCAGTCGCCTTTTTTGGTCTCTCCAGTGGTGGAAGTCCTCTCAAAACCTGTTGCTGGGGTCCCCTTTTCAACAGTCACTTCCCCAAACAACCCTTACAACAGATGCCTCTCCAATGGGTTGGGGAGCTCATCTGCAAGATCTCTCCACCCAGGGCATCTGGTCTCCACAGGAGACTTCACTACACATAAATCTCTTGGAACTCAGAGCAATTTTCTTAGCTCTCAGAGTGTTCCACTCCCTGCTCAGCTACAGGACAGTCCTCATCCACACGGACAATCAAGTAGCCATGTTCTTTGTAAACAAGCAGGGAGGGACTGGCTCTCTGTCGCTTTGCAACGAAGCTTTGCGACTGTGGGCCTTCGCCAGAGAGCATCAGATTCATCTTATGGCAGTATATCTTCCAGGCGTTCAAAACTCTTGGGCAGACAGACTCAGTCGAGTTCTGCTTCCACACGAATGGTCCCTCCACAGGGACCAGGTAGCCAGGATTTTTCGAATTTGGGGAACCCCGGACATAGACCTATTTGCAAGTCCGTGGAATGCCAAACTTCCCCGGTTCTGTTCCAGGATTCCGTGTCAGGGAGTTCAGGCCAAGGATGCCTTCCTCCTTCACTGGGGTCAAGACTTCCTTTATGCTTTTCCACCCATTCCCCTAATTCCCAAAACACTGTTCAAGCTTCAGAGAGACCGAGGTTCTATGATCCTCATTGCACCACATTGGCCACGCCAAGTGTGGTACCCTCTACTTCTTCATCTCTCTCAAGCTCCGTCCCTGGAGTTGGGCTCTGCTCCAGATCTTCTCTCCCAGGAAGATGGAACGTTGTGGCACCCAAACCCCCAGTCTCTCCATCTCAGGGCCTGGTTGCTGAAGGCCTAGACCTTCAAGTTTTCCATCTCTCTCAGCAAGTCAGAGATATTATTCATGCTTCTAGAAAGCCTTCCACTAGACGTTCCTATGCTTTCAAATGGAAAAGATTTACCATTTGGTGTTCAGAGAAGGGTCTTAACCCTCTTGCAATACCTTTGAATTCTTTACTAGAGTATCTTCTGCATCTTTCCCATGCAGGCCTCAAAACGAATTCGGTAAGAGTCCATTTGAGTGCTATTGCAGCGTCCCTCAAGCCTCTCAATGGACAGCCTGTTTCCTCTCATCCTCTTATAGCAAGATTCATGAGAGGCCTTCTTTTAACTGAACCTCCCATTAGACCACCTCCAGTGGCATGGGACTTAAATCTGGTTCTTGGCCAGCTTATGAAGCCACCCTTTGAACCTTTAGCCACCACCTCCTTGAAACCTCTTTCTTGGAAGGTTATCTTTCTCATTGCAGTCACCTCAGCACGTCGCATCAGTGAGTTGCAAGCCTTGGTGGCTAATCCTCCTTATACAAGGTTCCATCATGATAAGGTAGTCCTCAGGACCAATCCACACTTTATGCCCAAAGTGGTGTCGCCTTTTCATCTGAACCAGGAAGTGTACTTACCTGTCTTTTTTCCAGGACCTCATGCATCAAGTGCAGAGAGGAATCTTCATACTTTGGATTGTAAAAGAACTCTCGCCGTTTACTTACAAAGAACACAGCAACATAGAAAGTCTTCTCAACTCTTTGTTGCTTTTGATCCTTCCCATTTAGGACTTCCAGTTTCTAAGAGAACACTGTCCAACTGGATTGCTCAGTGTATTTCTTTCGCCTACCAAAGTAGGAACCTTTCTCTGGAAGGCCGTGTCACAGCTCACAATGTGAGGGCCATGGCAGCCTCAATGGCTCACCTAAACTCTGTGTCCATCGACCAAATCTGTCGAGCGGCCACCTGGGCCTCGGTTCATACCTTCACAGCCCATTGCTGTTTGGACAAGGACTCCCGCCGGGATGCCTCGTTTGGTCAGGCTGTTCTCAAACACCTGTTCCATTCCTAATCAACTCCTACCCACCTACCCTGGTTGGATGCCAGAGATCCATGGGGGGAGGTGGAGCCCTTTTCAAGGACACACAACTCTGGGGTCTCTCCCTGGCATCTGCAGCTAGGGAGTCCCCATATGTGAAGACTCATTCCTGCTTGTTTCTGGAGATAGCACAGTTACTTACCTGTAACAGGTGATCTCTGGGAACAGCAGGAATAAGTCTTCACAACCCACTCACCTCCCCTAGGAGTTGTATCTCTCTATCTATCTTTCCATCCCTCTCTCTCTCTTTGTCTCAGCTTTAAAACTCGAACTGGAGAGAGGCGGTTGGGAAAGGCGGGAAGGCAGCACGCAGGCGCTGTGGGATGCTCCCAAAAGCTTTCCTATTGGACGCTGGGGAACGTTCCCGCACAGGCTCCATCGGTACCGACGATACCCATATGTGAAGACTTATTCCTGCTGTTCCCAGAGATCACCTGTTACAGGTAAGTAACTGTGCTTTATCTTGCACTCTCTAGCAGTCTGAACATCATTGGAAAGTCTCCAGAGGTGGAAACTTCTTTCCCCTGCATAGTGCGATCTAGGACTTGATTTTGGCGGAGTGGAAGGTCCCGGAGGCCAGCTTAAGGGTCACTCAGTCCATGGCTGAGTGTATCCCCTTCCCCTGGAAGAGAAAGAATTGTTAAAGATTCCTTCTGTGGATGCCTTGGTTTCCACGGTGACCAAGAGGATACCCATTCTAGTTGAAGGTGGGACTGCCTTAAAGGACCCTCAGGACCTTACGTTAGAGACCATGTAAAAACAGTCCTTTGTGGTCTCGGTTTTGGCCCTGCAGGCCTTGTATGTAGTTCCTTTGTGGCCAGGGCATGTTTGTGCTGGGCGTAGAATTTGCCCGAGACAGAAGAAGGCTCTTTGGAGGGCCTCTCAGAGGCGGCTAAGCTGAAATCTGTGTCAGCTTTCTTAGCAGATGTGCTATATGATCTGGTAAGAGCCTCTCCAAAAAATATGGCCTCTGTAGTTATGGCAAGGCGCAGACATAACATCTAAGGGCCGACTCGGTAAGCTTCCTTTCAAGGGAAAATTGCCCTTCGGGGAAGCCCTGGAGAAATTAGTTAAGGATTTAGGGGAATCTAAGGCCCCAAGGCTGCTGGAGGAGAAGCCTAGAGGGGCTAAGGTGGCCACGTCATTTTGGGGCTGGTATCGAGATGTTTGAAGATAGTGTGGTTCACGCTTTGGGCCCTTTCAGCAGTCCTGGTATCCTCTGAGGGTCAGCCCTTTCGGGGAGGCCAAGGAGGAAGTAGGGACTACTTGGCAAGGGCTGCTGGCACCTCTAAGAAGTCACAATGAAAGTTTGTGGGCCCAGGGAGAGGTGGTGCCAGTGGGAGGTCGAGTTGTCCTTTTACTCCACTTTGGTCCAGGTTATGTTTGATCAGTGGGTCCTTGAGTTGATTTGCAAGGGTTACATGCGAGTTGAAGTGGTCCCTCTCCGAAGCCTTTATGCTGTCCCCCTGCAAGTGTCCTGCCAAGGCAGAAGCAGTGGCAGAGACACTCCACAAATTCCTCCAATTCAAAATGGTGGCCAAGGTGCGACCGGCAGAGTGTGGGTTCAGTTGATACTCCATTTCATGGTGCCCAAGAAGGAGGGCTCCTTTTAGCCCATCCTGGACCTGAAGCATGTCAGTAGGGCCCTGTGAATACCACATTTTTGCATGGAGACATGGTGGTCTGTAATCATGCCACTGAGGAAGGGAAAGTTTCTGACCTTTTTGGACCTCTCTGAGGCTTACTTACACATTTGTTTTTCCTCTCACGTTATAATGTATATCGTATAATCCTGTTAATGCTGTTAATTGTGTTTAAAATTCTGTTAAATTTGTTAAATGTAATAGTTACCTGCTTTGAGTTCAATGTAAACCACTTTGATTCATGAAAGGTGGTAAATAAGCACAAATAAATAAATACATTTCTATTAAACGAGACCACCAAAGATTCCCTGTTTGCTCTGCTGTTTGGTCACTTTCAGTTCTGCGCCCTGCCATACGGGTTAGCCACAGTGCCTTGGACCTTTACGAAGGTGATGGCGGTGGTAGCAGCAGCACTCCAAAGAGAAGGAGTATTAGTACACCTTTACCTGGACAACTGGCTGATAAGGGCAAAGTTAAGCCAGGAGAGTCAGAGCAATGGACAGAATGGTAGAGTGCCTCCAGAGTCTAGACTGGGTAGTGAATTTTGTCAAGAATCAGTTCCGACCAGCTTTGGAGTTTGTATACTTAGTGGCTTGTTTCAGTACCAAGGCAGGGGTAATCTCTCTCCCACCGGACAAGATCCTGAAGATCCAGTCCCAGGTGGAGAAATTCTGCAAGGTGCAGTCTCCCAGGGCATGGGACTACCTTCAATTGCTGGGGTCCATGGCGGCAAGCTTGGATCTGATGCCCTGAACCAGAGTGCAGATGCAGCTGCTCCAGAGAGCATTGTTGTCATGGTGGTCTCGCCAGAGACACTCCCTCTGGAGGAGATTGCAGTGCTCGGATGAAGCAAGGGCCAGCCTCCAGTGGTGGTTAGATGCAGACAAGCTGGCTGCAGGGATGCCCCTAGACACTCTGGACTGGGTGCTGGTAATGACCGATGCCAGTCTGATGAGCTGGGGGGCACACTGTCAGTGGGAGATAACGCAAGGACAGTGGTCCTCCGGGAAATAGACTTGGTTCATAAATCATCTGGAGATGCGGGCGGTATTCTTGGCCTTGCAGGAGTTTTGGCCCCTCGTCCAATGCAAGGCAGTACACGTCTTCCCCGACAACGCAGCCACACAGTGGCTTATGTTAACTGAAAGGGCAGCATGGGCAGTCTAAGCCGGACAGAAGAAGTGGAGCCTCTCCTTCAGTGGTCAGAGGTCCACCTGTTGACTCTCTTGGCAGCTCATGTGGCCCAGAAATAAAATGTGCAGGCAGATTTCCTAAGTCAGCATCGACTGGACCTGGGAGAGTGGTCTCTGAGCCAGGAGGTGTTCCAGCAGACTGTAGATCAATGTGGTCATCCAGTGATGGATCTGATGATGGTAGCAGACAACGCAAAGGCAGGACACCCCTCCTCGGGAATCCCGCTCTTCTGGTAATGGCTTCGATCTGTGTCCTCCTCTTCTATAACTCCAGACTTCGCTCCTTTCACCTTGCTGCTTCTTATTCCTGGAACAAACTACCTAATTCTTATGTCAGGCGACTTCTCTGACCCTTTTCAAATCCAGGCTGAAAATTCACCTCTTCGTGCTGCTTTCGGGTTCTGACTCACCTAATCTCCTTTGTATTTCCTTACCATTCCCCCTAGATGTATCCCACGTCTACCGCTATTGTGTTGTCGGTCTTGACTAGATTGTAAGCTCTGATGAGCAGGGACCATCTTTTATATGTGTCTGTGCAGCATGCGTCTTTTAGCGCTATACAAATATTCAGCATTAGTAGTAGTAGTAGGATGCTTCTTCAGCCAGCATCGGGAAAGAATGTTAGAAGGTCTGGACACTGTAGCTCAAAGATGGCTGAGAGAGGGCATCCTGTATGTGTTTCAGCCCTGGGCGTTGATAGGCAGAGTATGCTTCAGGGTGGAGACCCATCGGGGCCTTGTGGTTCTGATAGCACCAGATTGGCCATGGAGACCATAGTATGCAGACTTGGTGCCCTTACAGGGGGTACAGCCCTGGTGGCTGCCAGAAAGGGATGACCTCTTAGCACAAGGCCCCATCATGTTGCCCCAGGTGGATCAGTTCTCACTTATGGCCTAGCTTTTGAGAGGGCACAATTGAGCAAGAGAGTTACTTGCCACAGGTCATTAAGACGCTTTTGCGGGCGAGAAAGCGATTGACCTTTCTGATATATGTGCGAACCTGAAGAGTGTTCGAAGGCTGGTGCGAGGAGAGGGGTCTTAGGCTGCCCTCCGCCACGCTACCAGATATTCTGGCCTTTCTTCAAGCAGGAGTGTATAAGAGGTTAGCCTTAGGTTCTCTCTGAGTGCATATGGCTCCGTGGCTTATTTTAGGGGCCATGTTCAGGGGGCACTCTTGGGCTTCTCACCCCAACCTGGTACGTTTCTTGAGGGGTGGTGAAGCATATATGTCCGGCGGTATAGCGTGTGGTGCCTTCTTGGGACCTGAACCTGGTCTTGTCGGTGTTGGGTCAGCCTCCATTTGAGCCCAGGCGGTGGGCGTCTCTGAAGGATCTCACCCTGAAGGCAGTGTTTTTGGTGGCTATTTGCTCAACAAGACAAATTTCCAAGCTGCAAGACCTGTCGTGCAGGGAATTGCATTTGCAATTTTCCAAAGAAAAGGTGGTTATTCAACCGGTCCCCTCCTTTCTCCCTAAGATGATGTCCCCATTCCATCTTAATCAGTCTGTCACATTGCTTGTTTTCTCTGGACAGGAAGGCAGTCCAGAGTCAAAGAGCTTCGGTTGTTAGATGTTCAGCGGTTTCTCCAGCATTATCTTCACAGCGGACAGGACATTCGGACATCTGATCACCTCTTTGCTGGCCCTTGAAAGGAAGAAGCGTCATCAAAGGCATTGGTTGCACATTGGTTGAAAGAATCGATTGCATCAACCTACCTGCTTAAGCATCGTCTGGTTCCGGAAAGTTTGAGGGCCCACTCCACTAATGCACAGGCTGCTTTGTGGGCAGAGTTTGGGCTGGTGCATCCGGTGGACATCTTTAAAATGGTGATTCGATCGTTGCTCCATTCCTTTGTGCATCATTACCAACTTGATGTACAGGCTGGAGAAATAAGAGTTATGGGGGCAAGTGTTACAGATAAGGCTCGCGGGTCCCTCCCAAGAATGAATACTGCTCTGGCACATTCCATGCATCTTTGGCGTGGCCCTTAGGCGTTGGACCATGGCGTTTGCCCTGAAGTTAACATGGAAGATGTGATCTGGACTGTCATACGCATATATTATGGTAACCTGCTGTTCCCTTTGTTCTTTTTGTCTTATCTTTTTAACTGTTTCTGTCCTCTACTCTGTCCTATCATACAAATGGCGTTCCTTTCATATTTTCTCAAATGATATATTATTGTAAACCGCTCTGATGCTTCGGCCTGAGCGGTATATCAAATTTAATAAACATAAACAACATAAACATCTGGACTGAAGGGATGATGAGGAAAGTGAAATTAGTCCTTAACTGCTAATTTTCTTTCCTTGAATCCCTCCAGTCCAGAACCTGCCCAGTTTGTGATGCGTGAGCCCGGACACAGAAGATTTTCTTCTGTTCTTGGTCCCCTCTAGAAGTAGTGAAGACCTATCAGTGTCTAGATTTCAAAGGGATTTTGTTCCTGATTCCTATATGGAGTCGTAATTGTTTTGTTAGTGCTAATGATGTTTAGTGTTATCAATTTAGGTAAGGCACTTCATTGGAGTGGAGTCTGCTTGGTTATTCAAAATTCTGGTGTTGGTAGATCTGTACAGGTCCCTTATAGGGTGATGACATCAAAGCGAGTGGTTCTCAGTCTTCATTTGCTGGTGAGGAAGCTTAACCCACGCATCTGGGTTGGACTGAACTGGACTGGAGGGACTTAAGGAAAGAAAATTAGCAGGTAAGATCTAATTTCTCCTTATAAATTCTTCATGCCCTGTAATTCTCTTAGGGTCATAATCCCATTGCTTTTTGGTACAGCGATGTTTTAGTGTTTACAAATTTACAATTTCTGAGGCATGCCACCTTGTTTGTTGTGCCTTTCTGTATAGAAATTTTCTGCCATCAGAACTTCGTAACCAGCTCTGAAATGAGTAACCATTTCCATCTCTTTCTTACAGAATTTGCATATGTCTGTTTTGCCAGTTTTCTATATACTCGCTGTGAACCATCTCTTCCGTAATCCACTATCCTGAACCACAGCTATCATTCTGTCATCCTTAGGTGTCTGTTTGCTCCTGGAGTAATACTTTGTATTTTCCACTGTAATTGTGCATTTGCCACTCGTTGTTCTACTGTATTTGTGCATTTGCCACTCGTTCATTGTACCTCTATTGAATGCACATCTCTCTCATGCATATTCATTGTGGTTATCCTGAAACCTGACTGGCTAGGTGTGTCCCAAGGACTGGGTTCAGAACCCCTGAGTTAGAGAGATATTTTCAGTTGTCCTCAATTTTCCTCCAAGGAAGGTTGCCTTAGCACATTTTTTAAGACCATAATTCATCCTGATGTCATCTAAAAAGCTTTTTTACTAGACAGAGTTGTTCCTAGATGTTGATCACTGGGATTGTAGAGCTTCCAGTCATCTACAAACAATAGGTGTAAAATCACCTCTGGGTTATTGTCAACTAATATGTTAAGAAGCGCACACAGAGGATTAAGTGCTGTACAAAACAAGAGTGGTGACAAGCAGTCTGGAAATACTGCTTATTGGAACTTGATATCAGAAATGATGAACAGTCCATTTGCATACTATAGATGGAATGTGTTTTGCCACATTCAACATACAGTATGCATATGGGCTGATTATTTTATTTTATCCTTGTGCACATTTTGGTTATTTCTTCATTGTTCTTTTTTCTTTAGTCATTATTTCTTTATTCTCATCATGTTACTTCTGCCTGTGCTAGTCTATAATGTACTGTATAGGTTTGATTTTATTTCTTCTTATTCTTTTTATGACTTTTGCTAATCAGTTTTTCCTGATCGTGCTAGCCAGTCTAGTCCCGGACCTCTGGGTTCCCTATCTCATCCAGCAGCTTGGAGACTGAGAAACTCCTCCTTTTTATGATGTCACCAGTATATCTTCCTTGAAATCCGCCTCCAATCCTCAGTTACCTCAGTCTCCAAGCAGCTGGATGACATAGAGCCCGGAGGTCCGGGCTCACTAGAGAAACAGTTAAGTTTGTGTTAGATAGGGATTAGGCTTATAGATAAATTTTGGAGCACGTTTGAGAAGACAGCTTAACTTGGGGGTGTTGTGCCTTTAAGTTGGCTGCAGGCTTCTTCCTCACCCCCCCCCCCCTCATCTCTCTCACGAAGCGGCCTTGCCTCTGACTGCAACAGTGGCTGAAGCCTAAGGGGGACACGGATCGACAGGCACTTCTTGCGGTGCTAACCTGGCATTTTTTAAGGGGGTGAGAGCCGGAGGAGAGCCGAGCCAGCGCCACACAGAGGTCTGCCTGTTCGAGCGCTGGCTGGCTCGGCCCGTTCCGTTTCATTTCATTCTGAGCGGGACAGAGTGATCCGGTAGCGAGGCTGTTTGCTTGTGGAAGATCTCCAGAGCCGCTGACAAGCTACTCTGTGAACACAGGGCAGAGTGCTTGTTTCGGCACGAGTTGAGGTAAGGCGCCGTCATTATACAGCGGGTGTGTGTGCAGTATGTTTTGGCGCAAAAGTGCTGGCGGCGGGCCTAGCCGCGTGGCGTGACCGCGTGTTACCGTGGCTGGCTTGGGCATTCGGTTTAGCTTGCCAACAATAGCCAGAACCTCCTTATGTGTTTTTTCTGCACAGCGCTTTGACCACTGGAGCTTTCCTGCGCATCTGTTCGGTTAAATAAAAAAAAAAACGGCTGGTAGTGCTTTGAAGGCTGTTAAGAGGGTTTTCATGACTGCAGCCTGTCTGGGCTGACAGTGCTTGCTTTAACCTCGTTTACCATGCCCTCTAGGCCACTCTGTCTAGTCTGTGGCTTGAAGAAAGGCTCTGAGTCAGGTGTCTGCAGGTCCTGTGTGAGGGAGGCAGCATTGATGGAGCAGCCCAGGGACGGAAAGGGGGCTGTACCAGAGGCCAAGAAGTAGAGTGCTGGGACACTGCTGTCAGAGGAGTCTCGGGTGGAGCCAGTGGCTGGGCCATCTTTGGCGCCAGACACTCTTCTCCCTCAGGCTCCATTTTCTAAGGAGCTAGCGGCTATTTTTTCTCAAGATTTTGTTGCACTCTTGCAATGTACAGTGTTTGGTACTGATCAGCAGCGGCCAGGCTCTGAGATCTCGGCCGGGCAGAAGAGACCCGCTCAGAACTCACAGACAGATGACCTTGCCCGAGGGTCAAAGAGACCTCGCCTGGTGGGGGTGACTGGATCGACGTCTGTAGCCTCAGAGGGCCTATTGTCCGATGATGAGGACCACGGTTTGGAGGTTGATGAGGAGCTGGAAGAAGGGGAGCTTTCAGTGAAGGAAGATCAGGCTCGAGTCGTGCGCGTCTTCCGGAGAGAGGAGCTTCCCGTGCTGATAGCCGAGGCGTTAAAGGTCCTAAATATGCCTGCGCCAGGGACGACAGAAGAAGACTCGCTGGAAGATCCTTTGTTGCAGGTTTTCAGGAGGAATCAAAGGGCATTCCCGGTGCATAGGGTGTTTCGGGAGATGATTCAGGAAGAATGGAACGTGCCTGAGGCTCCTCTTCGGGGGGCCAGAGTGATGGGTCAACTGTACCCCTTAGGTAAGGAGGTGTTTAAATCACCAAGCGTTGATGCAGCTGTCTCGGCTGTCACCAAGAAAACTACCATTCCTGTGGAAGGCAGTGCGGCTCTTAAAGACACCCAGGACAGAAAGTTGGATATGTTACTGCGTCAGGTGTTTGATGTGAACGCTCTGGCACTCCAGGCAGCTATTTGCGGGGCTTTGGTGGCTAGAGCCTGCCTTCGCTGGTCGCAACACGTGCAGTCTAGCCCAGACGGCTCAGACTCTAGCGAAGGAGCTAAATTGGAGTCTGGCGCGGCCTACTTAGCGGACATTCATTATGATCTTATGCGTGGGCTGTCAAAAAGCATGGCATCCGCAGTAGCAGCACGTCGGTACTTGTGGCTCCGCAACTGGGCAGCGGATAGTTCTTCCAAGGCTCGGTTGAGTAAGCTTCCCTTTAAGGGCCGTTTGCTGTTCGGGGAAGACCTGGAAAAGCTGGTGAAGGACTTGGGGGAATCTAAAGGTGGTAAGTTGCCAGAGGACAAGCCCAAGGTGAGCCGAGCGTTTCAGCCTAGTCGGGGGCAGCAACGTGATTTTCACCGGTCTCGGTTCCAGAGGTTCGGTACAAGTCAGAGAGGACGCTTCACTAATAGGAACCAGGCCTTCCGAGGGTTTCGAGGTGCGGGAAGGGGTTTCGGCCCTTCCTCTTCCTCGTCCTTCTCTAACAAAAAGCAGCAATGAGATAAGGGGGACCCGGGCACCCTTGCTGCCGGTCGGGGGGCGGTTGCAAGAGTTTTATGCTGCCTGGGTCCGTGTAACTTCAGACCAGTGGGTTCTGGAAGTCATTCGAGAGGGCTACGCACTGGAACTTTTGAGACCGGTTCGAGAGGCCTTCGTGCAGTCCCCCGGCAAGTCGATAGCCAAGTGCGAAGCTTTGCGGGAGACAGTCCAACGGCTGCTGCAACTCAGAGCAATAGTGCCCGTCCTGCCCAGTCAACGCGGGTCCGGTCGATACTCCATTTATTTTGTGGTGCCAAAAAAGGACGGCGGTGTCCGTCCTATTCTGGACTTCCAAAGGAGTAAATCGTTGCCTGCGGGTGTCGCATTTCCATATGGAGACTCTGCGGTTGGTTATAGTGGCTGTGCAGAAAGGAGAATTTCTTACATCTCTGGATCTGTCCGAGGCTTACCTCCACATTCCCATAAGGCCAGAACATTGCAAGTTTCTCAGATTCGCAGTTCCCTTCGGACACTTTCAGTTCCGGGCATTGCCCTTCGGCTTAGCGACGGCACCGCGCACCTTCACCAAGGTTATGGTGGTGGTGGCGGCGGCGCTCAGGAAGGAGGGAATCTTGGTACATCCTTATTTGGACGATTGGCTGATCCGGGCAAAGTCCCGCGCCGAGAGCGAAACGGTCACTGCCCGCGTGGTGTCTTTTCTGGAGGAGCTCGGTTGGGTAGTCAACCTCTCAAAGAGCCATCTGGTTCCCTCGCAGGATCTAGACTATCTGGGTGCTCGCTTCGACACGGGGGCTGGAAGGGTATTCCTCACGGTACAGCGGGCGCAGGCCCTTCGGAAGTTAGTAGGCCAGTTTCTCCGGCACAAGTCGCCCTCAGCGTGGCATTATCTTCAGGTGTTAGGCACGATGGCAGCCTCCATAGAGACAGTGCAGTGGGCGAAGGCCCACATGCGGCCGTTGCAGAGGGTGTTGCTCCGCCACTGGTCGCACCAGCGGGACCCCTTATCCCAGCGGTTGCGCTGCCCAGTGGGAGTCCGTCAGTCCCTCCAGTGGTGGTTGCGTCCCGAGTCCTTGGAAAGCGGGAAGACCCTGGACGCTCCGGACTGGGTGTCGTTGATGACAGACGCCAGTCTGCTCGGCTGGGCGGCGCATTGCCAGGGCAGCTTCGCCCAGGGGACCAGGGGTGCACAGGAGCAGACATGGTTCATCAATCGGTTGGAGTTGAGAGCAGTATCCCTGGCGTTGCAGAGCTTTCAAAACTTAGTGGCCGGCAGGGCAGTTGGCGTATTCTCCGACAACGCAACAGCGGTAGCGTATGTCAACCGGCAGGGAGGAACCTGCAGCGCGGTGCTGGAGTCGGAAGCCGAGGCCCTGTGCACTTGGGCGGAAGTGCATCTTCTGGATCTGTCGGCAGCCCATATAGCGGGAGTGGACAATGTGCAGGCCGATTTTCTCAGTCGCGTGAGAGTGGACCCAGGAGAATGGGTCCTCCATCCGGAGGTCTTCGAGAGGGTGGTGCGCCGGTGGGGCGTACCCGTCATGGATCTCATGGCGACCTTCGCCTCGACAAAGGCCAGCCGGTTTTTCAGCAGGAGAAGAGAAAGGATGTCGGAAGGTTTGGACGCTCTCGTTCAGGAGTGGCCGGTGGGGCAGCTACTGTATGGGTTTCCCCCGTGGGTCCTGATAGGAAGAGTCCTGCAGCGCGTAGAAAGTTTCAACGGGCAGGTAATTCTGATAGCCCCCGACTGGCCCCGCAGGCCCTGGTACGGAGAACTGGTGCGATTGTTGGTGGCAAGGCCCTGGCGGCTTCCGCCTCGCCCGGATCTGCTGTCGCAGGGGCCTCTCTTCATGCCTCATGTGGATCGGTTCTCGCTTACGGCTTGGCTCTTGAAAGGGCGAGGTTGAAATCGAGGGGCTATTCGGCGGCAGTGGTGTCTATTCTGTTGAGGGCCCGGAAGCGCTCCACTTCGCTGGCCTACGTTCGCGTTTGGCGGGTCTTTGAGGCCTGGTGCGCGGACAAGGACTGTGAGGCGTTAAAGGCCACCATTCCTCAGATTTTGGACTTCCTACAGGATGGTTTTGATAAAGGGCTGGCTGCGGCATCACTCCGCATTCAGGTGGTGGCGTTGTCCTGTTACAGAGGTAAGGTAGGTGGGCTAGCGCTGGGGAGTCAGTGTGACGTTAAGCGTTTTCTCTGGGCGGTATCGCTAGCGCGGCCTCCTGCTAATCTGATCTTCCCCACGTGGAATCTGCCGTTTGTGTTAGACGCGTTGGAGCGCGGGCCCTTCGAACCGTTGTCTCGGGCTTCGCTCAAAGATCTCACTCTCAAGGTGGTGTTTTTGGTGGCCATCTGTTCGGCAAGAAGAGTTTCCGAATTGCAAGCGCTTTCCTGCAGAGAGCCCTATCTGACGTTCTTTGAGTCAAAGGTGGTTCTAAGGACAGTCCCTGGGTTTCTGCCTAAAGTGGTTTCGCCGTTTCACGTGAATCAGGAAATTTCCCTGCCAGTGTTTGTTCAGGAAGCTGGGGCGTCGGTCTCTCGACAGTTGCATCTTTTAGATGTCCGTAGGGAGCTGAAGAAATATCTGTGGCGGACGATCAGTTTCCACAAGTCGGACAGACTCTTTGTCCTTTTCGCGGGTCCGCAAAAGGGTGAATCGGTGTCCAAAGGGTCCATTGCTAGGTGGGTCAAAGAGGCCATTGCGTCGGCTTACATTTTGAAGGGGAAGGCTGTGCCGGAGGGGCTCCGGGCCCATTCTACGAGAGCGCAGGCTTCCTCCTGGGCGGAGGCGCGTTTGGTTCCGCCGGCGGAGATTTGCAAGGCAGCGACTTGGTCCTCCTTGAATTCTTTTGTGAAGCATTATCGCCTGGAGGTACAGAGGGCGGAAGAAACCTGTTTTGGGTCAGCAGTTCTGTAGGCTGGTCTTCCAGGTCCCTCCCATGCTTAAAGAGCTTTTCACTGCTCTGGTACAGACCCAGAGGTCCGGGACTAGACTGGCTAGCACAATCAGGAAGGTGAAATTATACTTACCTGCTAATTGTTGTTCCTGGAGTGTAGACAGTCTAGTCCCGTGTCCCACCCAGGGCTCTTTTTTTTTTGCTATAGCATGGTCTGCGAGCCGGAGCACATTTACAGGTAAGGGGACGTTCTTGCTTTCTGATGATTTGTCTTACTTCGGGGAATCAGAGTATCCGACGGAAGCGAAATTAAAAAAAAAAAAAAAAAAAGAAAACAAATTATTGAGATAAATGAATAAATCAATAAACGGAGAGTGAGGGCACAAGGGGGTCTTCTCACTCATTTTCGCTAAGTTTCGCTTTGTTCAGGGGTTGCTCCTTCATGGGGGGCGGAGGGAGTAGCCTGCATAGCTTAAAGCCACGTTAGCTTAGTATTCAGTTCCAGTGGGGGTTTCCCAAGCTGGGGGTTTTGACAGTTCAGTGTTTTTCTTACTTTGATGAAAGGCTTACTTGTATCTCCGGTGAGTCTGCTTTGTCAATAGGTAACTGAGGATTGGAGGCGGATTTCAAGGAAGATATACTGGTGACATCATAAAAAGGAGGAGTTTCTCAGTCTCCAAGCTGCTGGATGAGATAGGGAACCCAGAGGTCCGGGACTAGACTGTCTACACTCCAGGAACAACAATTAGCAGGTAAGTCTAATTTCACCTTTTTCTAATTAAATTTTCTGATTCTGTGTATGTCATTTTCTGTAACTATATGGAGTATACTTCTTTCTCCAGGACCAAGCAGGAAGTCAGTCCTCACATATGGGTGACATCGGCGCCGACAGAGCCCCCATGCGGAGCATTTCCCCAGCTTTCACAGAAAGCCTTTGGGAATGCAGCAAGTCTGTGCGGTCCCCTTCCCGCCCAAGGGTGCCATCTTGCTCAGTCTTTCTTTTTCTGCAGAGCCCGACGGAAGTGAGTTTGTGTCACCCGTAAAAAGTTGATTTTTTTTTCTGCGATTTTTACGTTGTCTTATCCGGCTCGATGCCGGTTCCCCTTCCCACCTGGGTTCGGTACACCGTTATCGAGTCCAGAGTTGTGATTTTTGTTTTTTATCCTTCGTGACTAGCGTTCGCGCTCTTTTTGTGTTTTCACTGGCAGCCCGGTCTTTTAACCTTGCAAGGGCCCTTTTTCCCCTGATGGCTGCCAGCGGGTTTAAAAAGTGTGATCGGTGTAAGAAACTTATGTCTCTCACCAACACACATGACTGCTGCCTCCGATACCTCTGGCCCGATCATGACCCGCTGACCTGTGGCCCGTGTGGCAAAATGTCGTCGAAGGCGCTTCGGAGCGGTCAGCATCAACGTGAGAGAATTTTTTCTGACTCCGCGTCCAGCCGGGCCCAGACTTCATCAGAGACCTCGACATCTCGGGAATCCGACCCCGAGCGTCGTCGCGGTTCCTCTGAAAGGGAGTTTCCCTCCTGGGAGCACAGAAGGAAGAAAAAGCTCACGAGGGCGGCATCGGTGGAGGCTCCTGGTTCCTCGAGGGCCAGGTCGCGTAGCCCTGACTGCCGCCCTAGGCTCTCAGAGTCAGAGAGGCTTTCCAAGCTACCTCGTGTGGAGCCAGAGTCCCTGAATCACGTAAGTGCAGTTGCCCTTGTGGACTCTCCTCCGTGGGAGCCAGTGTCGGGCCCGACGCCATCGGGGCCCGAGTCGGGGGCTGCTGAGTCTCCTGAGATTGGACTCAGGTTGATGGCCTTGGAGAGCAGCTTGGCTGCCTTCATGGAACAGCAGCGGGTGCTGATCGCTGGTCTGACCGGTGCATCTGCCCCGACCACCGGGACCTCGACATCTAAGTTGACCCCGGAGACCAAGCCGATCCTCGAGTCGATGAAGTCTCGAGTCGATCCTCGGTCAAGGTCCCCCTTGACCTCCCGTGCGGGGCTGAGGTCATCGATGCCGATACTCTCGGTGTCAGGGCGGGTGGCACCGAGGCCCACATGGCCGGAGCCGCTCGATTCCTCCTCGGAGGAGTCGGAGTGGGAGACTGAGGATGAGGAGTCCCCGGACACCTTCCGGACCCAGTGCATCCCTTCGGACTCACTGGAGTCCGAGCCTTGGAGACGGTCCCTCCCCCCCCCCCCCCCCCCCCGGAGGATACCCAGTTCTCGGACTTTGTGAGGGACATGGCCAAGGCCCTGCCCTTCCCTGCGGATGCCAAGGAGGAGCCTCGAGCTCGATGCCCTCTAGTATGATTTTCCTCCGAAGGAAGCCTTTACTGTACCGGTTCCTCCGATGCTGGAACGGCTGCTCTTCCGTATGTGGGAGGCACCGGCCTCGACGCCGGTTCTTAGCAAACGGGTTGATTCCATTTATCGAGTCCGTAAGAGCCCTGGGTTCCAAAAGGCACAGCTACTGCACCACTCCATGGTTGTGGAATCGGTCATGCACCGTCTGAAGAGTCAGAAGATGCACGCCTTGGTACCCCCTGGCCGGGAGGCTTGTAACCTAGATGCCCTCCGTACAAAGTGCTTCCAGGGCTCTATGCTATCTTGCCGTGTCCAGACCTACCAGCTGTACATGGGCATGTACCTACGAGACCTGGCAAAGGAGATTGCCGGGTTCTCAGCTGGCCTCTCCGAGGAACCTTTGCAAAGGTTCAAGGCTTTGTCAACAGGGATTCGAGAGTGCTCGAAGTTTATCTCTCGAGCAGCCTATGATGGCTTTGAGGCTTCAGCCCAGGTAGCCACAGCTGGCATCGGTGCACTCCGTCAGGCCTGGCTACAGTCATCAGACCTGGAGCCATGGGTGCAGGACAAGTTAGTCCTTGTCCCTTGCTGAGGTGAAAACCTTTTCGGTAAGCCCATGACTGAAAAGGCTGCGGAAATAGAGACTGGGACTCTCACCAGAACAAGGCTGTCCAGGAAGACTTCTGCCCCTTCTCAGAAAAAGAAGGGCTCAGAAAAGAAGCCCTTTTTCCCAATGAAGGGTGCTGCCTACAAATCCTACCCTCAATATCAGGCCTCTTCAGCTCCCCAACAGGGCCAGCAGGCCAAGGGGCAGGGGCATGGGCCCTGTAGGCAGAAGACCCCCAAGCCGCCAGCTCCGGCTCCTGGACAGCAGGGAGTGGGGTTTTGACTCCAACAGCATAGCCTCTTCTCCACAACTGGCTCCACTCAGCACAGGAGGTCAGCTGACCCTGTATGCCTACAGGTGGTCAGCCATCACAGGGGATTCCTGGGTTCTCAGCATAGTCCAGAAGGGCTACATGCTCCACTTCCACCAGCTACCCCCCTCCTACTTTCCAGGGGAGCCTCCAAGACTCCCTCTGCACAGAAACCTCCTCCTTCAGGAGTTGGCAAGTCTTTTAAAGGAACAGGCGGTGGAACCGGTGCCTCACCACCTGAAAGGGCAAGGCTTCTACTCCAGGTACTTCCTGGTACCAAAAAGGACAGGAGGCCTCCGGCCTATCCTAGACTTGCGAAACTTAAACAAGTTTCTGGAGAGGGAAAAGTTCAAGATACTTACCCTTGGGATACTGCTGCCCTACCTCCAGCAGGGAGATTGGCTATTGCTCCTTAGATCTAAAGGATGCTTATACTCGCATTCTTATCCATCCAGACCACAGACAATATTTCAGATTTGTGGTGGGAGGAAACCATTTTCAGTACAGAGTACTTCCCTTTGGCCTAACTTCCGCCCCAGGGTTTTCACCAAATGCCTGGTGGTGGTGGCGGCCTATCTCAGAAATCAGATAATTTTTGTCTTCCCATACCTGGACAACTGGCTCATCAGGGGTCAATCTCTCCAGGAGGCCAGACAAGCCACTCTTTGCACTGTCTCTCTTCTTCAGCATCTGAGCTTTGTCATAAACTACAAAAGTCCACTTTGCTCCCCTCACAGAACCTAGAGTTTATAGGGGCAAGATTAGACACCCTGCAGGCAAGAGCTTACTTGCCCGAGGACAGGGTCCACAGATTGATGGACTTGGCCAACCAGTTCTGAAGCAATTCTCAGCTCTCCGCCAGACACTTCCTGCGGCTACTGCACCACATGGCATCCACGGTACATGTGACCCCGAATGCCCATCTACACATGCGGGCGGCTCAGTGGTGCCTCAGAGCTCAGTGGCCGCAAGCCACAGGCGACCTCCGAGACAGAGTAAAGGTGTCCAAACCACTCTTGGACTCCTTGCAGTGGTGGCTACATCTCCCAAATCTTCTCAGGGGATACCCTTTCAGGCCCCAGCACACACAAGGGTGCTGACGACCGATGCTTCCTTTAAGGGCTGGGGGTGCAAATTGCCAGGGCACGTGCATTCATGGCCTCTGGCCTCCTCGGGAGGCCACACAGCAGATCAATCTTTTTGAGCTGCGAGCAATCCACTTGGCTCTACAGACTTTTTCTCATGCCCTCTCTCACCAGTCTGTCTTAGTTCAGACAGACAATCAGGTAGCAATGTCCTATGTGAACAAGCAAGGGGGCACAGGGTCCAGACTCCTATGTCAGGAGGCGCAGGCCCTTTGCTCCTTTGCAGTCAAGCAAGGCATGTTTCTCAAAGCAGTTTATCTACCTGGTCAGGAGAACTTCCTGGCAGACAAACTAAGCAGGATTCTCCAGCCTCACAAATGGCAATTGAATCCACTGATGGTCCAGCAGATCTTTCTACGATGGGGACTTCCATCCATCGATCTCTTTGCAAGTCCACTGAACCATCAGCTGCCCAGGTTTTGCTCCAGACAGCCACATCCCCTGAGAATGGCAGCAGATGCGTTTCGGATCTCTTGGTCTATGGGCCTCCTGTATGCGTTTCCTCCCACGCCCCTGGTGGCCCGAACTCTGTTCAAGATTCTACAGGACAAGGCCTCAGTGATTCTGGTAGCCCCCAGATGGCCGAGGCAACCGTGGTTTCCACTTCTTCTGCAGTTGGCAGTGGAAACTCCATTCCCTCTGGGGTTGCAACCCGATCTCCTGTCTCAGCATCAGGGTTCCCTTCTGCACCCCAATCTCATATCCCTCATTCTGATGGCCTTGCTGCTGAAAGGATAGTACTAGCTCCCTTACTTCTACCAAGGGAAGTTGAGGAGGTGGTCTTTGCCTCTAGGAGGCAGTCCAGCAGAAAGTCCTATGCCCTCAAGTGGCAGAGGTTCTCAATATGGTGTGCTCAGCGCAATGAAGATCCTTTCTCCTGCCTTGTGCCAGTAGTACTACAATACCTACTTCACCTGTCAGACCTAGGCCTTAAGTCCAACTCTGTTTGGGTCCACCTCAGTGCTCTATCAGCACACCACTCACCGGTGGAGGGACAGTCTCTGTCGGTTCACCCCTTGGTGTCCCGCTTCCTCAGAGGCCTGCTTTTACTCAAGCCGCCAATTCGTCCACCTGCCACTGAGTGGGATTTGAACATGGTCTTACAACAACTTACTCGCCCACCGTTTGAGCCGATGGCTACTTGCCATTTACCCTACCTTTCTTGGAAGGTGCTCTTCCTGGTAGCTCTTACCTCGGCCAGAAGTGTGAGTGAACTACAAGCTCTGGTTTCTGATAGACCATACACACGGTTCTATAGGAAGAGGGTGGTCCTACGGACCCATCCAAAGTTCCTTCCAAAAGTTGTCTCCTCCTTCTACCTCAACCAGGAGGTGGTTCTTCCGACATTCTTCCCAGGCCGCATACCAGCCGGGCTGAAACAGTCTTGCATACCCTTGACTGTAAGAGGGCATTGTCCTTTTACATAGAACGTACACGGGGGCACTGAAGGGCTACTCAGCTCTTCGTCTCCTTTGATCCTAGTAAACTGGGGTTGCCTATCTCCAAGCATACCTTGTCCACTTGGGTAGCAGATTGTATCGCCTGGGCGTGCAAGGCAGCCGGCCTCTCTTTGCAGGGTCGAATCACGGCCCACCGTGTCAGGGCGAAAGCCGCGTCAGTAACTCGTCTCCGGTCTGTTCCGTTGGCAGACATCTACCGGGCCGCTACTTGGTCTTCAAGCCAGACTTTTGCAGCCCACTACTGCCTCGAGAGAGAGTCCCGAAGGGACAGTGCTTTCGGACAGGCGGTACTCCGTAATCTCTTTGAGGTTTAGGCAACTCCTACCCTCCAGCCCTAGTATTGGGCTACCGTACGGGGGCGTTCTCAGAGGATATTCTTATCACGGATGCTGAGGTTCTTAAGAGGGAGCCATTTTTCTTTGGGTTCCCAGTAGCCTAGAGCTGGAGAGTCCCATATGTGAGGACTGACTTCCTGCTTGGTCCTGGAGAAAGAGTAGTTACTCACCTGTAACAGGTGTTCTCCAGGAGCAGCAGGAATCAGTCCTCACGACCCTCCCTCCTCCCCTGGAGTTGCAGTCATATACTTCATTTTGTTTTTTGCTGTCTTTTAGCTATGTCATCAGGCTGAGCAAGATGGCACCCTAGGCCGGGAAGGGGACCGCGCAGGCGCGCTGCATTCCCAAAGGCTTTCTGTGAAGGCTGGGGAAATGCTCTGCACGGGGGCTCCATCGGCCCCGATGTCACCCATATGTGAGGACTGATTCCTGCTCCTCCTGGAGAACACCTGTTACAGGTGAGTAACTACTCTTTATATTCAGGCTTCTACATTTAAAAGATAGAAAGCAGAGGGTAGGGCTAAATGGCCAATTTTCCCTGTGGTGAAAGGGATCTGTGCTGGGTCCGCTGTTTTATAACATATTCGTAAATGACCTGGAAATGAGAATAATGAGTGAGGTAATCAAATTTGCAGATGACACAAAATTATTCAGAGTTGTTAAAACACAAGAGGATTGTGAAAAATTGCAAGAGGACTTTGATAAAGTGGAAGACTGGACATTCATTTGGCAGATGAAATTTAATGTGGACAAGTGCAAAGTTATGCACCTAGGAAAGAACAACCCAAACTATGGCTACACGATGCAAGGTTCTACATTAGGAACCACCACCCAGGAAAAAGATTTAGGCGTCATTGTGTATAATGCGCAGAAACCCTCCACCCAATGTGCAGCAGCGGCCAAGAAGACAAATAGAATGCTAGGAATCATAAGGAAAGGAATGAAGAATAAAACAAAGGATATTATAGTGCCTCTATATCGTTCCATGGTGCGACCGCACCTTGAATATTGTGTGCAATTCTGGTCACCATATCTTAAAAAGGATATAGCATAATTAGAAAAGATACAGAGAAGAGCCACCAAATTGGTAAAGGGGATGGAAGGATACGCCTTTATGAGGAGAGGCTTAAAAGGTTAGGGCTCTTCAACCTGGAAAAGAGACAGCTGAGGGGAGATATGATAGAGGTCTATGAATTTATGAATGGAGTGAACAGGTATTTTATTTATTTATTTATTTACATTCTCTTATATACCGTGCTATTCTGCATCAGTGCGGTTTACATTGAACAAACTGAAATTACATTGAACAGGGCATTATAACTTGGAGATAACTATTTTACAGGGAACATGGGCTATGGAGGGTTAAGTGGCTTGCCCAAGACCACAAGGAGCACCTGTGGGACTAGAAGCCCCAGTCCTTCCGGCCCAAGGTTGCTGTCCTCTAGTGGGATTTGAACCCCTGACCTTCCGGCCTGAAGTACCTTGCCCCAACCACTAGGCCACTCCTCCACTCCAACGTAGATTGATTGTTTACGCCATCAAAAATGAAGAAAGACTAGGGGACATGCAGTGAAGCTACAGTGTAACCCGTTTAAGACTAATAGAGAAAATATTTTTTCACTCAACGTTTAATCAAACTCTGGAATTTGTTACCGGAGAATGTAGTAAAAGTTGTTAGTGTAGCTGGGTTTAAAAAAGGTTTGGACAACTTCCTGGAGGAAAGGTACATAAACCATTATCAAAGAGGACCCAGGAAATCCACTGCTTGCCCCAATACAAGCATTGTGGAACCTGTGTGTCTTTTTGGGAAACTGCTAGGTACTTGTGACCTGGATTGGCCACTGTTGGAAACAGGATACTGGGCTTGATGAGCCTTGGTCTGACCCAGTATGGCATTTCTTGTGTTCAGTTTTTATTTTTTGTGTTTTTCTCTGTTATAAATCTAAACTTTTGATATTCACCTCCTCTTGCTGGTTCCAATATGTTTTATTCACCAAAGGAGTTTATCTTTGAAAGCACGATGCAAATGGCTGGATACAGACCTGGCATTGAATATCCATGTCTGAGTTCAGTGGCGGCAGCTAGCCGCTTTAGTCGTGCTAGCTGCTACTACTGAATATCGGGCCCTACCAGTCTTACTTCATCTTAAACTACAATTGCAAGCAAAATGAAAACTAAATCTGATTTAATTTTTACTTCACTTGATGTACAGAAACCATTCAGAGCAGTGTCTTTCTTTTCCTGAGCTGGGGAAGGTAGAAGTGCTAGCATAAATCTGATTAGCTTTTAGGTACTTTTGTTTTGTAGTATTCCTTAAAGAGGGTAATTTTATAAGAAGCCGTCAAAGGTTATGTGCCATCTATGTGCGTAAATCAGGGATTTTTTGTGATTTGCACGTGCCTTTTTGCATGTACATTAGCCAGTTGCTATTCTATAGGTACGCAAGTAAGACTGATGGCATGAACTTTCACTGTGGGTGTGAACATGGGCAGAGCACACAAGTACATGTGGAAATTATAAAATACTATGCTATTCACAGGTTCTTGAGAAATGTAGGTGCCGGCATTTGCACCAGTATTGGTGTAAGTGATCATGCCTAGATTTGACACATTTTTGTGAACACTTATGCTTCCATTTTATAAAGTACGCACATACTTTATAAAATAGTCATGACATGCTCAAAAAGACGTGCATTAACTATAGAACTTTATAAAATTACTCTCCATGTGCTTGTTCTGGATATGAGTGTGAAGACCAGGACATTGAAAGAAGGAGCATCATTATAGATGGAAATCTTATGGGCTGAAATATGCTTACATTATAACAAGAATGAAGGAATATTTAATAAAATGTGGAAACTGTCCTGAAAGGGTACAGTCTATGTACAGAAGGCCAAAACTGCAGAGATTTAACATTTGAGAAAATTGTACTTCCAGAGTCTTATATAATATGCAGTGTTAAAAAATAGTATAGACATTAGCATGTATATTGTTTTAAAACTGTGGTCTTCAACATTTTCAGGTCTGACTATTCATTATAATAGGACCTGTTCTTTAATTTATCAGTATATGTGTGACAGTAATACCATTGATGCAACTTACTTTAGATCAGTCTGTCATCCAGTTGTTGGTCATGACCCACTAATTAAAGCATTACAATTGTAAAAGTTGTTAGTACAACTTTGGACTATTTATTTGTATTGTGTTCTGTTTTTCTACTTTTACTAAACACCCAATATGGCTTATGCATATCAATGATTTTTTTGAAAACTTGCATAGTAATATTTTACCCTAGAACACTGAGCTTGGTTTTTATGCCAACGACAGAGGTTCAACTATGCTTCCCTTTGGCTATGCAATCCCAAAGCACCTAAACAGCAAGTTGAACAGCAGCATGTTCTTTCTAGCAGTAACAAGGAGACACAAGTTCCTTGACGCTTTTTCTTCTAGACTAGAAATGGTTATTTTTCAAATATTTTACCACTTTTATTCAAAACCTTGATAGTTCAAGTATAATAAAAGATTTGAAAAAGTTGGAAGATGAAAATATTGAGCTACCAGGGCTGAGGAGAGAAGAAGCAGAATCTTTTCTTTCAAGATCAATGACACTACAATCCATCTTGTTCAAGCCAGTCAAAGATTATTTATGTCCAGCTTTGTGGAAGAAATGCCAAGAGAAAATCAAGAAAAAAAGCTGATGAGACATTCTGTATTATATTTGCAAGTGATCCACCTCTTTCTCTGTTTGATAATCAATAGAGATGTGATTTCGTTTGGAACGAAAGTGACGATCTTGGCAAAACAGGAAATGACAGAAATTATCATAATTTCTTGGTTTCCAACAATTTTGTGCCTTATAGCACAAGAGTATGCACTATTACACAATAGTATGTACTATTCACACCTGTATGAATAGTGCATACTATTGCATAATAGTGCACACCATTGTTCAATATGACGTGCTATTGCACAATAGGGTGCACTATTGAATGGAAACAATACAATAAGAAAATACACAAAATTTTGAAATGAAAGAAAAGTTTTCAGCCTGTACAGCCCTAACAATCAATACTGGAAGAAATATTACAAACCAATATGCTCATCACATGTTATAGTAACATTTAAATTTATCACATTCACTCTTTGATAAAGAACATAGCAGAGTTCAACGAATTGATAAATATGTTATTCAGAAGGTTGATCTAGTGGTATCACTGACTCTGGTGCATATAAGTCCCTGCACATCGGTATCCCTTTGTATATATGAGACACCCTCCACCTTCATGCCCCACCCCATATCTTAACATAAGAACATAAAATATGCCATACTGGGTCAGACCAAGGTCCATCAAGCCCAGTATTCTGTTTCCAACAGTGGCCAATCTAGGTCATATGTACCTAGCAGTTTCCCCAAGGGACACAGGTTCCACAATGCTTGTATTGGTTCAAGCATTGATATCCTGGGTCCCTTCTTCATAATGATTTATGGACCTTTCCTCCAGGAACTTGTCCAAACCTTTTTTAAACCCAGCTATACTAACAGCCTTTACTACATCCTCCGGTAACAAATTCCAGAGTTTGATTACATGTTGAATGAAAAAATATTTTCTTTTATTAGTCTTAAATAGTTTACCCTGTAGCTTCATTGCATGTCCCCTAGTCTTTCTATATTCTGATAAGGTAAACAATCAATCTACATTTACCCGTTCCACTCCGTTCATTAATTTATAGACTTCTATCATATCTCTCCTCAGCCATCTCTTTTCCAGGTTAAAGAGCCCTAACCTTTTTAGCCTTTCTTCATAGGAGTATCCTTCCATCCCCTTTACCATTTTGGTGGCTCTTCTCTGAACCTTTTCTAAAATCGCTATATCCTTTTTAAGATACGGCGACCAGAATTGCACACAATATTCAAGGTGCGGTCTCACCATGGAACGATATAGAGGCATTATAATATCTTTTGTTTTATTTTCCATTCCTTTCCTTATCATACCTAGCATTCTATTTGCTCTCTTGGCCGCCGCTGCACACTGGGCCGAGGGTTTTAACATGGTATCCACAATGATGACTAAATCTTTTTCCTGGGTGGTGGTTCCTAATGTGGAACCCTACATCGTGTAACCATAGTTTGGGTTGTTCTTCCCTAGGTGCATAACCTTGCACTTGTCCACATTAAATTTCATCTGCCATTTTGATGCCCAGTCTTCCAATTTATCAAGATCCTCTTGCAATTTTCCACAATCCTCTTGGGTTTTAACAACTTTAAATAGTTTTGTGTCATCTGCAAATTTGATAACCTCACTCGTTATTCCACTTTCCAGGTCATTTATGAATATGTCAAAAAGCAGCGGACCCAGCACAGATCCCTGGGGTACACCACTATTCACCTTTCTCCATTGGGAAAAGCTCTCTGCTGGGTTCTAAATGTAACCAGAAAGCTCTCTTCTGTGTTTTAAATTTAAACTAAAAGTACTTTGCTGTTACTAGGCCCTGAGTGACTATTAAATTTAAACTACAAGCTCTCTGCTGGGTATGAAATGTAACCAGAAAGTTCTCCTCTGTGTTTTAAATTTAAACGTAAACTGCTGCTACTAGGCCCTGACTGATTTAACAAAAAATAGTGGGTTCACAGATTAATTAGCTTTATAACAAATAATTCCTTTTAGAAAATTACCAGAAGTATATACTCACAGTTGCAGATCTCTCTCCAGAAGTAACAGTCCCTTTTTCTAGTCCTTCAAGACAGAGGATCACAGAGCTCTGGTTGAGCTATTTATGCCTGAGGATCACAGAGCTCTGGTTGAACTATCCATGCCCAACTGTCTACACATCCCCTCTGCCACTCTAGCCCATTTAGAGTCCACCCACATTTCCACCTTTTTCTTTCTTGGTCCAGTCCTTTGGAATGCCCTCCCCGCTGATTTATGCCTTGACTTCTCCTTCTGTAAATTTAAATCATTGCTCAAGACACACCTTTTCCAACTAGCTTTTGACCTTCAGCCATCATGCACATAATTCTCCCTCGGGTCCCGCTCCCTCTTCTTTCCTCCCCTTCTCTTCTCCTCTCTCCATACTGTTGTATGAGTTTCATATACTTTCCTATACAACTATGGAGTTCTTTTCCTTTTTCCTTATCTTGCAGTCATGGCTTCTCCAGGACCAAGCAAGAAGTCAGTCCTCACATATGGGTGACGTCGGCGCCGACGGAGCCCTCGTGCGGAGCATTTCCCCAGCTTTCAAAGAAAGCCTTTGGGAATTGCAGCGCGCATGCGCGGTCCTCTTCCCGCCCAAGGGTGCCATCTTGATCAGTCTTCTTTTTTCCGCGGAGCCCGACGGACGTATTTCGTTTTTCCCCGAGGAAAAAGTTGATTTTCTCTGTTTTTCTCTTTTTTCGGTTTTTGTCCTTTGTGACTGGCGTTCGCGCCTTTTTTCTTTTTTCCCTGGCAGCCCGGTCTTTTAACCTAGCAGGGGCCCTTTTTCCCCCGATGGCTACCAGCGGGTTTAAGAAGTGTGATCGGTGTAAGAAACTTATGTCTCTTACCGACAGACACGACTGCTGCCTCCGTTACCTCGGACCGATCATGACCCGATGATCTGTGGTCCGTGTGGCAAAATGTCCTCCAAAGCATTGAGGAGTCGGCAGCACCAGAAGGATCGAATTTTTTCTGACTCCGCGTCCGGCCGGGCTCGGACCCGGACCTCGTCAGAGGCCTCGACGTCTCGGGACTCCGGCCCCGAGCAACATCGGTGTTCCTCTGAGTGGGGGTCTCCTTCGCGGGAACATCGCAGGAAGAAGAAACCCATGAGGGCGGCGTCGGTGGACGCTCCTGGTTCCTCGAGGGCCAGGTCGCATAGCCCCGATAGCCGTCCCGGGTCTTCGGAGTCAGAGAGACCTGCCAAGCATCCTCGTGTCGAGATGGAGTCTCCTGGACATGTAAGTGCTGTTGTCCTCGTGGACTCTCCTCCGAGGGAGCCGACGTCGGGCCCGAGTCGGGGGCTGCTGGGTCTCCTGAGCTCGGACTCAGGTTGACGGCCTTGGAGAGCAGCTTTGCTGCCTTTATGGAACAGCAGTGGGCATTGATCGCCGGTCTCACCGGTGCATCTGCCCCGACCACCGGGACCTCGACGTCCAAGTCGACCCCGGAGGCCGAGCTGATCCTCGAGTCCATGCGGGCTCGAGTCGATCCTTGGCCACGGTCTCCCTCGACCTCCCATTCGGGACCAAGGTCGTCGACGCCGATACCCTCGGCATCAGGGCGAAGGGCATCGGTGCCCACCCGACCGGAGCCGCTCGATTCCTCCTCCGAGGAGTCGGGCTGGGAGACGGAGGACGAAGAGTCACCCGACACTCATCGGACTCGGTGTGTCCCATCGGAGTCGCCAGAGTCTGAACCTCGGAGACGATCCCCACCAGAGGATACCCGGTTCTCGGACTTCGTGCGGGATATGTCCAAGGCCTTGGCCTTCCCCGCGGATCCCGAGGAGGAGCCTCGAGCCGAGGAGCTTGAGGCCCTCCAGTATGACTCTCCCCCGAAGGAGGCCTTTACTGTTCCAGTTCCTCCGATGCTGGAGCGGCTGCTCTTCCGCATGTGGGAGACCCCGGCCTCCACGCCAGTGTTAAGCAAGCGGGTCGATTCCATCTATCGAGTCCGCAAGAGCCCCGGGTTCCAAAAGGCACAATTACCGCACCACTCCATGGTTGTGGAATCGGCCATGCATCGACTGAAAAGTCAGAAGATGCACTCCTCTGTGCCTCCCGGCCGGGAGTCCCAGAACCTGGATGCCCTCGGTAAGAAGTGCTTCCAGGGCTCTATGCTTGCTTGCCGTGTCCAGACTTACCAGCTCTACATGGGCATGTACCTCCGAGACCTGGCAAAGGAGATTGCCGGGTTCTCTGCTGGTCTCTCCGAGGAACCTTTGCAGAGGTTCCAGGCCTTGTCCACCGGTATTCGAGAGTGCTCGAAGTTTATCTCTCGAGCAGCCTACGATGGCTTCGAGGCTTTGGCCTGAGTAGCCGGGGCCGGCATCGGTGCCCGCCGACAGGCTTGGCTACAGTCATCCGACCTCGAGCCATGGGTCCAGGACAAGTTGGTCGATGCCCCCTGCCGAGGTGAAAACCTCTTTGGCAAGCCCATGGCTGAAAAGGCTGCAGAACTTGAGACCGAGACTCTGACCAGGACTAGGCTTTCCGGGAAAACCTCTGCCCCTTCTCAGAAGAAGGGCTCAGGGAAAAAGTCCTTTTACCCGAGGAAGTCGTCTGCCTATAAACAATACCCTCATTATCAGGCCTCTACAGCTCCCCAACAGGGTCAGCAGGCCAAGGGGCAGGGTCAAGGGCCCCGTAGGCAGAAGGCCCCCAAGCCACCTACACCGGGCCCTGCTCAGCAGGGTGGGGGTTTTTGACTCAAACAGCATAGCCTCTTCTCCTCAGCTGGCTTCTCTCAGCACAGGAGGCCGGCTGGCCCATTTTGCCCACAGGTGGTCAGCCGTCACATCAGATACCTGGGTTCTTCATATAGTCCAAAAGGGCTATCTTCTCCATTTTCACCAGGTACCTCCCTCCTATTTTCCAGGGGAGCCTCCAAGACTCCCTCTGCACAGGGTCCTACTCCTTCAGGAGTTAGCAAGTCTGCTAAAGGATCAGGCTGTGGAACCGGTGCCCCACCACCTGAGAGGTCACGGCTTTTATTCCAGGTACATTCTGGTACCAAAAAGAACAGGAGGCCTCAGACCCATTCTAGACTTGAGAAACCTCAACAAGTTCCTGCAGAGGGAAAAGTTCAAGATGCTTACCCTTGGAATCCTGCTGCTCTACCTCCAGCAGGGAGACTGGCTATGCTCCTTAGATCTAAAGGATGCGCATACTCACATCCTTATCCATCCAGACCACAGACAATATCTCAGGTTTGTTGTAGGAGGAAACCACTATCAGTACAGAGTACTTCCCTTTGGCCTGTCCTCCGCGCCCAGGGTGTTCACCAAGTGCCTGGCGGTGGTGGCGGCCTACCTGAGGCTTCAAGGTCTCTTTGTGTTTCCGTACCTGGACGACTGGCTCATAAGGGGCCAATCTTCCCAAGAGGCCAACCAGGCCACCCTTCGCACTGTGGCTCTGCTTCAGCACTTGGGGTTTGTCATAAACTTTGCAAAGTCCACTTTGCTCCCGTCCCAGAACTTAGAGTTCATAGGGGCCAGACTAGACACTCTTCAAGCAAAGGCTTTTCTGCCTCTGGACAGAGCCCACAGGCTGATGGATCTGGCCAGCCAGTTTCGCAGCAATTCCCTGGTCTCTGCCAGGCAATTCCTGAGACTACTCGGCCATATGGCTTCCACAGTTCATGTCACCCCCAATGCCCGACTGCACATGCGACCTGCTCAGTGGAGCCTTCGCACTCAGTGGCATCAAGCCACAGGGGTCCTAGCGGACTCAGTGAAGATCTCCGACCTCCTGGTCTCCTCTCTGCCATGGTGGCTTCATCTTCCAAATCTGATGCTCAGAGTGGTTTTTCAATCCCCTCCACATACTCAGGTGCTGACAACCGATGTCTCTCTTCTCGGTTGGGGAGCACATTGCCAAGGGACGTGTACTCAGGGTCTCTGGACCCCTTGGGAGGCTGCTCAACAGATAAACTTCCTGGAGCTACGGGCGATACGCCTAGCTCTGAGAGCCTTCTCCCACCTCGCCTCTCACCAATCCGTACTAGTCCAGACGGACAATCAAGTTGCCATGTTCTATGTGAACAAACAAGGAGGCACAGGCTCCTTCCTTCTTTGTCAGGAGTCACAACGACTGTGCTCTTGGGCTGTCAATCACGGAATCCTTCTCAAGGCTGTCTACCTCCCAGGTCAGGAAAATTGCCTGGCAGACAGACTGAGCCGGATCCTGCAACCACACGAATGGAGATTGAACCCATTGGTGGTTCAGCAGATCTTTCTCAAGTGTGGGCTCCCCACCATGGATCTTTTCGCCAGTCCTCTGAACCGGCAACTCCCGAGATTTTGCTCCAGACAACCGCATCCTCTCAGAGTAGCAGCGGATGCGTTTCTGATCTCGTGGTCCACAGGCCTACTGTATGCATTTCCTCCCACACCGCTAGTGTCCAGAACGCTATTCAAAGTCCTCAGGGACGGGGCTTCCTTGATTCTCATAGCCCCCAGGTGGCTGAGGCAACCATGGTTCCCGCTTCTGCTACAACTGGCGGTGGACACACCTCTTCCTCTGGGATTTCAACACGATCTCCTATCTCAGGATCAGGGGACTCTTTTGCACCCCAACCTCCAGTCCCTTCATCTGATGGCCTGGCTGCTAAAAGGGTAGTCCTAGCACCACTGCTACTACCTCGAGAGGTGGAAGATGTAGTCTTGGCCTCTCGGCGTCAATCCACCAGGAAATCCTACGCTCTTAAGTGGCGTAGATTCTCCGTATGGTGTGTTCAGCACAGTGAGAATTCCTTCTCGTGCTTGGTAGCGGTAGTGTTGCAATATTTGCTCTACCTCTCCAATCTGGGCCTTAAGTCTAACTCTGTCAGAGTTCACCTTAGTGTTCTCTCAGCACACCACTTGCCGGTGGACGGCAAGCCTCTTTCCAACCACCCTTTAGTGGCTCGTTTCCTCAGAGGCCTTCTTTTGCTTAAGCCTCCTTTGCGTCCACCGGCCCCTGAGTGGGATCTGAATGTGGTTTTACAGCGGCTTACTTGTCCGCCTTTTGAACCTATGGCTACCTGCCCTCTCCGTTTTCTCTCCTGGAAAACTTTATTTCTGGTAGCTCTCACCTCTGCTAGGCGAGTGAGTGAACTGCAGTCACTGGTGTCTGATCCTCCTTACACTAGGTTCTACACGAATAGGGTAGTCCTACGGACTCACCCTGTTTCTTCCCAAAGTTGTCTCACCTTTTCACCTCAATCAGGAGGTGGTTCTTCCGACCTTCTTTCCCAGGCCGCATGCCAACCGGGCTGAGATGGTCTTGCATACCCTGGACTGTAGGAGGGCGTTATCCTTCTACCTTGACCGTACGCGGGAGCATCGGAAGGCTGTTCAGCTTTTCGTTTCTTTTGACCCCAATACGTTGGGGCTCCCTGTCTCCAAGCGTACGTTGTCCATATGGGTCGCTGACTGTATCGCCTGGGCTTATGGGGCAGCCGGCCTCTCGTTGGAGGGTCGAGTCATGGCTCATCGTGTCAGGGCAAAGGCTGCGTCAGTGACTGATCTCCGCTCTGTTCCGTTGGCAGACATCTGCCGGGCCGCTACTTGGTCTTCAAGCCAGACTTTTGCGGCCCATTACTGCCTTGAGAGGGAGTCCCGCAGGGACAGTGCTTTCGGACAGGCAGTACTCCATAATCACTTTGGGGTTTAGGCAACTCCTACCCTCCGGCCCTGGTGTTGGGCTACCGGTCGGGGGCGTTCTCAGAGAAGATTCCTTCCTTCTGTGCTGACGAGCTAGAGGGAGCTCATTTTTCCGCTTGAGGTCTCCGGTAGCCTTAAGCTAGGGAGTCCCATATGTGAGGACTGACTTCCTGCTTGGTCCTGGAGAAAGAGTAGTTACTCACCTGTAACAGGTGTTCTCCAGGAGCAGCAGGAATCAGTCCTCACAACCCTCCCTCCTCCCCTTGGAGTTGCAGTCATATGATTTATTTTTGCTAATTTTTTTTGCTGTCTTTTAGCTATGTCATCAGACTGAGCAAGATGGCACCCTTGGGCGGGAAGAGGACCGCGCATGCGCGCTGCAATTCCCAAAGGCTTTCTTTGAAAGCTGGGGAAATGCTCCGCACGAGGGCTCCGTCGGCGCCGACGTCACCCATATGTGAGAACTGATTCCTGCTGCTCCTGGAGAACACCTGTTACAGGTGAGTAACTACTCTTACTTTGTAAACTGCCTGTGCAAAGGAATAGTATATTAAGCCCTGCAGTAAAGATAAAGATAGATAGACAGATATATGAGAAAATCCTTTATTGAACACTGGGGCATGTTTACTAAAATGCAATAGCCAGGAGCGCGGGGTTTAGTATGTGTATGTGTAGCTGGGAATGCATGGCAACAAGGCTGCCATGCTAAAAACACTGCGCTACCAGACAAGTGCATGAGTAGGTAAACATAGAAACATGTCAGCAGAAAAGAACATATGGCCTGTCTAGTCTTCCCTTCCATATCAACTGCTATAGTCCCTTTTTATTCTTTAGAGACCTTTTGTGTTTGCCCCATGCTTTCTTGATTTCAGATATTGTCCTTGTCTCAACTACCTCCACTGGGAGACTATTCCATGATTCTACCACTTTTTCCATAAAGTAATTTTTCCACATATTACTCCTGAGTCTATCCCCTTTCACCTTCATCCTATTTCCCCTCGTTGCAGAGCTTTCTTTAAATTGAAAGCAGCTTGCCTCCTATGCATACACTGTATTCCACAGAGGTATTTAAATGTTTCTATCGTATCTCCTCTAACCCACCTTTCCTCCAAAGTGTACATATTGAGATCATTAAGTCTGTCCCCTTATAATGAAGCCCACTGACCATTTTGAAAGCCAAATTGTGCACTGACTCCATCCTGTTTATATCCTGCATATCACACTAATGCAAATAGATTCTAGTCTAATCCACAGTGCTTTCTCGATCCCTTGTAAGCCCTGTATTTTTGTAGCTTTCATATGATTTTTTACAAATAGTACCATTCCTCCTCTCCTTCTCTTTCCTGAATAACGTATAGCCCAGTATAATTGCATCCCAATCATGGTTGTCCATGAACCATGTCTCCTTAACCGCCACTAAATCCAAGTCAGCTTCCTCCATTAAAGTCTCAACATCTGAGATCTTATTTCCCATACTGCAGACATTTATAAACACTACTTTCCAGAATTTGCCTCTTTTACCCTTTTCTATAGAGGTATTTAATGTTTTACTTACCTGGGGAATTTCTTCACCCTTCCTCAATGAATCTAGTTTAAAGCCCTCTTCAGTAGGTTAGCTAGTCTTCTGCGGAAAAGACTTTGACCCTTCTTGGATAGAGGTGGACCCCATTTCTATTTTTCAACCCTTGAAAAATTATTCCATGGTCCAGGAAAACAAAACACTCTCGATAAAACCATCCACACAGCCATGCATTCATCTCCAGGATGCGAGATTCTCTGCCTTGGCCTGTACCCTCAACAGGGAGGCTTGAAAAGAACACCACCTATCTGCTTCACTCTCTATCCCTGAGCCATGAAGTCACTCTTGATATGCTCGGAAGAATACCTAGCAGTATCATTTATGTCGACTTGGATGAGCAACATCTGATAATAGTCAGTAGACTTGAGTCTTGGCAAACTCTCCAAAACATCTCAGATTTTGGCACAAGGCAGACAGCACACCTCCATGGACATCAAGTCCGGTTGGCAGATGGACACCTCAGTACCCATCAGAAGTGAGTCATCAACTACCACTAAAGTTAAGGCAGAGAGTGGACAGGAACAGCCATGTGTAGCTAGCATGGCCAGGCTAGTGACACTGTGACCAAGAAAGACTCCGCTAGCACAGTTGCCAATAATGCAAGCCTCTGTCCAGGTGCTAGTTGCATCCACCATGCTGGCGCAGTCCGAACGTGTGTTACAGATGCAATTCCCATATAAGTAATAGCTCAGAGCCATCCCACTCAAACAACAGGCAGACATCCAATGGCTGGTACTCTCCTGAGATAAATCAGGTGGTCACCAGGGCAGCAGCAGCAATGGGGGAGGGCGACATGTGTCATTGTGCAACAGCTGGGACAGCAAAACAAATTATCCTGACAGCTATAGAAACCACAACCAAGCAGAGCTTGTAATGGAGCTGTTTTCTTCCCAGGAGAGGAGGGATAGGGGAGATATGATTCAGACCTTTAAATACTTAAGGAGAAATAATGAACAAACAAACCTCTTCCAAAGACAGGGAAGCTGTAAAATGAGAGGGCAAGGGCTGTACTTGCTGAGAGAGTATGCACACATATACCTAAAAAAAGTCTGGAAAGTATGATGTGCAGGTCTGCATATGCACTGACAAGATGTGAGAGGGCAGCTGCTGTGATGAGCTGGGATAGCGCCATTGGAACTCCCTGGTCAGTGTCCCTCCACTTGGCATGTTGCAGAGGGGATGTGGTGTTTCTACTACCTGGGGAGCATGTGTATGCTCCAGAGGGTTTGGGAGCCCTCAGTTTCTTGAAAACTGATGTACTTGGGCTGTGAACAGATTGAGGGGTGTGCTTCTCCATGATGGTGTATGTACACTCATGGTGGTGTGTGGATTGTACTGTGGTGTGCCCTCAGAGCTCTCAATACTTTACGAGCATGGGTGGCTACTGTGGAAAATCTCTCAGCCCAGAAACACCAGTTGTTCATTGGGTGGGTGGTCTTTATGTCTTTCCTAGGGGCTGCATCTGGATAACTTGTACCTCTATAGTTAGGAGGGGTAATGGAAACATAGAAACATGATGACAGATAAAGACCACTCTGCCCTTCCATAACAGCTACTGCAGTCCCTTTCTTTTCATTTAGAGATCTTCTGTGTTTGTCCCATGCTTTCTTGAATTCATCTCTGTTACCTCCACTGGGAGACTATTCCACACATCTACCACTCTTTCTATAAAGAATTATTTCCGCATCTTACTCCTGAGTCTATCCCTTTTCACTTTCATATTATGCCCCCTCATTGCAGAGCTCTCATTCAGTTAAAAGATGTTCTCCCTCTGTGCATTTCTGTCACGGAGATATTTAAACATCTCTATCTCTATCATATCACCCCTCTCCCGCCTTCCTCCAAAGTATACATATTGAGATCTTTTTTATTTTTTTATTAGTTTTAAATATTGGACACTACAAAATCCACAGTCACAGGTACAAAGTAATATTCAAATCTGGAATACATAACAAGAAAAAAACCCAGGAAAACACCCAGAACAACACAAGGAAATGCTTGCCACCTTTATATTGCGCAACCCCCTGGAAGAAACCTTCCCCCTCCCGTCCCACCCTAGGTCGGACTAGAAAAAAGAAAAGAAAAAAGAAAAAATCTCTGATATGGCTCTAGATTCTGTGAAACTCAACAGGACATTTCGCCTCTGCTGCAAAATCATCCAGGTACTCCCACTTGTTTGTTTTACTACTAAAACAAGGGTTAGGGCCCCTATAAACAAACATCTGCTCATGAGCTTTCTCATATTTGGCATATAAACAAAGGAGATTCCACCATTGATATACATTCAGCACGGAAGAGTCCTTCCAATGAGAAACAATGTTTTAAGGCAATTGCCAACATAAAATTAAATAAGAAAGCCTTTTTTGGGGGTAGATCTACTCCATCCACCGTTGAGCGTAATACTACAGTTTTCCATAATAAAGGGGCTTGGAATCGCAGAACTCTTTGAATCCTCTCCCATACCTGCCTCCAAAACCTCTGAACATAAGGGCATTCGAAAAGCATATGTTTCAACGTACTTAGCCCACCTGCACAGGACCAACATTTGTTATTTGTCATGGAGAGCCATTTTGTGACTCTAACCGGCGTACAATATGCTCTATGCATTAGAAAAAATAATGACTGGGAAAGGGCCGCAGCCTTGGACACTATTTACCTGACTCCATATTTGACACCAGGATTGTGCAGAGATAGAAGAGCCCAAATCCAACTCCCAAGCCCTCTCCACCCCGCCAAGGAATGCACCGTGTTATCTCTTAATGTGGCATAAAATTTGGAGGCTGTACCCTTCGGGCAGTGGCATATTTCCACTAACTGCAACAGCTCCCAATGACCTCTCAACAGCCTGGGAACCCCCACCTTCTCTTCAAGACAGTGCTTAAGCTGGATCCATTGGTAGCGCCAAGAACTAGGCAGATCGAACTCATATTGCAGGTCCTCAAAGGATTTCCATCTGCTCTGACTGACAAGATGGCCAACTGTCCAAATTCCTTTTTCTTGTCATTTTTTCCATATTACCACCTTATGGCCGATTTTAAATTTCGGATTATACCAAATCGGGAATAGGGAGGAGGGACACTCCTCCCTCCCTAGTCTTCCCTCTAGGAAAATAAAAGCTCCTTGAGTTGCCTGAATTATTTGGAGACATTTAAACGATTCTACAAACCACATACCCATCCACAATGACATAGGGATAGGGGGGCCCATTCGTTCCTCCACGGCTAACCAGACTTGCCTCATCCCTTCATCCTTGGGAAAACACCATTCCGTACCCTGCTTTAACTTGAAAGCCATATGATACCATTGAAAGTCAGGAAATTGAATTCCCCCCTTAAGTTTGTTTGCCTTTAGCTTGGAAGTCGCAATCCTGGGAGGTTTGCCCTGCCATAAAAAATCCACAAGGAGCCTTTCCAATTTCCTATAAAATTTGTTAGGTAATGTCAAGGGCAGCATTTCCAACATATAATTTATCTTGGGAACCAGTACCATTTTCAGGGAATCTAGCCTGCCCCACCAAGACAGGTGAAGAAGAAACCACCTTGAAGTAAATGAAAGGACCATTTCAATCATTTCTTTACAATTTAACTGTATCGTTTCATCCAAAGAACAGGCAAACTTCACTCCCAAGTATTTTATAGCTTTGTCTTCCCACTGGAACGGATAGAGGGCTAGCATAGAGGAGAAGGTCAATTTGTTTAATAGGAAGGCCACTGACTTATTCCAGTTTATTTTGTATCCAGACAGTCTTGAGTAGGAATCCATTAGCCTCAAGACCTCCCCCACCGAATCAGGCTGGACAAACAACAATAAATCGTCCGCATAAGCAGATAACTTGATATGTATATCTCCGATAGAGATTCCCTGAATCTTGCTCGAGTGTCTAAGCAATAGGGCCAGCGGTTCAAGCGCAATATTAAACAATAAGGGTGAGAGGGGGCAGCCCTGATGTGTTCCTCTGAACAACAGAAACGAGGCAGATAACAGCCCATTCGCGAGGATACGAGCAGCCGGATTAGCATATAATAGATGGACAAAACGCAAAAACCCTTCCCCAAATCCAAACCATTTCAAGGCCTCCTGCAGAAAAGACCATGCTAGCCAGTCAAAAGCCTTTTCGGCATCGACTGAGAGCCCTACCACTGGGAAGTTTCAGTTTTCAGAGATTGCCAAAAGGTTCAGAAGAAGACAGGCATTGTCAGCGGAGGACCTCCCGACAGTAAAGCCGCATTGATCCGGATGGATAATATAAGGGGCAACTTTCTCCAATCTGCGTGCAAGAATAGCTGCAAATAATTTATAATTCACATTTAATAACGATATAGGATGATAATTTTCTACTCTCTGAGGATCCCTACCTGGTTTTTCCAATACAACAATTGTCGCCTCACTAAAGGAGCCTGTGACCGGCGATTGAACGCTTAGGCCCATGAAATATTGTTGCAGAAAAGTAATAAGGTCTTCCGCAAACACTTGATAGAATTCAGAAGGCAAACCATCCGGACCAGCAGCTTTCCCCTTAGACTGCCCCTGTAAGACTTCTCTAATCTCACCGATAGTAATGGGACTCTCCAATCCCTCTTTTTGTGAGGGAGACAAAGAGGGATGAGGAATTTGCCCAAACAGCACTTGGAAGGCGACCGGGTCAGCTTGTGTTTTGGAGGAATGCAACCGAGCATAAAAGGATTTAAATGTCTCGGTTATTTCCTTCGAGCTTGTAAGTAGGGTCTGATTATCATTACAGAGGGCCTCAATTCTTCTTTTGGAAGGTCTAGGTCTAAGGGTACGTGCAAGGAGAGATCCCGCTTTATTCGACTCAATATAGTATTTAGTCTTTTGGGCCAATGCTAACTTTGTAGCTTCCGTGGAGATGATACAGTTGTATTGGTATCTCAATTTCTGCAACCGTACGAGAATCCATGGGTCTGACCTATCTCTCAATAATCTCTCACCCGCGTGGATTTGGGCGTCCAAGCCCTCTAAACAGGCTTTCCTTTGTTTATCTAGTTTAATTTTGTAGCTTGTACACTCAGCTCGCATATATGCCTTAAATGCCTCCCACCATGCCCAGCCGGCTGTGTCCTGAGGGAGATTTATTTCAAAATAACCCTTGATTGCAGCCTTAATATACTCAAGAAAACCAGAGTCATTTAATAACTCTCTCGGGAAGAACCACGTGGGGCTCCGAGAGTTGGAATCACCTAGTTGCAACACAAAAGTTACTGCTGCATGGTCTGATATGTGGGTTGCACATATGTTGGCTTGAGTTACCGATGAAACCAGAGATTTAGATATTAAAAAGAAGTCTATACGTGAATGCAAACTGTGGGGTAAGGAGTAGAATGTATACTCTTTATCTTTTGGATGCCGTAGACGCCAAATGTCCGATAACTCACAAGATTGAATTATAGAGAATATAGCTGAATTTGCTCTCGACTGTTTTAGGGATCTACACAGTTGCCGGTCCAAGAGAGGATCCAGCGTTAGGTTAAAATCTCCCCCGATAACGGTATCACATGCAGCCCATTCCTGCGCCTCCTCAGCTAAAGTGCGATAGAAGACCAAGTCGTCATGATTAGGGCCATAGATGTTAATAATAACAATTTGTTGGCTTCCCAGTTGGAGTAAAGATTCGGCCCATCTCCCTTCTAACTCTGATTTAGCGTGCACAATCACTGGAGCCAAAGATTTGAGGACCAAAGTAGCAACGCCATTTTTCTTCCTCTGAGCAGCTGAATGGCCCACAGAGTATATTGTCCCATCCCCAACTTCGCTGTTTCAGAGGACAAGAGATGAGTATCCTGAAGGAGAACAACATCTGCCCTTTCCTTTTTACAATAGAGCAGGATTTTTTTACGTTTAGCTGGGTTCATAATGCCCTTGACATTCAGAGACAGAAATTTAAGAGGTTTCATCATATTCATACCAGACATCAAACATCAATTTACTGCCATCATTCTTATTTAAAAGGACCGACCCAAACCATTTTAACCCCAACAGCAACAATAACAACACCCAGGTGCCACCCTCCTCCCGCAAAGGAAACACAATAGGGTGAGCCAAAGCCTAGGCTCAAAAGCCACCCAGCCCCGCCCCGCTTAAACTAATAAACATTTAAGTAACCCTCCCCTCCTATCATGATCAAACAAAACAAGATTACCCCCCCCCACACACACACACACACACACACACACATACACTTTTTGGTTTTTTGTTTGTTTGTTTTTTTAACTTTTTTATTTGATATCCCTCCGATCATACTGTATTATGAGTGCCCGAGGCATGATAGTATCCTCTTCATCAGAGCGAGAAATATAAAAGGCCCATCGGATTCATAATACACCATAACTATACAACCGATAGGTCCCTCATCTCCACTATTGTGCAATCGTATTACAGAGATACCGAGGGAACCACTGGAGGATATAGACATTATATTAAAGAACACAAAACAAAACAATGAACTGAAGGTTCCACAGTCACAGACATGATCATTCTCCAGGACCAAGCAGGAAGTCAGTTCTCACATATGGGTGACATCGACGTCGATGGAGCCCCCATGTGGAGCATTTCTCCAGCTTTCTAAGAAAGCCTTTGGGAATACACCCACGCATGCGCGGTCCCCTTCCCGCCCAAAGGTGCCATCTTGCTCAGTCTTTCTTTTTCCGTGGAGCCCAACGGACGTCTGTCCTTGTCACCCGGAAAAGTTGGATTTTTTCTGCGATTCTCGCGCCTCTTTTTGTCCAGTTCGACACCGGTTCCCCTTCCCGCCCGGGTTCAGTACGCCGGTATCGACATGATCTCTATTTTTTGTTTTTTTGCCCTTCATGGCACGCATTCGCGCTCTTTTTTCTTTTCCCTGGAGGGCCGGTCCTTTGACCTCGCAGGGGCCCTTTTTTCCCTGATGGCCTCCAGTGGTTTTAAGAAGTGTGATCGTTGTAAGAAACTCATGTCTCTTACCAACACACACGACTGCTGCCTGTGTTGCCTCGGGCCTGACCATGATCCCAAGGTCTGTGTCCCATGTGGCAAAATGTCCACCAAGGCACTTAGGAGCCGGCAGCATCAGAAGGAGAGGATTTTCTCAGACTCGGCCTCCGGACGAGCCCGGACCTCATCAGAGGCCTCGACGTCTCGGGAGTCGGACCCCGAGCTTCGTCGGGGTTCCTCTGAAAGGTGGTCCCCCAGTCGAGAGCATAAGAGGAAGAGAAAGCTCGTGAGGGCGGCATCGCAGGAAGCTTCTGGTTCCTCGAAGGCCAGATCTCGGACCCCTGACCACTGCCCCGGGCCCTTGGAGCTGGAGAAGCCAACTAAGGTATCCCGTGTAGAGCCGGAGTCTGTCGAGCACGTAAGTCCTGTTGTCCTCGAGGACTCTCCTCCTAGGGAGCCGACGTCGGACCCGGCGCTGCCGGGGCCCGAGTCGGTGGCTGCTGAGTCTCCTGAGCTTGGACTCAGACTGACAGCCTTGGAGTGCAGATTGTCTGCCTTCATGGATCAGCAGCGGGTGCTGATGGCCAGCCTGACTGGTGCATCTGCCCCAACCACCGGGACGTTGACATCTAAGTCGACCCTGGAGACAGAGCCGGTTCTCGAAGCCATGAAGGCCCGAGTCCAGTCTCGGTCACGGTCTCCCTCGACCTCCCATTCAGGACCGAGGGCGTTGACACCGAAGGCCCCGGCGTCGGGACAGGTGTTGCCAAAACCCACGCGGTCGGAGCCCCTCGACTCTTCTTCGGATGAGTCTGCATGGGAGACGGAGGACAAGGAGTCCCCTGATACATTTCAGACTCTGTGTGTCCCTTCGGACTCGCCGCAGTCCGAACCCCGGTGTAGGTCCCCTCCGGAGGATACCCGGTTCTCGGAGTTCATTAAGGACATGGCCAAGGCCTTGAATTTTCCAGCCAACCCCGAGGAGGAGCCTCGAGCCGAAGAGCTCGATGCCCTCCAGTATGACTCTCCCCCGAGGGAGGCCTTTACTGTGCCGGTTCCTCCGATGCTGGAACAGCTCTTCTTCCGAATGTGGGAGGCACCGGCCTCGGCGCCGGTTTTGAGCAAGCGGATCGATTCCATGTATCGAGTCCAGAAGAGCCCTGGGTTTCAGAAGGCGCAACTGCTGCACCATTCTATGGTTGTGGAATCGGCCATGCATCGTCTGAAGAGCCAGAAGATGCACTCTGCGGTGCCCCCCAGCAGGGAGGCCCGAAGCCTAGATGCCATCGGCAGAAAGTGCTTCCAGGGCTCGATGCTTGCTTGCCGTGTCCAAGCCTACCAGTTGTACATGGGCATGTACTTGCGGGACCTGGCTAAGGAGGTAGCCGGGTTCTCGGCTGGTCTCTCCGGGAAACCTTTGCAGAGGTTCCAATCCTTGTCCTCGGGGATCCGGGAATGTTCCAAATTCATCTCCCGGGCGGCCTACGATGGCTTCGAGGCTTCGGCCCGTGTAGCGGCGGCCGGCATCGCTGCTCGACGCCAGGCATGGCTACAGTCATTGGACCTCGAGCCATGGGTGCAGGACAAGTTGGTCGATGTCCCATGCCGGGGTGAAAACCTCTTCGGCAAACCCATGGCCGAAAAGGCCGCTGAGCTCGAGACTGAGACTCTGACGAGGACGAGATTGTCCAGGAAAACCTCTGCCCCTTCTCATAAGAAGAAAGGCTCGGGGAAAAAGGCCTTTTACCCGAGGAAGGCGCCTGCCTACAAACCTTTCCCTCATTATCAGGCCTGCCCAGCTCCCCAGCAGGGTCAGCAGGCCAAGAGGCAGGGACATGGGCCCCATAGGCAGAAAGCCCCCAAGCCTCCAGCTCCTGCTGCTACTCAGCAGGAAGGGGGCTTTTGACTCCCTCTGCATAGCCTCTCCACCCCTACTGGCCCACCTCAGCACGGGGGGGTTGCTTGGTCCTGTTTGCCCACCATTGGCCACCCATCACAAGGGATGTTTGGGTACTGAGCATAGTCCAAAAGGGCTATCTGCTCCATTTCAATCAGGTACCCCCTACCTACTTCCCAGGGGAGCCTCCAAGGCCTCCTCTGCATCAGGAACTCCTTCTCCAGGAACTGCTAGGTCTGCTTCAAGACAGGGCGGTAGAGCCTGTACCTCCACACTTGTGGGGACAGGGCTTCTACTCCCGGTACTTTCTTGTCCCAAAGCGGACTGGAGGTCTCCGGCACATTCTGGACCTGAGAAATCTCAACAAGTTCTTGGAAAAAGAGAAGTTCAAGATGCTCACTCTTGGAACGCTCCTGCCCTACCTCCAGCAGGGAGATTGGCTATGCTCCTTAGATCTAAAGGATGCGTACACTCACATCCTCATTCATCCAGACCACAGAAAGTACCTCAGGTTTGTGGTGGCAGGAAGCCATTTTCAGTACAGGGTACTGCTCTTTGGCCTAACCTCCGCCCCCCGAGTTTTCACAAAGTGCCTAGCTGTGGTAGCGGCCTACTTGAGAAACCAGGGTATTTTTGTCTTCCCCTACCTGGACGACTGGCTCATCAGAGGTCAGACTCTCCAGGAGGCAAGGCAAGCCACCCTCTGTACTGTCTCTCTTCTTCAGCGACTGGGGTTTGTCATAAACTTCGCAAAGTCCACTTTGCTCCCCTCCCAGAACCTGGAGTTCATAGGGGCAAGGTTGGACTCCCTGCAAGTGAAGGCTTACTTGCCAGAGGACAGGGCAGAAAGGCTGATGAGCTTGACCAGCCGGTTCATAAGCAACCCACTGGTTTCCGCCAGGCTTTGCCTACGGCTCCTGGGCCATATGACATCGACAGTGCATGTGACCCCCAATGCTCGCCTGCATATGCGGCCTGCACAGTGGTGCCTCAGAACTCAGTGGAGGCAGGCCACAGGAAACTTCAGAGACAAAGTAAGGGTGTCCAAACCCTTCCTGAACTTCCTGCAGTGGTGGCTACACTCCCCCAACATGCTACAGGGGATTCCTTTTCAGGTACCTGTTTCCACAGTGGTACAACCGATTTCTCCTTGTAGGGCTGGGGTGCACATTGCCTGGAGAAGTGCACACAGGGCCTGTGGTCCCCATGGGAGGCCACTCAGCAGATCAACCTGCTAGAACTCAGAGCGATACATTTAGCCCTCAAGGCCTTCGCCCATACCCTGGCCCACCAGGCTGTCTTGGTGCAGACAGACAACCAAGTGGCAATGTTTTATGTCAACGAGCAGGGGGGCACAGGGTCAAGGCTCCTGTGTCGAGAGACACAGGCCCTCTGCTCCTTTGCACTTCAACACAATATGCTGCTCAGGGCTGTCTATCTTCCTGGCCAGGAAAACTTTCTAGCAGACAGGTTGAGCAGGGTCCTACAACCTCACGAGTGGCAACTGCACCCTTTAGTGGTCCAGACCATTTTTCTGAGATGGGGACTTCCGTCTATCGACCTCTTTGCCAGTCCCCTGAACCGGCAGCTGCCCCAGTTCTGCTCCAGGCAACCGCATCCCAAAAGACTGGTGGCGGATGCCTTCTTGATCTCATGGTCCCAGGGCCTACTGTATGCGTTCCCTCCCACGCCCCTGGTGGCTCAAGCCTTCTTCAAGATTCTAAGGGACAGGGCCTCGGTCATCCTGGTGGCCCCCAGATGACCAAGGCAACCCTGGTTCCCCCTCCTGCTACAGCTGGCGGAGGACACCCCTCTTCCTCTGGGGTTACAACCCGATCTTCTTTCTCAAGATCAGGGATCTCTTCTGCACCCCAATCTCAAAGCTCTCAATTTGATGGCCTGGAGGCTGCAAGGGTAGTGCTGGCTCCCTGGGGCTTGCCTCAGGAAGTCGAGGAGGTTGTCTTAGCTTCAAGGAAGCAATCCACCTGAAAGACCTATGCCCTGAAAAGGAGACAGTTCTCCTGTGGTGTGATCAGCGCCAGGAAAACCCCTTTTGCTGTCCTGTGCCAGTGGTGCTTCAGTACCTGCTGCACTTGTCTAATCAGGGTCTTAAGTCCAATTCGGTTAGGGTACATCTCTCTGCTCTGGCAGCCCACCACTCAGTGGTGGAGGGGCACTCTTTGTCGTTTCACCCCCTGGTGGCCAGGTTCCTCAGAGGCTTGTTCTTGTTAAAGCCTCCTCTCCGTCCACCTGCCCCTGGGTGGGAGTTAAATGTGGTTTTGCAACAGCTTACTTGCCCACCCTTTGAACCGATGGCTACGTGCCCTTTTCGCTTACTTTCTTGGAAGCCTCTCTTCCTAGTGGCACTGACTTCGGCCAGGCGAGTGAGTGAACTTCAGGCCCTGGTCTGTGACATGCCATATACCCGTTTCTATAAGAACAGGGTAGTCCTTAGGACTCATCCTAAGTTCCTCCTGAAGGTGGTGGTCTCCTTCCACCTCAACCAGGAGGTGGTTCTTCCAACATTCTTCCCTAAGCCCCATGCAAGCAGGGCTGAAGAAGTCCTCCACACCCTGGACTGTAGAAGGGCCTTGTCTTTCTACCTAGAGCGTACTAAGGGTCATAGAAGAGCTACTCAGCTCTTCGTTTCCTTTGACCCCTATAATATAATTAAGGAGATTTAACTGCTTTTTCTCTGAAAGGACAGCTGGGAAACCGGCTGGTACTTCGTAGATCTCTCTCTTTTGCTTTAACAGATACCTAAGCTCCACGAACAGAACAATGGCTGGGAAAAATCGTATCGCTAAAGCTGTTGCCCCCGTTACAGCTTCTGCCTCGGTCCAGACAGAGGTCCTAATGCCATTTGAAGGACCGGTTCCATGTGCAGGGTGCCTGCATGCTGAAGCTCTGAGGAAACAAGTGGAGGAACTCAGAGAGGAGGTGGCGAGGCTGAGGAGCATTCAAGACAGTGAGAAGTACATTGATGAGATGCTTCTTGCAGCAACCAAGCTCTCCAGCAGAGGAGAAGATGGGTGCCAACAGAATGTCGATAGTTGGACACAAGTCACCAGGGCCTGCAAAATCACCAATCCAACTTCTCCAGCCCTTGAATTGAAGAACCATTATGCAGCCCTGGAAGTGGAGGAGGTGAAAGCATCCCTGGAACGGGAAGAACCAGAGCTCAAGTACCCCAAAGTTGCAGAATCAGTGACCACAAGGAAACGAAGGGTAGTGGTGGTTGTAGACTCTCTTCTGAGGGGTACTGAGGCGTCCATCTGCCAACCAGACTTGATGTCCAGAGAGGTATGCTGTCTGCCTGATGCCAAAATCCAAGATGTTACGGAGAGTTTGCCGAGACTCATCAAGCCCACTGACTATTACCCAATGTTGCTAATCCATGTTGGAACAAATGATAGTGCCAGGTATACCTCGGAACGTATCAAAAGTGACTTCATGGCTCTGGGACAGAGGGTGAAGCAGTTAGGTGCACAGGTGGTGTTCTCTTCAATCCTCCCTGTTAGGGTAAAGGCCAAGGCAGAGAGGCTCGCATCCTGGAGATGAATGCATGGCTGCGTGGATGGTGTCATCGAGAGTGTTTTGTTTTCCTAGACCATGGGATGCTGTTCCAAGGGTTGCAGAGCAAAGATGGCATCCAGCTGTCTAAGAAAGGTCAACGCGTCTTCAGTAGTAGACTGGCTAATCTACTGAAGAGGGCTTTAAACTAGATTCATTGGGGATGGGTGAAGAAAGCCCCCAGGTAGGTGATACATTAAATAAATTTATGGAAATGGGTAACATATGGAAAGCAGTGTGTATAAATGCCCGTAGCATGGGAAATAAGATCCCTGATGTTGAAGCTTTGGTGGGAGTGGCTGACTTGGATTTAGTGGCAGTTACAGAAACATGGTTCACAGAAACCATGATTGGGATGTAACTATACCTGGCTATACTTTATTCAGAAAGGACAGGGTAGGAAGTAGGGGAGGAGGAGTGGCACTATATGTAAAAGCTACTATTAAAGCTTTGGAATTACAGAGCTTAAAAGGGAGAGGGGAGGCATTGTGGGTTAAACTAGAAAGAGGGAAAGAAAAATCTATTTACATTGGTGTGATATACAGACCTCCCTCAGAAGAGGAAGAGGTGGACAGAGAGTTAATTGAAGACATGTGCAGCATTGCTAGGAAAGGGGAAGTGCTACTGATAGAAGATTTCAATATGCCAGATGTTGATTGGCACACTTCTGCTGCAGTATCATCTAGAAGTAAGGAGATCTTGGATTCTCTACAGGGAGAACTATTCAGGCAATTGGTAACAGACCCCACACGTGAAGGGGCCATACTGGACTTGGTGCTTACCAATGGTGAAAGTGTTTCTGGTGTTGTAGTGGGAGATCATTTTGCATCCAGTGATCACCAGATGGTGTGGTTCAGTATTAGGACTAGAGCTGTTAGAATCCATTCAAAGGCGAGGAACTTAGACTTTAGGAAGACTAACTTTGCGAAGATGGGCCAATACCTCAGGGAGTCGTTAGTTGGATGGGAACAGCTGAGGGATGTAGAAAAACAGTGGGAAAAACTGAAAGGGGATATTTTAAGGGCAACCAACCTTTTTGTTAAAATGGTAAATAAAGGTAAAAGGAAAAGGAGACCGCTACGGTTTTCGAAAGAAGTAGCTGAAAAAGTGAAGAAAAAGAGGGAGGCCTTCATGAAATACAAGAGATCACAGAGAGGGGAAGACAGGCATCTGTATTTGGAAAAACTTAGAGAAGCTAGCAAAGTAGTCAAGAAAGCAAAGATTCAAAAGTAGGAGGAAATAGCCAATGCAATAAAATGGGGGAATAAGACATTTTTCAGATATATTAGTGAGAAGAGGAAGGGCAAGAGTGGTATTGTCAGACTCAAGGGTGCAGGGGAGGAATATGTAGAAGCTGATTAGGATAAAGTGGAATTGCTTAACAAATATTTTTGTTCTGTGTTCACAGATGAAGAACCAGGAGCAGGACCTCAGAAAACACCCACAAATAGGAACAGAAGCAAAGGACATCTTGAACAGTTTTCAAAAGACTGTGTTCATGTGAAACTATCTCAACTTAAAGTAGACAAAGCGATGGGACCGGATGGGATACACCCGAGAATACTGAGGGAACTTGGGGACGTTCTAGCAGATCCACTGACTCACCTTTTCAATGCCTCGTTGGAGTCGGGAGTGGTGCCAAAGGACTGGAGAGAGGCTCATGTGGTGCCTTTACACAAAAGTGGAAGTAAGGATGTGGTTGAAAACTACAGACCGGTTAGTTTATTTATTTATATATTTAACATTTCTTATATACCGCCTTTCATGATATCAAGGCGGTTTACATTGAACAAACTGAAATTACATTGAACAGGGCATTATAACTTGGAGATAACTATTTTACAGGGAACATGGGCTATGGAGGGTTAAGTGGCTTGCCCAAAACCACAAGGAGCACCTGTGGGACTAGAAACCCCAGTCCTTTAACTTTGGTGGTGAGTAAATTATTGGAAACGCTGCTGAAAGAGAAAATAGTGAGGTTTCTGGAGTCCAGAAGATTACAGGATCCAAGGCAGCATGGATTCACCAGAGGCAGGTCTTGTCAGACAAATCTGATTAATTTCTTTGACTGGGTGACCAGGGAGTTGGACCGATGGAGAGCCCTAGATGTGGTGTATTTAGATTTCAGTAAAGCCTTTGACACTGTTCCTCACAGGCGACTTATAAACAAACTGAGCACCCTAGGGATGGACCCTAAAGTTACTGCTTGGGTTAGAAATTGGTTGGGTGGGAGGCAACAAAGAGTACAAGTAAATGGAGCTCACTCTGAGGAGAAGGATGTTATCAGTTGTGTGCCCCAGGGATCTGTCCTTGGTCCGATTCTTTTTAACATCTTTGTTAGTGATATAGCGAAAGGGCTTTCAGGTAAGGTTTGCCTCTTTGCGGATGGTACCAAAATTTGCAATAGAGTAGACACCCAGGAAAGGGTAGATAACATGAGGAGGGATCTAGCTAAGCTTGAAGAATGGTCTAGAATTTGGCAGCTGGGATTTAATGTTAAAAAATGTAAGGTCATGCATTTGGGCTGCAGCAATCCAAGGGAGCAATATAGTATAGGGGGTGAAGTACTTTTGTCCACTAAAGAAGAGCGGGACCTAGGCGTGGTTGTGTCTGGATGATCTTAAAGTAGCTAAACAGGTAGAAAAGATGACGGCAAAAGCTAGAAGGATGCTTGGGTGCATAAGGAGATGAATGGCTAGCTGAAAAAAGGAGGTGATAATGCCTCTGTATAAGTCTTTGGTGCGACCTCATTTGGAGTATAGTGTGCAATTCTGGAGACCGCACCTTCAAAAGGATGTGAACAGGATGGAGTCAGTGCAGAGGGTGGCTACTAAAATGATTAGTGGTCTTCATTATAAAGCATATGAGGACAGACTGAAGGATCTTAATATGTACACCTTAGAGGAAAGGCGGGATAGAGGTGATATGATTGAGATGTTTAAATACCTCCGTGGCATAAATGATCTCCAGGAACAAGCAAGAATGAGTCTTCACATATGGGTACGTCGGTACCGACGGAGTCTGCGCGGGAACGCTCCCCAGCATCCAATCAGAACGCTTTTGGGAGCATCCCACCACACCTGCGTGCTGCCTTCCCGCCTTTCCCAACTGCATCTCCTCAGTTTTCGTTTTTCCGCGGAGCCGGCAGGACATACTCCTGTCACCGCAGAAAATTCTTCTTTTATTTTTTTGTTTTCTGTGGCTGCATCTGCCTTTCCCCGACGCCACCGGTACCGCCGGTGTTTCTTTCTTCTTTTTTCTTACAAAATTTCCTTTCTGAGGAATATTTTTCCCTGTTAGTGCCTGACGGTTTTTAGGCCTGCTAGGCCTACCCACTCTCCTTCATGGAAATACCAGCCACTAACCCTAAGAAATGTTTAAACTGTGGCGATACCAAATTAATTGTAGACACTCATAATTGGTGTCTACCCTGTTTGGGTCCTGACCACCATCCGCTGGAGTGTTCCTCCTGCAGCAGTGTATCCAGAAGTCTTCAGCATCGAGCATGTCTCGATACGCAGTCCCCATTAAACTTTAGGGTACCAGCCAACGCTTCTTCTTCACAGGATCAGGTAACCCAAAAACAGTCTGTTAAGACTAGCCAGGCCTCGAGTGGTAGATCTCATGCTCAGCATAGAGATGCCTCTGGCGTTGCCCTCGAACACCTTGGCATTAAAACCCCGGTGGGAGTCTTCAGCCTCCAAGCCATTTATGGGATTTCAGGTTGTTTCTGGGGTTCTCACCTCTACGAACATACCTGAGCCATGCTCGGTGGCGGCATCCGCTTGGGGCGGTACCGATACCTCGGCATCGGCAATGGTGTTGGATGAAACATTCCTCACCAAAGATTGCAGTCTAGCGCTCTCAGTTCCATCGGGGCCGACTGAGCCGCTGCTGTCTGATCTTCCAGTATCGGTATCGATCCCAGTACCGGTACTGGTATCTACGTTGGTACCCTCCAGATGTGCATCGATAGACTCGCTTCCTTCGATGCCGAGTCTGGAATCGATCTCTAGTCTCGATGACTTGGTACCGACTCGTCTCGGTACCGACTTCAAACGGTACCGAAGACATTCTACCGATGATCAAGGTCTGCCACGCTCAGTTACTTCGGTACCGATAGAGTTATCACAGACTGATCTTCATGTATCGGTATCAACGATGGTACCGGTCTCGGTACCAGTATCGACATCAACATCGGTGTTGGTACCTCCCATGCTTGTTTCAACCGGCTCGCTTCCTTCCATACCGAGTTTGGAATCAATCCTTAGCATGGACGATTTGCTACCGATGGGTTGTGGTACCAGCTTCCAGCGGTACCGACAACTATCCTTCAAGGACAATCCGATGCTCCACCCCTTCAGATCTTCTATTCTCCAGGACCAAGCAGGAAGTCAGTCCTCACTTATGGGTGTCATCGATGTCCATGAAGCCCCAGCGGAGCATTTCCCCAGCTTTCCATGAAAGCCTTTGGGAATGCTGGCACGCATGCGCGGTTCCCTTCCCGCCTAAAGGTGCCATCTTACCTCAGTCTCTTTTTTTCCGTGAAGCCCATCGGACGTGTGTCCTGTTTTTCCCGGAAAAGTGTAGATTTTTTCTTGGCGTTATTTCGCTTTTTTCGGATTCGACGTCGGTTCCCCTCCCGCCGGGTTCGGTATGCCGGTATCGAATCCTTATTTTCCTTTTTTCGGTTTTTGCCCTTAGTGGCTCGGCGTTCGCGCCAATTCTTTTTCTTTTTCCCTGGAAGGCTGGTCCTTTGACCTCGCGGGGACCCTTTTCTCCCCGATGGCTTCCAGTGGTTTTAAGAAGTGTGATTGGTGTAAGAAAATAATGTCTCTCACCGACACACATGACTGCTGCCTTCGGTGCCTTGGCCCAGACCATGATTCTAAAACGTGGGGGCCATGTGGAAAACTGTCTTCCAAGGCCCTCCGAAGTCGTCAGCAACAAAGTGAAAGGCTTTTCTTGGACTCGCCCTCTGCCCGGGCCCGGACCTCGTCTGAGGCCTCGACATCTCGGGATTCCGATCCCGAGAGGCATCGGAGCTCCTCGGAGAGGGGGTCCCCCGATCGGGAACATAAGAGGAAGAAGCGGCTCGCGAGGGCGGCGACGGAGGAGGTCCCTGGGCCCTCAAGGGCCAAGTCTAAGACCCCCGATGGTCGTCCCGGGCCCGTGGACCAGGAGAAGCCATCTAAAGTTCCTTGCATGGAGCCGGAGTCTGCTGGACACGTAAGCCCTGTTGTCCTTGTGGACTCACCTCCCCAAGTACCGGCGTCAGGCCCGGCACCGCCGGGGCCCGAGTCGGGGGCTGCTGCGTCACCCGAGCTGAGTCTCAGGTTGACAGCCTTGGAGAGCAGAATGTCTGCCTTCATGGATCAGCAGCGGGCACTGATGGCCAGCCAGTCTGGTGCATCTGCCCCGACCACCGGGACATCGACTTCGAAGTCGACCCCGGAGACCGAGCCGATACTCGAGTCCCTTGCGGCTCGAGGTCGTCCTCGGTCGAGGTCTCCCTCGACCTCCCGTTCGGGACCGAGGGTCTCAACGCCGGTGCCTCTGGCTTCGGGGCGGGTGCCTAGAGGCCCCGCGGGGTCGGACCTCGACTCGACATTGGACGAGTCTGCTTGGGAGACCGAAGACGAGAAGTCTCCTGACACCTTCAAGACTCGGTGTGTCCCTTCGGACTCACCAGAGTCTGAGCCCCGGAGTAGATCCCCTCTGGAGGATACTAGATTCTCCGAGTTTGTCCGCGATATGGCCGCTGCCCTGGCTATCTCGGCTGACCCCAAGGAGGAGCCTCGAGCCGAAGAGCTCGATGCTCTGCAGTATGACTCTCCTCCGAAGGAGGCCTTTACTGTCCCGGTTCCTCAGATGCTGGAACGGCTCCTCTTCCGGATGTGGGAGGCACCGTCCTCGGCGCCGGTTTTGAGCAAGCGAGTCGATTCCATCTATCGGCTCCAAAAGAGTCCTGGCTTCCAGAAAGCACAGCTACCACATCATTCCATGGTTGTGGAATCGGCCATGCATCGTCTGAAGAGTCAGAAGATGCACTCCGCGGTGCCTCCTGGTAGGGAGGCCCGAAACCTTGATGGCGTCGGTAGAAAGTGCTTTCAGGGCTCGATGCTTGCTTGCCGTGTCCAGACTTACCAGCTGTACATGGGCATGTATTTACGAGACCTGGCGAAGGAGTTGGCCGGATTCTCTGCTGGTCTCTCCGGGGAACCCTTGCAGAGTTTTAAGTCCTTGTCTTCGAGGATTTGGGAATACTCTAAGTTTATGTCCCGCGCCGCCTACGATGGCTTCGAGGCTTCGGCCCAAGTAGCGGCTGCCGGCATCGCGGCTCGACGCCAGGCATGGCTGCAGTCATCGGACCTAGAGCCATGGGTTCAGGACAAGTTGGTCGATGTCCCTTGCCGAGGTGAAAACCTTTTTGGCAAGCCTGTGGCCGAGAAGGCCGCCCAGCTCGAGACTGAGCACCTCACGAGGACAAGGCTGTCGAGGAAGACCTCTGCCCCTTCTCATAAGAAGAAGGGCTCGGTTAAAAAGTCCTTTTACCTGAGGAAGGGCACTGCCTACAAACAGTACCCTCAGTATCAAGCTGTCCAAGCTGCCCCCCAGGGTCAGCAAGCCAAGGGCCAGGGTAATGGGCCCCGTAGGCAGAGGGCCCCCAAGCCTCAGGCCCCTGCTCCCACTCAGCAGGGTGGGGGTTTATGACTCCTTGAGTATAGCCATAGCTCCCTTGCAGACCCAGCCCTGCCTTGTTCGCCCACCAGTGGCCCTTGATAACCCAGGACAGTTGGTTGCTGGACATAGTCCGTCGAGGCTATGCCCTGCATTTTCATCAACTGCCTCCGCCACACTTCCCAGGGGAACCTTTCCGGCCTCCCCTGCACACAGCTCTTCTCCTTCAGGAGCTAAACGGTCTGTTGCTGGACAAGGCGGTGGAGCCTGTGCCTCTCCACTTCCAAGGTCACGGATTTTACTCCAGGTATTTCCTGGTCCCAAAAAGAACCGGTGGTCTTCGACCCATTTTGGATCTCAGAAACCTAAACAAGTTTCTAGTAAAAGAAAAGTTCAAGATGCTTACTCTTGGAACTCTTCTGCCCTACCTCCAGCAGGGAGATTGGCTATTCTCTTTAGATCTCAAGGATGCTTACACTCACATCCTAATTCATCCAGACCACAGAAAGTACCTCCGGTTCATTGTGGGAGGAAACCATTATCAGTACAGAGTACTGCCTTTTGGCCTGACCTCCGCTCCCAGGGTCTTTACCAAGTGCCTGGCAGTGGTGGCAGCCTACCTGAGAAATCAGGGCATCTTTGTGTTTCCTTACCTAGACGACTGGCTCATCAGAGGCCAGACTTCCCTAGAAGTTCAACAGGCCATCAACAGAACCATAGAACTGCTCCAAAAGGTGGGCTTTGTCATCAACTTCGCAAAGTCCACTTTGCTCCCCTCCCAGAACTTGGAGTTCATAGGAGCAAGGTTGGATTCTCAGCTGGCAAGAGCATTCTTACCAGTGGACCGGGCACAAAGGCTCATGGACCTCGCCAGCAAGTTTCTGCACAGGTCCTTGGTCTCCGCCAGACTCTGTCTCAGGCTTCTGGGCCACATGGCGTCGACAGTACAGGTGACCCCAAATGCCAGGCTCAATATGAGACCTGCCCAGTGGTGCCTTAGGACTCAGTGGTCACAGGCCTCCGGCAGTCTCAGGGACAGGATCAGAGTGTCCCACCGTTTCCTGGCCTCCCTAACCTGGTGGTTACACCCCCCCAATCTGCTGGTGGGGGTGCCCTTTCAGATTCCACCTCATACTGTGGTGCTGACCACCGATGCCTCTCTGCAGGGTTGGGGTGCACACTGCCTAGACAAGTGCACCCAGGGCCTGTGGTCTCATTGGGAGGCATCCCAGCAGATCAATCTACTAGAACTCAGAGCTATCCGCTTGGCCCTCAAGGCCTTTACTGCTTCCCTGGAACAACAGTCTGTCTTGATCCAAACAGACAACCAGGTAGCCATGTTCTATGTCAACAAACAGGGCGGGACTGGTTCCCAGCCCCTTTGTCAGGAGGCCCAGGACCTCTGTTCCTTTGCCCTGAAGCACAACATGCTCCTCAAAGCAGTCTATCTTCCAGGCCAGGAGAATTCCCTGGCAGACAGATTGAGCAGGATTCTGCAACCACACGAGTGGCAGCTCCATCCTTTAGTGGTTCAAAAGATTTTCTTGAAATGGGGGCTTCCCTCCATGGACCTGTTTGCCAGTCCACTGAACAACCAGCTGCCAAGGTTCTGCTCCAGGCAACCGCATCCTCTGAGAGTAGCAGCAGATGCTTTCCTGATTCCCTGGACTCAGGACCTACTCTATGCGTTTCCTCCAACCCCTCTGGTGGCCCGAACACTGTTCAAGATTCTCCAAGACAGGGCCTCAGTCCTCCTGGTAGCTCCCAGGTGGCCGAGGCAGCCTTGGTTCCCCCTCCTGCTTCAACTGGCAGTTGATCTGCCTCTGCCTCTGGGATTGCAACCCGACCTTCTCTCTCAGGATCAGGGCTCCTTGCTGCATCCCAATCTCAAAGCTCTCAATCTGATGGCGTGGAGGCTGCAAGGGTAGTGTTGGCGACCTGGGGCCTGCCTCCCGAGGTTGAGGAGGTTCTCCTAGCCTCCAGGAAACAATCCACTAGGAAGACCTATGCTCTCAAGTGGAAAAGGTTCTCTATGTGGTGTCAGCTGCGTGCTGAGGATCCTTTCTCCTGTACTGTGTCAGTAGTGCTTCAGTACCTGCTGCACTTGTCCAATCAGGGTCTCAAGTCCAACTCTGTTCGGGTTCACCTCTGTGCTTTAGCAGCTCACCACTCCCTAGTTGAGGGCCATTCCTTGTCTGTGCACCCTTTGGTGTCTAGGTTTCTCAGGGGCTTGCTTCTGCTCAAACCTCCCATACGTCCTCCTGCTCCTGAGTGGGAGCTGAATGTGGTCTTGCAGCAATTGACTCGCCCACCTTTTGAGCCTATGGCTACTTGCCCTCTACTCTTCCTTTCCTGGAAGACTCTCTTTCTGATAGCCCTTACTTCGGCTAGGAGAGTGAGTGAGCTTCAGGCCTTGATCTGTGATAGGCCTTACACCAAGTTCTATAAAAACAGGGTGGTCCTCAGGACTCACCCTAAGTTCCTTCCTAAGGTTGTCTCCTCTTTCCACCTCAACCAGGAGGTGGTTCTTCCTACTTTCTTCCCTAGGCCTCAAGCAAGTAAGGTTGAAACAGTTCTCCATACCTTGGACTGTAGGAGGGCCTTATCCTTCTACCTTGAACGTACGCAAGGTCACAGGAAGGCTTCTCAGCTCTTCCTTTCTTTTGACCCCCAATAACTTGGGGAGGCCTGTGTCCAAGCGTACCTTGTCCATCTGGGTGGCTGACTGTATCACCTGGGCTTACAAGGCGGCTGACCTTCCTTTGCAGGGTAGGGTCACGGCCCACCGTGTGAGGGCAATGGCTGCATCAGTGGCTCACCTCCGCTCTGTTCCATTGCAAGACATCTGCAGGGCTGCTACTTGGTCTTCAAGCCAGACTTTTGCAGCCCACTACTGTCTGGAGAGGGAGTCCCGTAGGGACAGTGCTTTTGGCCAAGCAGTACTCAGGAATCTCTTTGAGGTCTAGGCAACTCCTGCCCTCCTGCCCTCTGGTTAGGCTACCTGTGGAGGGTGTGTCCTTGCAAAGCCTTTACTGTGTTGCTGAGACTAGAGGGAGTTATCTTGTTCAGCCTGGGTTCCTGGTTGCCCAGAGCTGGGGAGTCACCCATAAGTGAGGACTGACTTCCTGCTTGGTCCTGGAGAAAGAGTAGTTACTCACCTGTAACAGGTGTTCTCCAGGAGCAGCAGGAATTAGTCCTCACTACCCTCCCTCCTCCCCTTGGAGTTGCAGTTGTACATAGTTTAATTTTTACATTTTTGTGTGCTGTTCTTAGCTATCTCATTTGACTGAGGTAAGATGGCACCTTTAGGCGGGAAGGGAACCGCGCATGCGTGCCAGCATTCCCAAAGGCTTTCATGGAAAGCTGGGGAAATGCTCCGCTGGGGCTTCATCGGCGTCGATGACACCCATAAGTGAGGACTGATTCCTGCTGCTCCTGGAGAACACCTGTTACAGGTGAGTAACTACTCTTTCTAGAGAATCTGAATGAACCGGTCGGTGCTAGAGCTAGTTCTTCAACAGATCTAGTTCTTACTCCTCTTTGTAGAGGACTCCCCTCTGGGGAGATTTCTTTTCAAGCATTCCTGCTTGATATGGCAAAGTTACTTGCCATTTCTGTACCTGGTCAATATCCTGTACCAGGGGATCCAGAACCTCTGCAGATCCCCTGCAATCCAAAGGAAGTCATTATGTTTCCTTTGCATCAGACCTTGCAGGATCTCCTATTTAGAACGTGGAAAGCTCCTTTAACGGTATCCCTACCTTCTAGGGCAACTGATCTTCTATACATGGTGCCCCCTTCTCCAGGTTTTCAAAAGCCTCAGCTCCCTCATCATTCTATTGTTGTAGAATCAGCAATGAGGCGTGTTAAGAGTACTAAGAAGCACTCTTCTTATCCGCCAGGTCATGAGGCTAAGACTTTAGATGCCTTTGGACGCCAAACCTTCCAGGCATCCATGTTTTCAGCAAGAATGCTCTCATATATTTTCTATATGGGATTATCTCTTGAGCAGGTCATAAAGAATTTACTACTTTTGACCCCTTTTCTTCAAGAGCCTAAAAGAGCAGATTTTTCTATACTAGTCAATCATGCTCAAAATATTTCTAGGTTCCTTACTCGTGCTTCCCTGGACTCTTTTGAGTCTGTTAGCAGAACTTCTGCTATAGCCATAGGGGCATGACGTAGAGCCTGGCTCCAAGCTTCAGACTTGGACAAATGGGTACAAGATAGACTGGGAAATACTCCTTGTACTGGAGAAAATCTCTTTAACAAGGAGGCTTTACTCCAAGCTGCTCAGTTAACTACTGACACTATTGCTTTCAGAGGCTTGTCTACGCCTTCCTCTATCCCAGTTTGTAGGAAATCTCCTAACAAACTTTGTTCCCTGAAGGGGAGAAAGTTTTATTCATCTTCTACTTATCATACAGATGTTCCCAGACAGGGGAAACATCCAACCAGGCTAAGGAAACCACAACCTCAACAGGTTCAGCAAACCCAGCATCCGCAGGGCTTCTGATAGATTACATTACATCTTTCTTTCCTGTTCGGGGTTTAGAACCTGTAGTCTGCTTCTTCTTAATAGAAACATCTACACTGTTTCCATCCTAAACTCTAGACATGGATCTCTTCTCAACAGACATCCATTCTTTTTGTTCTATGAGCTCGCAGGATGATCATGTTTATAAGTAACAGGGGTTTTTCTCTTCCTCCTGGGAGGGAAAAGAGGTGTAACAGCTCTCAATAAGACAGTTCCCTGTTCCAGCATGTATCATCATATCTTTCCAGGGACTTACCACATCGTAAGTTTCCTTCAACTCTGTCTTCACCTACCCTCTTACTGAAACATTTTGTCTGTAAGAGTGGTACCATTTAGCTGGAGGGTTTTTTTCTAAAACCCCTATAGGTTTCTACCTATTCCAGCAAGGGGTTTCCTTTTCAGAGTTGTCTCCCCCCCCCCCCCCCACACACACACTTTTTCAATCTTACTTGGGGCAGCTTATCAGTCAATAAGGGAATCTTGCCACTCCTCCTTATGTCTGTTCATTCTTTTCTGCTGCCTTGGTAATAGCTGCAACGGCAGGAGCTCCTAGTGGTTACCCACTGGTTTCTATTTACCAAGCAACCAAGGTTTGTCCTCCACTAGCAATCCTTTCTGGCCTTAGTAGTAAGTCCAAAACAGGTTATCAACCTTTTTTTTGGAAACTCTATTACTACAGGCCTACCGGCTTCATTTCTATTCCTCGCCATCTCCAATTCCCTTGGTATTGGCAGAATAGTTTAAGTTACGTACTGGCTTTTAAACAGCCAGTTTTTTCTTCTAACCAACCTGCAACATGCTCTCTGCAACTCTACAGAGTAGCTCTGCACTATGGGCCCTTGCTAGAGAGCATTTGCATCTTCCTAGCAGATAATCCCAGATTTTATTTATTTATTTATTTGTGTGCTTTTATATACCGCCCCTTCCAGAGATCAGGGGCGGTTTACAGAGAACTTTTAAAACAATATAACAAAAACATTGGAATATTGCATTACATAGAACATTAATGGCACATAGTAACTATATTACAGGGAAAGAAAAAAAGAAAAAAACTTTAACTATTTACATGGATGGGTAAAATATTGCTTATTAGACCGAACCAAAAATTACAAGGATTTATAAAACATTATAGTAGAACCTAGAAGTATGGGGTTCTAACGTGGTAGAGGGACTATTATAGTAGCCATTAAAGGACTGAATAGGGTTCAGTCTATACTAACAAGGAGTGAGTCTTGAGTTAGGTAGGGTAGACTTGTGTTAGTTTAGTTGGGTATTCTTGTGTAGCATGTTTGATTGTGGTTTGTAGGTTGCAGTAATGTTGACTAAACAGATAAGTTTTAAGTTCCTTCCTGAAAGAGGTAAGGTCCTTAGTTTCTCTAAGGTTTAGTGGTAGCTTGTTCCATTGGCTGGGTGCATAATATGAGAAGGCAGTGTTAGTGGTTATTTGCTTCAGTTTTCTCACAGCATCAGGAATTAATAGTATGTTGAGGTTTGCTCTTCTTCTTCTTCTGTTTTCTGGAGGGGTCTGAAGTAAAGTTGCTAGATGTGAGGGTGCTAAGCCATTAATGAGTTTAAAGATGGTGACAAGGGTTTTATATTGAATCCTACTCGTGATTGGTAGCCAGTGGAGAGCATATAGGATGGGGGATATGTGGTCACTTAGTTTGGCTTTAAAAATGATCCGAGCAGTGACATTTTGGGCTCTTTGAAGAATGTGCAGATTCTTTTTAGATGTACCTTGGAGTATACCATTACAGAAATCTAAGTGTGGCATAATAAGAACCTGGACAACTGTTCTGAAAATCATTAACGTCGATGAGGGGTCTGAGTTGCTGAATAGTTCTGAGTTTGAAGAATATAGTTTTAGCGGTCTGTTTTACGTGATGTGTCATGCTTAGTGTTTTGTCCAGAGTAACTCCGAGATATTTAACTTCAGATTTGACTGGAAGAGTGATGTTCATCAGGTTGATGACAGATGGAGGGGTGAAATTGGTGTTTCTGGTTACAAAGAGTGCTTCAGTCTTTTTGAAATTGATATCCATATGGTTTGAGCGGAGCCACTGTTCAGCTTCAGAGAGGCATGTCACGATTCTGTCTTAGTTAGGGTTAACTATATCACAGGGGGTGAACAACATGATGTCTGCATAGATAAAATAGCTTAGTTTATGGCGTTGAAAGATTGTGCAAATAGGTTGGATATAAAGGTTAAAAAGTAAGGCGGAGAGCGAGGATCCTTGTGGGATACCTCGTTCTTGCGGGAATGGTAGTGAGGGGGAATGATCTATCTGAACATATTGGAAACTATTAGATATATAGGACTTAAACCAGTTAAGCGTATTATCTTTTAGACCTAGTTGTGACAGTCTGGATAAGAGGGTGTTGTGATTAACACTGTCAAAGGCTGAGGAAATATCAAGGAATACAAGCAGGAAGGTGCGCTTCGTATTATCCATGCCTCGATTTAGTGAGTCAAAAAGGGATATGAGTAAGGTTTCTACCCCGTGATGTGGGCGGAAACCGTACTGGTGCTCATCTAAAGGGAAGTTGGAATCGATATGATCTTGTAGTTGTATCTGAACTACCTTTTCAATGATTTTGGCTAGGAAAGGTATGCTGGCAATGGGGCGATATGAGGAGGGGTCGTTGCTGTTAAGGGTTTTATTTTTTAGTAGAGGGCGAATTGCCGCATACTTGAGGTCATCTGGCATGAAGCCTTGAAGTAGAGATTGGTTTACAATTTTCAATATGTATGGCGCGAGTTCAGCTTTTGCTACTTTAACCCAAGACACTTGGCAAGGATCAAGTAAAGAAGTGGTGGTATTGAGGTTTGATATGGTCTCCAGAAGTTGTTTGTTGGAGATCATGTGAAATGAACTCCATTCAGTGATGGTATTTGATGCGGTAGGTGTCAATATGGTACTTGGATGGGTACTTAATTTAAGCTTGTTGGCAAAGTGGTTTGCCAGGAGTTGCGGGTCTATTAGAGTTTTGTTTGGGGTGTGTTCAGGAACTTTAGACAATGATTTGATGATCTCGAAGAGTTCTCTAGGTCGATTGATGGCTTTTGATAATGTTTTAGTGTGATATAGCCTTTTTGTGGTGTTAATAGCTTCCTTATAAGTTTTGAGGTTTGTGAAGTACTGTACTCTGAGTTCAGGGGTTTGTTTCTTACGCCATTTAGTTTCCAATTTCCTGAGGTTTTTCTTTAGGGCAGCAAGCTCTGAAGTGTACCATTTCTCAGATGGGTTTCTTCTAATTTTTTTTTATTTGAGTGCAGATATTTAGCTTCTGCCTCTATAACAGTGTTCCAGATTGATACAAGATCGTTGAGATTGTCTGAGGTATTATCTAGTTTTGTAGAGATTGATTCCAGGAAGCTTTCCTTACTAAATTGGCGGAATCTTTGTTTCATGTGTTCAGCATTGCTGTGAGCTGTGTTATGGAGTTGGGAAAGAGAGAAATGTATCATGAAATGATCAGACCATGGTATCTGAGTTGTGGTGGGTGGAGTAAAAAGAGGTGAGAGTGTGTAGTGTGATGGTAAGAATATTAAATCAAGTGTGTTACCTTTGCAGTGAGTAGGTTGATTAATTATTTGTCTAAATCCCATTTCCTCCATTGCTTCAAGGAAGGATAGTTCTTGGCTATTTGTTAGGGAGGCAAGGTTAAGATCTCCTAAGATAACAGAAGGTTTTTTAAGGGAGGAGCTACATGCAACCTCAAGGATAATGTCTAAGCTTTGAATGTCGGGTGTGGGGGGTCTATAGATAAGACAGATGGCCATGGAGTGACTTTCTATTCTGAGGATATCTATACTCTCGTGCTTATCCAGGAAGATATGTGAGAGGTTAAGGTTAGCTTTCGCTATTATGAGTACTCCACCGCCTCTTTTTCGGTTTCTATTACTGCAGAGTATAGTGTAACCATAAACTTTCAGTTGATTAAGGAGGACTGAATCAGACTCATTTAACCAGGTTTCAGTTATACAGAGCAGATGAGGTTTTTCGTCTAGAATGAGGTCAATCATAATTGGGATTTTATTTCTAATTGACCTGGCATTGATAAGGATGCATTTTAGTTGTGTTGAATGGGTGGTGTTTTGTTTGGGGTTATTCATTGGTGTTAGGTTCAGCTGAATTAACCTTTGAACATTGATATGCTGGTGAGAGCGTGGACTACCCATGGAGGGATGTCTGTTATCATATTTTTGAGTGCTGTGTCTAGGCCTGTATGGGATGATGTGAATGTGTGCTGGCTTTGGAATGTTAGTGGTTGGGGTTAGAGAGTGAACGGGAGGAGGGTGGGAAAGTAGAAACCCTAGTGTGAACATTAGGATGTTTAAGGTGAGTGTTAATAATCTTCCTAGATCCATTGTTAGTTAACAGGTGTAAGTTTAGGATTAGGGAGAAAGTGTACTGTGGTGTAACAGTTACTATATTATACTATGCGATGTATATATTATCATCAGTAGAGATCGGCAAAAACGTTGGATAATATTACAATTGTCAACAAGTATAATATTATATTATCGGCAGGCAGTAATAACCATATTTATCAGAAGATATAGGAGACAGAGAGGCAGGGGATGCAAATATGTGCTCTGGTTACCTCTTATTGGTCAATTAGTTCCTTGTTGTGGGTTGCCGGCGGCTGAGAGGTCAGAAGGGGTGGGTTCAAATCAGACAGGGCTACAATGTGGTGATGAGGGTGAGTCTTCAGGCTTCTGGATTGATGCTGTGAGGGCCGCTGCCTAAGGGCCCTCTGGCGAGGCCCTCAGGTGCGGGCCCACAAGGCGTGGGTGTGCCGCTGATGTTGCACTTTTTAAATAGCAGGAGGCTGCCCCGATTGGTCAGCACAATGCAATGACGCTGCTGCTAGGGTCAGCGGGATGTAGGCAGCTCTTCTCCTTCCTCGGAGTGCTTCAAGGCGGTGATAGGCTTCGGTCCAGGTCGTGCTGCTTTTTAAATAGCAGGAGGCTGCCCCGATTGGTCAGCACGATGCGATGACGCTGCTGCTAGGGTCAGCGGGATGCAGGCAGCTCTTCTCCTTCCTCGGAGTGCTTTAAGGCGGTGAGAGGCTTCGGTCCAGGCCGTGCTGCTTTTTAAATAGCAGGAGGCTGCCCCGATTGGTCAGCACGATGCGATGACGCTGCTGGTTGGTTAGATGGTTAGGAAGGCCTCATCCAGTCATGCCCCCTCATGACTGGTAGGGTTTTTCCCTACCTTTACCATCTCCCGTAAGGTCTCCTTTTAAAACAAAGGACACATGCCTTACATCACGTGAAAACCTAAAGAACTGCTCAATTCCCTGGCTTCGTCCACATCTCCACTGGACTCCTTCACCAGGGATATTTTTTCTTTTTCTTGCAGCTCGTCCTTATATGGTTTTCATTTCCATTCCCAATACTCATGGGAAGCTCATGTTTAGCTGAAGAACGCATGATACCCATCTTACGCTCACAGGCGGGTCAAAATGGTATCTTTTTCCATTACGTCTTTTATCCAGTTACCATGCTACAGTTCTAAAAGGACCTGGATTTGCTGCCTGCAAACTGAAGATATCATCTGCACTGGTTATTCAAGGGCTAGAATTCCTAAATGAATCTAGACTGCTCTTTGTCATAGAGAGCATTCCCCTGACTCTGTCAATCATAACCAGGGAGAAAGGTTTTCTTGCATCTCTTCAAGCAGGTATTACCCTTCTTGTTATTAGATGCACCTTTCTCTCTCCACATACTCCTATGTGGATATAGTTATATAGGCATGTCTCTACCTACATATGTAAAGACATGTATATATCTATATGCAGATATATTTATATATATATCTATATGTATCTATGTATATTTATGCCCATGTATATCTCTATATATGTATCCACATATATATATATATATGTTAAGACATATCATCATAGGTAGATATGTATCTAGATACTTATCTGTCTGTCTAGGTTCATATATACATATATTCCTATATGACTCTGACAGCTGGGCACTACCCTTATCAATGCTGTGCCAGCATGCATAGGGTTCTACATATACAGCCACTCTCTGTGGTAATTAACAATTTTCTTACCATAACCCTTCAGGTTTAGGTACCTCTGAAGCTCTCCATGTACCATTATCTTTCCTACCTAAAATCCATTAGGAAAGATGTTACTGATCTTCAGTTAATCAGAGGCTATAACGCCTCAGACATCTGTCCTTATTTCTCGTTCCTGGAGATAACACAGTTACTTACCTGTAACAGGTGATCTCTGGGAACAGCAGGAATAAGTCTTCACAACCCACCCACCTCCCCTAGGAGTTGTATTTCTCTATCTTTATCTTTCCTCTCTCTCTCTCTCTCTTTGTCTCAGCTTTAAAACTTAACTGAGGAGAGGCAGTTGGGAAAGGCGGGAAGGCAGCACGCAGGCGTGGTGGGATGCTCCCAAAAGCGTTCTGATTGGACGCTGGGGAGCGTTCCCGCGCAGACTCCGTCAGTACTGACGTACCCATATGTGAAGACTTATTCCTGCTGTTCCCAGAGATCACCTGTTACAGGTAAGTAACTGTGCATTCAGGGAGAGAGCCTCTTTCAATTGAAAGCAAGTTCTGCTACGAGGGGACATGGGATGAGGGTGAAGGGGGATAGATTCAGGAGTGATATGCGGAAATATTTCTTTACGGAAAGAGTAGTGGATCTGTGGAATAGTCTCCCAGTGGAGGTGGTAGAGATGAGGACAGTAACTGAATTCAAAAAAGCATGGGACAAACACAGAGGATCTCTAAAGGTAAAAAGGGGGCTGTTGTAGTTGTTATGGAAGGACAGACTAGATAGGCCATGTGGTCTTTTTCTGTCGTCATATTTCTATGTTTCTATGACCCAAACAACTTAGGGGTTCCTGTCTCCAAGCATACCTTGTCCATATGGGTGGCGGACTGTATCATCTGGGCTTACAGGGCGGCAGATCTTCCCTTGCGGGGTCGAGTTACAGCCCACTGTGTCCAGGCCATGGCTGCATCAGTAGCTCATCTCCGTTCTGTACCATTGGCAGACATCTGTAGGGCTGCAACTTGGTCCTCAAGCCAGACTTTTGCAGCCCATTACTGCCTGGACAGGGAGTCCCGTAGGGACAGTGCTTTTGGTCAGGCAGTACTCCGGAATCTCTTTGAGGTTTAGGCAACTCCTACCCTCCTGCCCTCTTGTTGGGCTACCGAGGGGTTCTGGTCTCAGTGAAATTCTTTCCTTCATGCTACGGCTTCATAGAGGGAGTTTCTTTTTCAGCCTGAGTCACCCATATGTGAGGACTGACTTCCTGCTTGGTCCTGGAGAAAGAGTAGTTACTCACCTGTAACAGGTGTTCTACAGGAGCAGCAGGAATCAGTCCTCACAACCATCCCTCCTCCCCTGTGAGTTGCAGTTGTACATAGTTCATTTTGTTTTTGTGCTGTCTATTAGCTATGTCATCTGACTGAGCAAGATGGCACCTTTCGGCGGGAAGGGGACCGCGCAAGCGTGGGTGTATTCCAAAAGGCTTTCTTAGAAAGCTGGGGAAATGCTCCGCATGGGGGCTCCATCGACGTCGATGTCACCCATATGTGAGGACTGATTCCTGCTGCTCCTGGAGAACACCTGTTACAGGTGAGTAACTACTCTTTCTCTCCTGTCCAGCATATGAATACCCACTCAACACACCAATCGTGACATTACCTTTTAAAATTGTGCCTCCGAGAGAAAAGAAAGTCAGGGATAAAACAAAAGAAAGAACCCAAACCATTTTAACCCCAACAGCAACAATAACAACACCCAGGTGCCAATTTAAATTGCTCTCTCTTGTTCACAGGGCTCTCCATACCAGTACCCCACAATACCTAGCTGATCTTATCACTTTCCACACCCCCAGATACACTCCCCGCTCATTTCACCTCAACCGCCTGAACCTCCCTTCTCCCTCTCTTGCTCATCTACACTCCACCCGTTCCTCTGCCTTCTTCTTCGCCGGCTCTGCCCTTTGGAACTCCCTCCCCTCCTCCCTCCGCTTAGACCCCCATCACGCCACCTTCAAGCGAAACCTAAAGACACACCTTTTTACCCTGGCCTTTGTCCTCCCCTCCCCTTTTGTGTAATTACTTCCCCTATGTTTTGTTTACTCTCTCCTTTGTCTCTTACTGTCCTGTCAATGATTGTAGTTCCTTTCCCTTTCTACTGGCCTTGTGCCTCTACTAGATTTTTTTAAAATAAATTGTAAACCGCCTTGTTCATTACAGAAGGGCGGTATATCAAATGAAATAAACATAAACATAAACCATTAGGATAACGTAACAACCGTATCTTTCACAGCTGAAGTCCTGGGAACTACATCCCTGAAAATAGCAGGCCCAGTCGAGGGAGACCTTCACCGCATCACTTCTGCTTCTTTTTCTTCCAGAAAAGCCTGGAGAGCCGATGGGTCTTCAAAAGTTCTGGTTTGATTGTGGAGAGTAACCCTCATCCTTGCAGGAAAGAAGAGCCCGTATCTGGCCTGAAGACTTTGAAGACGAGACCTGAAGGCAAGAAACTGCTTGCGCCTTTCCACAGTTGGTTTGTTGAAATCCGGGAAAAAAAGCCACCGTATGCTCCTCAAATTTTATCGGGGAACTGGCTTTGGCTGAAGACATAATCTGTGCCACTTGAGAATAGCGGAGCGCCCGGATTATAATTGGCCGCGGATGTCGGTTATGAGGATTTGCCTGAGTCGGAACCCTATGAGCCCTGTCGATTTCAAACGGTGGGCTAAAATTGATCCACAATATCTTGGGGATTGTTTTTTCCATAAAGGCCACCATATTTGCGTCTTCAGCTCCTTCCGGTACGCCTATCACCCAAATATTATTTCTGCGGGTTCGATTGTTAAGATCTTCCAGGCTGCGCTCAAGGGCCTCAATCCTTTTTCCATGCTTCGACACAGCTTTCAGCTTTTCTTCATGAACGGTAATGTGATTTTCTACTTCCATTCTAGACTTGATCGCCATCAGCTGATCTTTTAATTCTTTTAATTCTAGAATGTCCGTTTGAATACCAGCCAAAGTCTCCCCATTTGCAGCGACCATCTCCCGAACCGCCCTGATCTCTTGAAGAAGTTCTTGCAGGCCCTCCGCGTTTTCACGGGTAGTCACCATCTTTAGAGGGGACGGAGGGTCAAGTTTAGATCTTTGCGCTCCGGGGTTTGACCCAGTCCCGAATTCAAGCCTCGTCTGTTTACTGACCACCATAGTCGTGCCACAGTTGAAACAGCCTGAAAAGGTATGTGTTGATGGTAGATAGGAAAGGAGGACAGGATTTAGCAAGGATTCAGCAGGGAGCTACCAGGCTAAGCAGCCATCTCCCTCGGCAGTTGGCTCCGCCTCCACATATTGAGATCTTTAAGTATGTGTTCATATGCCTTACGATGAAGCTCAGTGACCATTTTGGAAACCACCCTCTGCATCGACTCCATCCTTTTTATATCCTTTTTAGGTGTGGTCTCCAAAGTTGCACACAATATTCCAAATGAGGTCTCACCAAAGACTTACACAGAGGCATCATCACCTCCTTCCTGCTGTCCATTCCTCTCCTCTTTCCCTCAAACATCCTTCTGGCTTTTGCCATTGCCCGTTTAGCCATCTTGAGATCATCAGAAACTGTCACCCCAGGTCCTGCTCTTCTTTTGTGGACAAAAGTACTTCATCCCCTATATTGTATTGCTCCCTTGAACTTTTGCAGCCCAAATGCATGACCCTACATTTTTTAGGATTAAATCTCTCATGCCAAATTCTCAACCATTCTTCCAGTTTTGCTAGATTACTCGTCATGTTATTTTCTCCTTCCTGGGTGTCTACTCTATTGCAGATTTTGGTATCATCCGCAAAGAGGAAAACCTTACTTAACAGCCTATCTGCAATATCACTAACAAAAATGTTGAAAAGAATTGACCAAGGACAGATCTCTGCGGCACACCACTAGTAACATCCTTCTCCTCAGAGTGAGCTCCATTTACCTGTACCCTGTGTTGCTTCCCACCCAACCAATTTCTTACCCAGTCACTTTAGAGTCCATCACTAGGATGCAGTATTTATTTTTCTCCTGTTACAAGCAGGAAGTCAGTCCTCACTTAGGGGTGACGTCGGCGTCAACGGAGCCCCATGCGGAGCAAATCCCCAGCTTTCAAAGAAAATGTTTGGGAATTGCTACCATGCATGTGCGGTCCCCTTCCTGCCCAAGGGTGCCATTTTGCTCAGTCTCCTTTTTTCCGCGGAGCCCTTTGGACGTAGTTCCTCCGTGTCCCGGAAAAAGTGATTCTTTTCTCTGTTTTGATTCATCCAGTCGACACCGGTTCTCTTCCCGCCTCTGGCTTCGGTACTGCGGTATCGAGCCGGGTTCTTTTTTTTTCCCCACTTCTTTAACTTTATTCCCTGAGGCGCTTTTGCACCCTTTTTATCCCATTTTTCCTCGCTGGCAGTCCGCAGGGTGTTTGACCTCGCAGGGGTCCTTTTTCCCCCAATGGCTACCAGCAGTTTAATAAGTGTGATCGGTGCAGGAAAATCATGTCCCTCACCAATACTCACAACTGCTGCCTCCATTGCCTCGGGCCGGATCATGACCTGACAGCCTGTGGCCGATGTAAAAGGATGTCCTCTAAGGCCCTAAGGAGTCGCCAGCAGCAGCATGAAAAAATTTTCACCGAGTCCCCCATGCCTCCGAGAGCCAGGACCTTGTCCGAGGCCTCGACGTCTCGAGGGGAAACACTCCGAGCCCGAGCATTGTCGAGGTTCCTTGGAAAGGGAGTCCCCTCTGCAGGAGCACAAGAGGAAGAAGAAGTCCTCGAAGGCGGTGTCTCTGGGTGTCTCCGGCGTCGGGCTTTCTTGGGGCCAGTCATGGAGCTCCGAACGCCTGCCAGGGTCGTCGGAGAGGGAGCAGCCTGCTAAGGTTCCTCGGCAAGACCCGGACCCATCTAGGCAAGCACAGACCGTTCTTGTTGAGGACTCCCCTCCCGGGGAACCGGCATCGGGGCCGATCGAGTCGGCACCTGAGCCGGAGGCTGCAAAGCCTCCCGGACTCATGTCCAGGATGGCGGCTTTGGAGCGCAGTTTCACTGCCTTCATCGCAGAGCAGCAGGTGCTGATGTCCGGCATATCCGGTTCCTCCGCCCCGACCACTAGGCCCTCAACATCCAAGTCGATCCCGGAGACCGAGCCGATCCTCGAGGCCTTTCGGGCTCGAGTCGATCCTCGGCTTAGGTCACCCTCGGCCTCCCGTTTGGGACCGAGGTCATCGCCACCGAGCCTGCCGGCATCGGGGCGGAAGGCGCCGAGGCCCTCGATGCCTGCAGAGCCCCTCGAGTTCCCCTCGGAGGCCTCGGCTTGAGAGATGGAGGATGAGGAGTCCCCGGACACCCGCAGGCACAGGGATGTCCCATCTGATTCCCCTGTATCCAATCCTCGGAGAATGTGGAATATGTCCAAGGCTTTGGTCTTCCCCACAGAGTCCGAGAAGGAGCCTCGAGCCAACAAGCTCGAGATCCTCCAGTATGAGGCTTCTCCTCGGGAGACCCTCACGGTACCCGTTCCTCCAATCCTGGAATGACTGATGCTTGTGGGAGACACCGGCATTGACGCCGGTGATCAGCAAACGGCTCGACTCGATGTATCGGAAACGTCGAAGCCCTGGATTCCATAAATCACAGCTGCCGCACAACTCCATGGTTGTGGAATCGGCCATGCATCGGCTGAAGAGTCAGAAGGCACACTCCTCGGTGCTCCCCAGCAGGGAGACCTGTAACTTGGTTGCCCTCGACAGGGTGTAATGCTGAATTGTCGAATCCGGGCATACCAGCTGTACATGAGCATGTATCTGAGGGACCTGGTGAAGGAGCTCGCCGGGTTCTTGGTTGGTCTCTCCGAGGAGCCTTTGCAGCGCTTCAAGTGCCTGTCCAAAGCTGTCTGTGAATGCTCCAAGTTTATGTCTTGGGCGGCCTATGACGGTTTTGAGTCGGCAGCTCCAGTAGCCATGGTGGGCATCGGTGCACACCGCCAAGCCTGGCTGCAGTCGTCCGACCTCGAGCAATGGGTTCAGGACAAGTTGGTCGATGTCCCATGCCAAGGGGAGAATCTCTTTGGCAAACCCATGACTGACAAGGCCGCAGAGCTGGAGACTGAGTGCATGACGAGGACACGGCTCTCCAAGAAGACCTTTGCCCCTTTCTCGTAAGAAGGGCTCAGGTCAAAGGCCCTTTTACCCGAGGAAGGGAGCTGCTTCCCTTATCAGGCCTCCCTGGCTCCCCCACAGGGGCAGCAGGCCAAGGGACAGGGGCATGGCCCGTGTAAGCAGAAGGCCCCCAAACCACAGGCCCCAGCTCCAGCCTTCTGGGGGATTTTGACTCCCACAGCATGGCCCCTCTTCCAGCCGGAGCCAGGCAGTCCACAGGATGCCGGCTTGCCTTGTTTGCCCATAGGTGGGCAGTAATCACCACCGACTCTTTGGCACTCTAGTCTAGCCCAGGTGCCTCCACAATACTTTCCAGGAGAGCCCCTCAGGTCTCCCCTTCACCAGGACCTTCTTTTGAAGGAGTTGGCAGGCCTTCTCGAGGATCAGGGCAGAAGCTTCTACTTCACATACTTTCTGGTACCAAAGAGAACAGGAGGCCTCAGACCCATCCTAGATCTGCGCAATCTCAACAAATTCCTGGTACAGGAAAAGTTCAAGATGCTCTCTCTTGGAATCTTGCTGCCTTATCTCCACCAGGGAGACTGGCTATGCTCCTTAGATCTGAAGGATGCCTACACACATATTATGATCCACCCCAGCCACAGGCAATACCTCCGCTTTGTGGTAGGAGGAAATCACTATCAGTACAGGGTGCTTCCCTCTGGCCTTGCCTTGGCCCCAAGAGTATTCACAAAGTGCCTGGCAGTGGTTGCTGCCTTCATCAGGCTTCAAGGAGTTTTCGTCTTCCCCTATCTCGACGATTGGCTCATCAGGGGCACTTCAGCCAACGAAGTGCGATAGGCCACAGCTCATACCATCCAGATCCTGCAGCACTTGGGGTTTGTAATCAACTACCCCAGGTCTCATCTGGAACCGACCCAGGAGCTCGAATTCATTGGGGCAAGGCTCGACACCATCCAGTCAAAGACCTTTTTGCCCGCAGACAGGGCAGAGCGATCATGGCCCTGGCAGGCCAGGTAAGTCGCAGTGTCTCAGTACCAGCAAGGCAATTGCTGCATCTTCTGGGCCACATAGCCTCCACGGTTCATGTAACCCCAAATGCTCACCTCCACATGCAAACTGCGCAGTGGTGCCTCAGAGACCAGTGGTCCCAGGCTTCGGGACACCTCAGGGACAGGATCAAGATCACCGGGGTCCTGGTGCGATCCCTGACATGGTGGCTCTCCCCCCATCATCTGGGAGCGGGCATGCCCTTTCAGATCCCTTCCCCACTCAAGGACATCACCACAGATGCCTCTTTACTGGGTTGGGGAGCTCATTGTTAGGGGTACCTTATTTATTTAGTCATGCTTATATACAACTTTTCACCGGGTCTCAGGGAGCATGGTCCCGAGAGGAGAGCACACAGCAGATCAACTTGTTGGAGCTGCGTGCCATTCGCCTCATCCTCGCAGTCTTCAAACCCTACCTCAGCCACAGAGCTGTCCTAGTCCAAATGGACAACCAGGTAGCCATGTTCTACGTGAACAAACAAGGGGGCACGGGGTCCTGCATCCTATGTCAGAAAGCCCTAAGCTGGACAGACTCAGCAGGATCCTCCGACCGCATAAGTGGCAACTCGATCGGGAGGTGGCCCACCAGCTCTTTCAGACCTGGGGGAGGACAGTGTTGGACTTGTTTGCCAGTCCAGACAACCACCAGTTACCCCGATTTTGTTCAAGGCAACCGCACCCGGCTAGAGTGGCCGTCGATGCATTCCTGGTCTCATGGTCGGCGGGCCTTCTGTACGCATTTCTGCCGACCCCTTTGGTCACCCGGACTCTGTTCAAGATTCTTCACGACAGAGCTCTTGTCATCCTCATAGTGCCGCGGTGGCACAGGCAACAGTGGTTCCTGCTTCTCCTGCAGCTGTCGGTGGAGGCCCCTATTCCCTTGGGCTCATCCCCATGGCTCCTATCCCAGGAGGGGGGCTCTCTCCTACATCCCAACCTTCATTCTCTGTCGCTGACAGTGTGGCTGCTCCGAGGATGACTCTTGCCCCACTTCTCCTCCCAAAGGAGGTCGAGGAGGTCTTACTGGCTTCCCGTAAACTGTCTACTAGACGGACATACGCCTTTAGGTGGCGCAGATTTGCTATTTGGTGTACTGGGAGGAGGGTGGATCCCTTCTCCTGTATAGTTGCTATGGTCCTGCAATACCTGCTCCATCTATCTGAGCAGGACCTTAAGTCTAACTCTGTCAGGGTGCATCTCAGTGCACTGGTGGCAAACCACTTTCTCGTCGACGACAGGCCTCTCTCTGCTCACCCAGTGGTGTCCAGGTTCTTGAAAGGCTTGCTTCTGCTAAAGCCTCCCATACGTCCTCCGGCGACCGAGTGGGATCTTAATGTTGTCTTGGGACAGCTCACCGAGCTGCCCATTGAGCCAATGGCCACATGCTACCTTCGTTACCTCTCCTGGAAAGTGCTGTTCTTGGTGGCGCTCACCTCTGCCCACAGGGTCAGTGAGCTCTAGGCCCTCGTAGTCGAGAGGCCCTATACCAGATTTTACCGAAATAGGGTGGTGCTCCGGATGCATCCCAAGCTCCTTCCGAAGGTGGTTTCTCCGTTTCACCTCATTCAAGAGGTGGTGTTTCCCACCTTCTTCCCAAGGCCGCATGCCAGTCGGGCAGAGGCGGTCCTCCATCCCCTGGATTGTAAGAGGGCCCTGTCCTTCTACATTCAGCGTATGCAAGGTCACAGGGAAGCTTCTCATCTGTTTGTTTCCTACAACCTCCAGTAAGCTGGGGGCGGCTGTGATGAAGGGTACGCTGTCCACCTGGGTGGTGGACTGCATTGCCTGGGCTTATGAGGCAGCAGGTCTCCCACTGGAGGGCCGGGTTACGGCTCATAGGGTCAGGGCCATGGCGTCTTCAGTGGCTCACTTCTGCTCTGTTCCATTGGTGGACATCTGCCGGGCCGCCACCTGGTCTTCGGGGCAGACCTTCGCAGCTCATTACTGTCTGGAGAGGGAGTCTCGACGGGACAGTGCCTTTGGCCAGGCGGTACTCCAGAATTTATTTGAGATCTATGCAATTCCTGCCCTCCGACCCTCTCTGTGTTCAGGCTACCGGAGTGTCACTTCCTTGTTAGGGTTGTCCTTGCGGCTGCCTGTGGCTCTCCTGAGGGAGCCTTTTTTGGCTATGGGTTCCAGGTAGCCTGTAGCTGGGGAGTCTCATAAGTGAGGATTGACTTCCTGCTTGTTCCTGGAGAAAGCGTAATTACTCAACTGTAACAGGTGTTCTTTCTCCAGGGACAGCAGGAATCAGTCCTCACTACCCTCCCTCCTCCACTTGGAGTTGCAGTCCTTCATTTCATTGTTTTTTTGTTTTTTGTTTTTTTTTAAATTGAAATTTAACAAACTTACAGAAGCAAGCATAAAGAAACATTAGATGATCCATGTTGGAAATCAGTACACACAATAAACAGTAATACATCAATCCTAGCCCACAATATGGGGAGATATTAAAGAAACAAAATAAGAAAAACTCAAGAGCGAAGCTCTAATTTCAGACAGCATTTAAACAAAACCACCCACCCCAGTCACTTAGTGCCTAGCCCCTCTTTATCAGAAAGAAATGCTTCAAGCTGAGTAGGATCAAGAAATATAAACCTTGATCCCTGAAATGTTATCAGACACTTACAGGGATATCGGAGAAAAAAAGTAGCTGGTAAGGCAACCACCCTAGGCTTAAGGGCCAAAAAACCCTTTCTCCTAGTTTGGGTTGCCCTACAAACATCTGGAAATAATTGAACTCTAAGACCACAGAACGGAACTGATATATTTTTAAAGTAACTCCGAAAAACAAGAGCTCTATCTTGATCAGACAAAAAAGATACCAACAATGTGGCTCTGGAGGAAATATTGTCTTGGGAGTCCTCCAGGAATTTGGTGAGCCCTAGGCTACTTTGGCCCTGAGCTTCATCAAACCCCCCCGGAGAACCCCGAGCAAGCCCTTTACCGGTCAAATAATAAACATTAGAGAGACCAATGGAGTCAGCCATAGCCAAGCCCAAGACCTCTCTAAAATACTTCCTCAATAAAATTTCAGCAGACAGTAAACGACAAATAGGAAAATTTAACATACGAATATTTTTTGCACGTAACATATTATCATACTTTTCCATCCTGTGATGTAAAACTAAACTATCTTTAATGTGAGAGGAATTTACAGCCTTAAGAGCCTGACACTGATTTTCACAACCAATAACCAAATTTGAAATATTCCCCACCCTAGTATCCACTGCTAACAACCGGGTAGTAATCTGAGATGAGAAACTACAAAGTTGAACAACAGTAGGCACTAAGGAACTTTCAATACGGGTTACCACCCGCCAAATATCAGCCAGAGTTACCTGATCATCAGGTACTACTCTGGCTTCACCTGGCACGGGTGCCCACACTACCGGTTTCAGTTTTTCCCCCGCTTCCGTCGGGGTACTCTGCAGAAACTGCTCTCCATCAGCAGCAGACACTGGAGGGGATGTATAAACTGGAGGAGAAGATGGTGTCCGGTCCGGGGAACTCAAGGACACCGGGGAGGGCTGGAGTGTCAGAAATTCAGGGTCAAGTATAGCATCAGCACCAGTCAGTACCTTAACGTGTCTGTCCATAGGACCCACCGCAGGCTCAGCTGGTACCGCCACCTCCGTCTTTTTCTTCCTTTTACCCATTAAATCACCTCAGCAAAGAACGGCTCTGGTTCCTGATCGACTCTCCGGGCCAGTCCAGGAACAAGAGGGTTGTCAATCCTCTCTAGCAACTGAGGACTGAAAAACTGAAGTTTTGCATAGCTGGTGTCTGGCTCCCCCTGCTGGCCAACCTTCAGTCATTCAGTCCTCAGCAACTGGAACGGACGGTTTTCCTGGCTGGCTCCCGTGAAAGTCATTTTATAGAGATTTTCTACTTTATTTTTTTCTCTTTCTTTTTATCTTACAAGCAGTGGTAGTGGAGTGAGCCCTAGCGGGGTTCGTTTTCCTTAGTTTATTTTATTGTTATTGGATTCACAAACGGAGCTGCTTAGGCAGAGCCTGCCTTAATCAGCAGCTTCGTTTAGAGTCACAGGCAGCAGTGAGGTGCTGGGAGCCCCAGAAACCACCCTGCTGTCATCCGGTTTTAGTTTCTCGACCACTGGCAGTGTATGAGAGTTACTAAGCTGGAATATAATTTTTCAAGGTATGTGGGGCATTTTTTTATTCTGTCGGGAAGCGGCGATGTTTAGCGGGTTTTCTGCTTTGTCGGCGTTTTCTTGCTGTTTCGCGTTGATTTCGGCGGTTTAAAGCATTCAGTTTATTTTTGATGTGCTTTTACTTTTTAAAGTTATTTTTGCTTAAGCTTGTGAGAGTATTTTATTTTTCTTCCGTTAATCACAATGGAATCAGTTTCAGGGGCGGTTTAGAATCGGCGGGAACGGCCGCCATTACAGCTTCTGCTCAGGTTCCTTTAGTTCACGATAAGCCGGTTAAGAGAAGAGCAAAGTCTAAAAGACAGGAGAAAGTGGTAGAAAATCCTTCTCCTCCCTTAGTTGAGGCTCAAAAAAGTTTGGAATCTGTTTTTTCACCTGACTTTATTTTAGCTCTTCATCAAGCCTATTGTTTAAAGTGGCAGCATGCCCAGGACAAGGGTTCTGTCACTGAAACTGCACAAGTTTTTGAAAATATGTCTCTTGTTTTAGATTCAGGTGAAGGTCCCTCTACCTTGATTTTTGGTCCACAGATAAGTGGTGATAAGGCTGCTCAGCAAGACTCTGGCCTCCCGGGACTGGAGGAGGGTGAACTCCTTTCTGATCCCGGGGTGGACTGGGCAGCCGAGTTAGATGAAGCTGATTTAGCTTCCAGTGAGGATCCCAATTTGTTTAGAGTTTTTAGAAAGGAAGAATTGGGTCCTCTTATTGCTCAGACTGTATCTGTTTTGAATATTCCGGTGCCAGTTTCTCAGGAAGTGCCTCTTGAGGATCCTCTTCTACAAGGTTTTAAGATGGAGCAAAAATGCTTTCCTGTGCACCGGGTTATGAGACAGATGGTGGATTCTGAGTGGGAATGTCCAGAGGCTTCCTTGCGGGGAGCACGGGCTATTGGCCGGTTATATCCTTTGCCGCAAGAGGACCAGGAGTTGCTTAAGATGCCTAAGGTAGATGCTCTGGTTTCTGCGGTAACCAGAAAAATGACTATCCTAGTTGAGGGCGGAGCGGCTCTCAAGGATTTGCAGGATAGAAAGTTAGAAACCTTGTTAAAACAGGCTTTTGATTCTTCAGCTCTATCTTTGTGGGCGGCTATCTGTGGGGCTTTGGTTTCCAGAGCTTCTATTCGTTGGATCCAGAGTGACTCTCTCTCTCCTTCCGGACAGGGTGAGGGTGCTAAGCTTGAGGGTGCGAGGCTCGAGTCAGCGGCTTCTTATCTTGCAGATGCCTTCTATGATTTGGTGCGGATTTCGGCGAAGTCCATAGCAACCGTTGTAGCAGCTCGGAGATTTCTTTGGTTAAGAAATTGGGCGGCGGACACTTCTTCTAAGGCAAGACTTAGTAAACTTCCATATAAGGGTTCACTGCTGTTTGGTGCGGCCTTGGATAAGATTGTCAAGGATCTGGGTGATTCTAAGGGCGGCAGACTTCCAGAGGACCGCCCAAAATCTCAAAAGCCAAGCAATTTACAGAGGGGTGCTTCTCGGGATTTTCACCGTTTTCGTGGTGCCCGTTTTGCCCCGTATCAACGAGGTCGTTTTATTTCCAGAAGTCAGTCCTTTCGTGGGACACGAGGCTTTGGAAGAGGTTATTTCGGAGCCCAACAAAATTCAACAAAAAAACCTCAATGAAGTGAGGTTGGTTCAGGCGGAAATCCCGGTAGGGGGTCGACTTCAAGCCTTTCTTTCCGTCTGGACCACCATTACTTCCGACAAGTGGGTTCTGGAGATAATTCGCGACGGATATTCTCTCGAGTTCGCTACTCCTCTAAAAGATGCTTTCGTGGTGTCTCCTTGTGGTTCACAGATAAAACAAGCAGCGGTGGAGGATACCCTTCGCCGATTAATACGTCTGCGGGCAGTTGTTCCGGTGCCGCCAAGCCAGTTAGGCTTAGGTCGATACTCCATTTATTTTGTAGTCCCCAAAAAGGAGGACTCTTTTCGTCCTATTCTAGATCTAAAGGGCGTAAACCGCTGTTTGAGAGTTCCACATTTCCGCATGGAGTCGCTTCGCTCGGTTATTCAGTCAGTGCAAACCGAACGAAGTCTTAACCTCCATAGATCTCACGGAGGCTTATTTACATATCCCTATAAGACCAGAGCACCACAAATTTCTTCGTTTTGCGGTGCATATGGGACATTTCCAGTTTCGAGCTCTACCTTTTGGACTGGCCACAGCACCGCGCACATTCACAAAGGTGATGGTGGTGGTAGCTGCGGCTTTACGCAAAGAGGGTGTTCTCGTTCATCCCTATCTCGACGATTGGCTGATTCGAGCATCTTCAGTGTCAGACTCCCTAACGGCTACGGCGAGAGTCGTGAGTCTTCTAGAACAGCTCGGTTGGGTAATCAACCAAGCCAAAAGTCAGTTGCACCCGGTCACGCGCCTTCTGTACTTGGGGGCAATTTTCGATACCGCTTTAGGGGCGGTCTTTCTGCCAGAGAACAGGGTGCAAAAGATTTTGTCGCAAGTGCGCAACTTCTTGCGTCTCAAAGCTCCAACAGCGTGGCGTTATCTTCAGCTCCTGGGGTCAATTGCGGCAACGCTGGATCTTGTTCCGTGGGCAAGAGCTCACATGCGGCCATTGCAACAGGCTTTGCTTTCCAGGTGGTCCCCTCAGCAGCATCCTCTAGACCACAAGTTGCCCAATTTGCCCAGGGTAATCTCAAGTCTTCAGTGGTGGTTGGATCCCACTCATTTACGTGCGGGAATGCCCTTATGTCAACCGGACTGGGTGCTAGTTACTACAGATGCCAGCCTCATCGGTTGGGGTGCTCATTGTCAGGAGATTTTTGCTCAAGGGGTTTGGCCGGCAGAGTTGAAGGATTGCTCCATCAACCTCTTGGAGCTCAAAGCGGTTTCGTTGGCTCTTCGAGAATTTCTTCCTCTTCTCAGGCAGAAATCGGTTCGCGTGTTTTCAGACAATGCGGTCACAGTTTCTTATATCAACAGGCAAGGCGGCACAAGGAGTGCTGTATTGCTAGAGGAAAGTCAGCAGTTGATGTTCTGGGCGGAACAGCATCTGGTGGCTTTGTCGGCAGCTCATGTAGCAGGTCGAGACAATATCACGGCGGACTTTCTCAGCCGCACGGTGGTAGATCCTGGAGAATGGGAATTGAATCCTGCAGTATTTCACGAGCTGACCCTCAGGTGGGGTCAGCCGGTGATGGACCTCATGGCCACTTTCGACAATGCCAAAGCCTTTCGGTTTTTCAGCAGACGCAGGGAACGCATGTCGGAGGGTCTCGACGGCCTAGTGCAACCGTGGCCATACAAGAGTCTTCTTTACGTGTTCCCTTCTTTGCCAATGATAGGCAGAGTGATTCGCAGAATTGCTCGTCACAGGGGTCGAGTAATTCTCATTGCACCCGACTGGCCCAGGAGAGCGTGGTATACAGATTTAGTTCGCCTTCTCATAGCCAGTCCCTGGAGGCTGCCCTCCCGGGCAAACCTGCTCTTTCAAGGGCCTCTGCTCATGCCGGAGGTGGATCGCTTCTCTCTTACGGCTTGGCTCTTGAAAGGTGTCGGTTAATACGTCTAGGGTATTCGACCTCCGTTGTGGCCACGATGTTGCAGGCCAGAAGACGTTCTACGTCGCTTGCATATGTTAGAGTTTGGCGAGTTTTTGAAGCTTGGTGTGCTAGCCAGAGCCTTCGTCCATTTTTCGCCTCAATACCTCACGTCTTGGCTTTCTTGCAAGATGGACTAGATAAAGGTTTGGCGCTTAGTACCCTCCGGGTTCATTTAGCAGCCCTTTCGTGTTTTAGGTAAAGGGGATTAGCTTATCTGCACATCCCGATGTTCTTCGCTTTTTTAGGGCAATACGAAATATTCGTCCACCTCTTCGGGCGGTGGTTCCACCTTGGGATTTGAACCTTGTTCTTGAGGCTTTAGCGCGTCCTCCTTTTCATCCGGCTAAGGAGATTTCACTCAGGGAGCTCACTTGGAAGATTGCCTTCCTAGTAGCCTTATGTTCTGCTAGACGCATTTCAGATCTTCAAGCACTTTCTTGTAGAGCTCCATATTTGCAATTTTCGGAAGAAAGGGTACTTTTGCGAACGGTTCCTTCGTTTCTTCCAAAGATAATTTTGACTTTTCATGTCAATCAGTCTATTTCGCTTCCGACCTTTAGGAATGTGGAAGGTCTCCCTATGGATGCTGTTCTTGTAAATTTGGATTTGGGTAGATTGCTCAAGCGATATCTTAAAAGGACTAAACCTTTCCGTAAGACGGAAAGATTGTTTGTACTATTTGGGGGGCCTCGGAAAGGGGAAGCAGCTTCCAAAGCTTCTATTGCTAGATGGGTAAAACAGGCGATATTGGGGGCATATAAGGCAGTTGGTAAACCGCCTCCAGTGGGGCTTCGAGCGCATTCGACTCGAAGCCAAGCGACTTCTTGGGCCGAATATGCTTTGGTTCCGCCTATTGATATATGTCGTGCGGCTACGTGGTCGTCTCTCCATCCATTCGCAAAGCATTACAGATTGGATGTTGCAGCCAGGTCAGACGCTAACGTTGGAGCTTCGGCTGTTAAAACGGGTCTGGCAGGTCCCTCCCGTGGTTAGTAACTGCTCTGGTACTTCCCTCTTGTTCCTGGACTGGCCCGGAGAGTCAATCAGGAAGCAGAAATTAGACCTTACCTGCTAATTGTCTTTCCTGGAGATCTCTCCGGGCCAGTCCAGGACCCACCCGTATGGTTTGTCTTTAGTTTAGATTTGTTTAAATTGTCCTCGGTAGTCGGGGTTTTCTTTGTTTTTTTCCCTCAGGTTGGTTTCTGGGGTTTTCACGAGTTCTTTTTTTTCTGGGTGTTGTTTTTTGACTCGAGGTGTTTTTCTTCGTTTTAAAAAAAAAAAAAAAAAGATTATATAAAAAAAAAAAAAAAAGAGAATATTACTTATATTCATATTTGTTATTCCCTGCTTGTAAGTATTTAGATTCACCATATGATTTTTCTTTACTGTTGTGCTTCTGTTCTTCGACTGCTTTGTTATGAATAGACTGAAGGTTGGCCAGCAGGGGGAGCCAGACACCAGCTATGCAAAACTTCAGTTTTTCAGTCCTCAGTTGCTAGAGAGGATTGACAACCCTCTTGTTCCTGGACTGGCCCGAAGAGATCTCCAGGAAAGACAATTAGCAGGTAAGGTCTAATTTCTGCATACTATGCTCCTTCGATGCTCCAAGGGGCCTGTTATGCCCCTTGTATCTAGCCCCTTGTATCTAGCCCCTTCTATCGTTGCCCCGGCTAGCGCCTCCGGCTGCGCCAAGCCAATGGCCTTTTAAAGGAGACTCCCAAGGCGATTCTCTCCCTGTTCCGGTTTTTGAAGAGGCCCCCGATGACGTCGGGGCCGCCGGAAAGAAGCCTGCCACTCCGGACCTCTGCACTGCCTCTCTGCTCTCCCAAGGCGATTCTCTCCCTGTTCCGGTTTTTGAAGAGGCCCCCGATGACTTCGGGGCCGCCGGAATAGAAGCCTGCCACTCCGGACCTCTGCGCTGCCTCTCTGCTCTCCCAAGGCAATTCTCTCCCTGTTCCGGTTTTTGAAGAGGCCCCCGATGACGTCGGGGCCGCCGGAACAGAAGCCTGCCACTCCGGACCTCTGCGCTGCCTCTCTGCTCTCCCCCATTTCATTGTTTTTTGCCGTCTTTTTAGCTAGGTCATCTGACTGAGCAAGATGGCACCCTTGGGCGGGAAGCGGACTGCGCATGTGTGGTAGCAATTCCCAAAGGCTTTCTTTGAAAGCTTGGGATTTGCTCCGCATGGGGCTCTGTCGGCGCCAACGTCACCCATAAGTGAGGACTGATTCCTGCTGTCCCTGGAGAACACCTGTTACAGGTGAGTAACTATGCTATAAGTTGCCTGTGTGGAATGGTGTCAAAGGTTTTATTGAAATCTAAGTACATTACTTCTAGTGCTCTCCCTCGGTCCAACTCTCTGGTCATCCAGTCAAAGAATCAATCAGATTTGTCTAGCAAGAACTGCCTTTAGTAAATCCATGCTATCTCGGATTCTGCAATCCACTGGACTTCAGAAACCTCACTATTCTCTGTTTTAGCAGTAATTCTATTAATTTATTCACCACAGAAGTCAGAATAACTGGCCTGTAGTTCCCAACCTCATCCTTTCTTCAACTTTTGTGTAAAGGAACCACATGTGTTCTTTTCCAGTTCTCTGGGACCACTCTGAACTCTAAATAAGCATTGAAAAGATCACACAGTGGATGCACTAGAACTTCCCTAAGTTCCTTCAGTATTCTTGGATGTATACCATCTGGGCCCATCGCTTTGTCTACTTTTAGTTTAGCTAGCTCCTCGCAAATACAGTTTTCTGAAAGTCATTCAATTTTCCCCTCACTTTGGTTCATATTTGTGGGTGTTTTCTGAGGTTCTGTCCCTGGCCCTTCATCTGTGAACATAGAACAAAAATATTTGTTAAACAATTCCCCTTTATCCTCATCAGCTTCTACATATTCCTCCCCTTCACCCTTAAGTCTGACAATACCACTTTTGCACTTCTTTCTTTCACTAACATATCTGAAAAATATTTGCCCCCCCCCCCCTATTTTACTGCATTGACTATTTTTTTCTTCCATTTGTATCTTTGCTTTCCTGACTCTTTTTCCTAGTTTCTCTTAGCATTTCTATTTATTTATTTATTTTATTTATTTAGACAGTTTTGTATACCGCCTTATCCTTCAATCAAAGCGGTCACAGCACAATTGGGGGATACATTTAACACGCGGGGATATGAGACACATACACTAATACTTACAGGGAACATGGGCAATGGAGGGTTAAGTGGCTTGCCCAAGACCACAAGGAGCATCTCTGGGACTAGAAACCCCAGTCCTTCCGGCCCAAGGTTGCTGTCCTCTAGTGGGATTTGAACCTCCGACCTTCCGGCCTGAAGTACCTTGCCCCAACCACTAGGCTACTCCTCTCTAGACATTGATGCTCGTCTTCCTCTTGCTGTGATCTCTCGTATTTTATGAAGGCCACCCTCTTTTTCTTCACTTTTTCCGCTACTTCTTTTGAGAACCATAGTGGCCTCCTTTTCTTTTTATATTTATTTACTTTCCTAACAAAAAGTTTTGTTGCCCTTAAAATATCACATTTTAGTTTCGTCCACTGCTTTTCTACATTCCCCTGCTGCTCCCATTCAATTAATGACTCCTTTATGTATTGTCCCATTTTGGAAAGTTAGTTTTCTTGAGGTCTAGGGCCCTGAATTTTGAATAAACATTATGATTTCTAGTCCTTATACTGAACCACACCATCTGTGATCACTTGGTGCGAGATAATCACCCAAAATAACATCAAAAACACTCTCCCCAGTGGTAAGCACCAGATTCAGTATGGCCCCTCATATGTTAGTTCTGTTACCAGTTGTCAGAATAGTTCTCCCTGTAGAGAATCCCAGATCTCCTTTCTTCTAGATGACACCGCAGCATGGATGTGCCAGTCAACATCCGGCATATTGAAATCACCTCTCAGCAGCACTTCTCCTTTCATACCAATGCTGTGAATGCCTTCAAGAAAATCTCTGGCAAGATGGCGGCGGTAACGGATGGCTGCTGACACTGCTCCGGTGTTCCTCCATTTCTAATTCTTTTCCTCGTTACCAGAAAACCCTCCACAAGGCAATCATATGCCTTCAAGTGGAAACGGTTTACCATTTGGTGTTCTCAAAAGGGACTTAACCCTCTTGCGATACCTTTGGAATCGTTACTAGAGTATCTCCTTCATTTATCAGATTCTGGTCTTAAGACCAATTCAGTAAGAGTCCATCTTAGTGCTATTGCAGCCTCTTACAAGCCTCTAAATTGACAGCCTATTTCCTCCCATCCACTTATAGCAAGATTTATGAGAGGTCTTCTACTAACAAAACCTCCCATTAGACCACCATCGGTGGCATGGGATCTGAACCTTGTTCTCGGGCAGCTCATGAAACCCCTCTTTGAGCCTTTAGCCACTACAGCTCTAAAATTCCTTTCATGGAAGGTCATCTTCCTAATTGCAATCACGTCTGCACGACGCATTAGTGAAGTACAAGCTTTAGTGGCTGATCCTCCTTATACAAGATTTCACCATGATAAGGTTGTTCTTAGGACTCATCCTCACTTTATGCCAAAGGTGGTCTCGCCTTTCCACTTAAACCAGGCGATTTACCTTCCCCTATTCTTTCTGAGGCCTCATGTTTATGTTTATTAGCTTTATATACCGCTAAATGAACAGACATCAAAGCAGTACACATAATTCAAAATAGAAACCATTAATTGGTGAATAGGAAAAGAAATTACAATAATTGATAGGAAAGCAAACCAGGCGGACTCATGCGACGAGACGTTACGGAAGAGAAGGGGAAGAGGAGGGAGAAGAAGGTAAGGTCACACAGAGGGAGTCGGGAGTTCAAAGGCAAGGGCAAAGAGGTGTGTTTTGAGACTGCTTCTGAAAGTGGTGTGTTCCTGCTCGAGTCTGATGGAGGAGGGTAGGGAGTTCCATAGGGCAGGACCGATGAAGAAGAAAGCAGAGGAACGGGTGGATTGGAGGCGAGCACAAGCAGGTGAGGGGAGACGTAGGCGGTTGAGATGGAGAGATCGCAGTGAGCGGGCTGGGGTGTGGAAGTGGACGAGGTCAGCCAGGTATTGAGGAGACTGAGTGTAAAGTACACGGTGGAGAAGTGTGAGGATTTTGAAATGGATGCGAAATTTGATAGGAAGCCAGTGAAGATGAATGAGTAGAGGTATAATATGATCACGTGAGGAGGAGTGAAAAATGAGTCGAGCAGCGGTATTTTGGATGCGCTGGAGACAGTGGAGCTGTGAGGAAGGAAGGCCAATAAGAACTGAATTACAGAAGTTGACACGGGACATGACCAGGGATTAGAGAAGGGTAGTGAGCGCCTGTGTGGTAAGGAAGGGCCTGATGGCACGAATCTGTTGGAGGAAAAAGAACGAGGTTTTGGAAACGTGAGCTAGGTGGTCTCGGAAGGCTAAGTCGGAGTCGAAGAGGACGCCGAGGTAGCGAAAAGAAGAGACTAGAGGGACAGGTAAGCCAGAGAAAGAAGGGGAAACCTGGGGGGGGGGGTGTTATCACGAGAAAACCAGATGACAAGGGTTTTAGTGAGGTTAAGATGAAGGCAATGAGTGGTTAGCCAGTCGGCAACGGCCGTAAGGCAGGAGTTAAGTGGGGAAAGATCAGAAGAGAGAGGGGAGGTGTGGTGCAAAAGTACCAGGTCATCGGCGTAGTAAAAGGCTGAGATCCCGTGTTGTTGAATCAGTAGAGTTAGAGGGGTAAGAAAGATGTTAAAGAGAAAGGGAGTGAGGACTGAACCTTGAGGGACACCACAAGGAAGGGGGAGAGGCTCAGAGGTGGGTGAGGGAGTAGATGAAGGGAGAACGGAATAAGTTCTGGAGGAAAGGAAAGAGTGGAACCAGTGGAGGACAGTGCTGCAAAGACCCGCTTCCCGTAGTCTGGCCAGGAGAAGGGAGTGGTCGACGAGGTCGAAGGCAGCAGAGAGATCGAGAGAGACTGCCACCGAAAGATCACCACGGTCGTGAGCTGTGTGCAGTTCATTAAGAAAACCCATTAAAACTGTTTCGACGCTGTGGCCAGGGCGGAAGCCAGACTGACGGGGGTGGAGAAAGTTTGTAGAGTCAAGATAAGAGGATAATTGGGAGAATACAACTTTTTCCAAGATTTTGGAGAGGAAGGGGAGGTTAGAGACTGGGCAATAGTGGGCAGGGATCATGGAGTCAAGAGAGGTTTTTTTAGAATAGGGCGAACCAGAGCGTGTTTCCAGGGCTGGGGGAAGACACCGGAGGAAAGACTGTTGTTAATAAGAGTGAGTGCTGGTGGGAGAAGCGCTAGGGAGGGTGTGAGGAACCAGGAGGAAGGGATGGGATCAAGGGAGCAAGAGGTTTTCTTAGAGGAGGAAAGTGTTGCAAGAAGCTCGGAAGAGGTGATCGGGTGAAATGAGTGCCAAACATGGGACAGTTGAGAGGTTGGGAGGGGGGAGAAGGGAGGGGGGCTGGAGATAGGAGGAGGACAGTGGGGCAGGGACTGCCTGAGATCTAGTATCTTCGAGCTGAAATAGGTTGCTAGCTGTGAGGGAGTGGGTGAGGGAACGGAGGGGGAAGGCGTGATATTGGACTGAAGGGAAGTGAGAGACCAAAGGACAGAGTAGAGGTGGCATGTCTGGTTGGGTGCAGAGGAGATGGCAGTGGAGAAGTAGTCCTGTTTGGCTTTGTGGACTTGATTTCATTAGTAAGAGTGTTCAGACTTGAAACGTGAAAGAGTGGCCGGACAGGGGGCTTTACGCCATATACGTTCAGCTCGGCAGAGCTGTGCGCGAAGGAGAAAGAGGCCGGAGTGGAACCATGGTTGGGAGGGACAGCGGGAAAAGAGGCGGGGACGGAGAGGGGCAATGTGATCAAGAGCGGCGGAAAGGGAGGAGAACCAGATAGAGGCTTGGGAAGAGGGGGAGAGGAGGGGAAAGTTGGAGGGAAGAAGGTCAGATGCAGGGGGAAATTGATGAGGGGTCTGAGAAGTAAGGCGACGAGTGTAAGAAGTGGAGACAGGTGGAGAAGGCTGAGGAGAGGCGGAGGAGGCAGAGAGGGAAGGGAAACAATGAAAGGTGAGGCAGTAGTGATCTGTCCAGGGTAATGTGTGGGCAGAGGGAGAGAGAAGCAGGTCAAGGGTGTACCCGGCGAGATGAGTTGGGAAAGGAACTAGTTGAAGAAGAGACAAATCATGGAGGAGAGTGTTGAAGGAACGGTCTCTAATCGAGATGGGAGGATCAAGGTGCAGGTTGAAATCACCGGCAATGAGCAGGCGAGGGAAGGTCAGTGACAAGTCGGTGATAAAGGAGAGAAGGGAATCCCAGAGGTCAGGGCGTAGGGCTGGAGGGGAGTAAATGAGAAGTAAATGCATGGGGGGGGGGGCAAAATGGAGTTGGAAGAACAGGGCTTCAGGGTAATGAAGTAGGGGGGAGGAGATGGGGGGGGGAGGAGATGGAGGTACGGACGAGGGCAACCACGCCTCCGCCAGTACGACCGACGCGAGGGATGGAGATACCGGAAAAGTCTGGGGGTAGGCAGCGGGCTAAAAGAGTATATTCCCCTTCTTTTAGCCATGTTTCAGTAAGTAGAAGAATATCAAGAGATTCCTGGGAGATAAGGTCGGATATCAACAGGGTTTTGGATCGAAGGGAACGACAGTTTAGTAGACCAAAACAAAACGAGGTGGGGCTGGGAGAGGGGGGGGCAGGGATGGGAGAGAGCAGAAAGGAATCTTCATACCTTAGACTGCAAAAGAGCCTTAGCCTTTTACCTGCAAAGAACTCAGCAACATAGAAAATCTCAACTTTTTGTTGCTTTTGATTCTAGTCATTTGGGACTTCCAGTTTCCAAAAGAACTCTCTCTCTAACTGGATTGCACAGTGCATATCCTTCGCTTATGAGAGTAAAGGGTTTTCTCTCGAAGGCCATGTCACAGCTCACAATGTGAGAGACATGGCAGCTTCTATGGCTAACCTTCATTCTGTGTCTATAGACGACATCTTCAGAGCAGCAACTTGGGCTTCAGTGCACACCTTTACAACCCACTACTGTTTAGACAAGGACTCCCGTTGGGATGCCTTGTTTGGCCAAGCTGTTCTTCAGCATCTCTTTCAGACTTAATGCAACTCTTACCCACTGTCCGGGTTTGGATGCCAGAGATCCATGGGAGGAAGCATGACCCATTCTCACCATGGGTTTGCAGCTTCCTGGGGCCATCTCCCTGTCATCTCTTAGCTGGGGAGGCCCCATATGTGAAGACTACATTCCTGCTTGTTCCTGGAGTTAGCGTAGTTACTCACCTGTAACAGGTGATCTCCGGGAACAGCAGGAATTTAGTCTTCACAACCCACCCACTTCCCCTAGGAGTTCTCTCTCTCTCTCTCTCTCCTTTTGTCTCAGCTTTAAACTCAACTGACGAAGGAGAGTGGGAAAGGCAGGAAGACAGCTCACAGGCGCTGTGGGATGCTCCCAAAAGCTTTCTTATTGGACTCTGGGGAGCATTCCCGCGCAGGCTCCGTCGGTACCGACGATACCCATATATGAAGGCTAAATTCCTGCTGTTCCCAGAGATCACCTGTTACAGGTGAATAACTACACTTTACCATTCAATGCTAGAGCTCATATGTCGGTGGCTATGACTTCTATGCTACTGACTCAAGGGACTACAGTCATAAGTAAATGTATTCCTATGGATGACGGTTGGTAATAAATCAGATGAAGAAATTTTGCTTGATTCTGTTGCTTAAACTGTGGAATTCTCTTGATGCTCTTTAACCAAATTGGGGGAACATGAAGAGAGACTGAATAAAGTGGAGAACAGATGACGCAGGAAAAGGAAATTACATGGCCTCCCTACAGAAATTGGAATTTAATCATATCAAGTATAGTCTCTATATGTATAAAAACTTGGAAAATGTAGAGAATGGTATATGAAGTAAGAGCTTGAGGACATTTAAGTTTCCTAAGACTAGATTATTGACTTCTAGAAAATTGTGGAAATTTTTTTTGAAAGAAGTTTTGAAGTTCTTAAATCCAAAGTCTATAGGAATTTCTAGTATTTATTATGCATTGCAGAGTAGATGTGAACAAGAAGATGATAACTTGATATTTAGTATCATCAAATAGCCTGTATCTGTCAGCCTTTCTGGAGAAAACACAAGGGGATTTAACAACTAGAGCCTTAGCTCCAAATTGGATAAGAAGTTTTTATGACTTTCTTTAAGAAACTTGAAAGTTGTCTTTATTGGTCAAATTCTCTTTGTTTCCTGACATAGCCAGTCCAGTGCAGATGAGGAACTTTCTGTGATTAAAAGATCTTGTAATAAGTATTGGAGTGACTTTTTAAAAAAATGGTTCCATGCAAATGTTTAGTTAGCCATGGTGGGAGTGAATATATTATTTATGACACAGCATAATTGGAGTTATTTATTTGGGATAGAAACATAGAAATATGACGACAGAAAAAGACCTCATGGCCTATCTAGTCTGTCCTTCCATAACAACTACAACAGTCCCCTTTTTTCCTTTAGAGATCCTCTGTGTTTGTCCCATGCTTTTTTAAATTCAGTTACTGTCTTCATCTCTACCACCTCCACTGGGAGACTATTCCACGGATCCACCACTCTTTCCGTAAAGAAATATTTCCGCATATCACTCCTGAATCTATCCCCCTTTACCCTCATCCCATGTCCCCTCGTAGCAGAACTTGCTTTCAATTGAAAGAGGCTCTCCCCCTGAACATTTATGCCACGGAGGTATTTAAACATCTCAGTCATATCACCTCTATCCCAACTTTCCTATAAGGTGTACATATTAAGATCCCTGTCCTCATATGCTTTATAATGAAGACTACTAACCATTTTAATACCAACCTCTGCACCAACTCCATCCTGTTCAGATCCTTTGGAAGGTGCGGTCTCCAGAATTGCACACTATACTCCAAATGAGGTTGCACCAAAGACTTATACAGAGGCACTATCGCCGCCTTTTTTCTGCTAGCCATTCCTCTCCATATGCACCCAAGAATTATTCTAGCTTTTGCCGTCGCCTTTTCTACCTGTTTAGTTACTTTAAGATCATCAGACACTACCACGCCTAGGTCCCGCTCTTCTTTAGTGGACAAAAGTACTTCACCCCCTATACTATATTTCTACCTTGGATTGCTGCAGCCCAAATGCATGACCTTACATTTTTTACATTAAATACCAGCTGCCAAATTCTAGACCATTCTTCAAGCTTAGCTAGATCCCTCCTCAGGTTATCTACACCTTCCTGGGTGTCTACTCTATTGCAGATTTTGGTATCATCCGCAAAAAGGCAAACCTTACCCGACAGCCCTTCCGCTATATCACTAACAAAGATGTTAAAAAGAATCGGACCAAGGACAGATCCCTATGGCACACCACTGGTAACATCCTTCTCCTCAGAGTGAGCTCCATTTACCTGTACTCCTTGTCGCCTCCCACCCAACCAATTTCTAACCCAAGCAGTAGCCTTAGGGTCCATCCCTAGGGTGCTCAGTTTGTTTATAAGTCACCTGTGAGGAACAGTTTCAAAGGCTTTACTGAAATCTAAATACACCACATCTAGGCCTCTCCCTCGGTCCAACTCCCTCGTCACCCAGTCAAAGAAATCAATCAGATTTTTCTGACAAGACCTGCCTCTAGTGAATCCATGCTGCCTTGGATCCTGTAATCCGCTGGACTCCAGAAACCTCACTGTTTTCTCTTTCAGCAGCATTTCCAATAATTTACTCACCACCGAAGTTAAACTAACCGGCCTGTAGTTTTCAACCACATCCTTGCTTCCGCTTTTGTGTAAAGGCACCACATGAGCCTGTCTCCAGTCCTTTGGCACCACTCCCGACTCCAGCGAGGCATTGAAAAGGTCAGTCAGTCAGTGGAGCTGCTAGAACGTCCCCAAGTTCCCTCAGTATTCTAGGGTGTATCCCATCCGGTCCCATCGCTTTGTCTACTTTAAGTTGAGCTAGTTTCTCATGAACAGTCTTCTGAAAATTTTTTCAAGATGTCCCTCGCTTCTGTTCTTGTTTGTGGGTGTTTTCTGAGGTCCTGCTCCTGGTTCTTCATCTGTGAACACAGAACAAAAATATTTGTTAAGCAATTCCTCTTTATCCTCATCAGCTTCTACATATTCCTCCCCTTCACCCTTGAGTCTGACAATACCACTTTTGCCCTTCCTCTTCTCACTAACATATCTCAAAAATGTCTTATCCCCCCATTTTTTTGCATTGGCTATTTCCTCCTCTTTTTGAATCTTCGCTTTCCTGACTACTTTGCTAGCTTCTCTAAGTTTTTCCAAATATAGATGCCTGTCTTCCTCTCTCTGTGATCTCTTGTATTTCATGAAGGCCTCCCTCTTTTCTTCACTTTTTCAGCTACTTCTTTCGAAAGCCATAGTGGTCTCCTTTTCCTTTTACCTTTATTTACCTTTTTAACAAAAAGGTTGGTTGCCCTTAAAATATCCCCTTTCAGTTTTGCCCACTGTTTTCCTACATCCCCTAGCTGTTCCCATCCCGCTAACAGCTCCCTGAGGTATTGGCCCATCTTGGCAAAGTTAGTCTTCCTAAAGTCTTAGACCCTCACTTTTAAATGGATTCTAACAGCCCTAGTCCTAATACTGAACCACACCATCTGGTGATCACTGGATGCAAAATTATCTCCCACTATAATATCAGTAGATAAGTAGATACCTTTAGATACCTTTATTACTATTGAGTTCTGAGAAATGGAATGGGTGGGGTATTTAGGATCTTTGATTCATAGAAGTTCTGCAATTTTGATTACTTTGTATGTTTTCTTTTTCTTCTTTTTCATGAATTTGTTATACACCCTCCATTGATGAAGATAATTGTGATGGGTCATGGTTTTTTAGGTGTATTTTGTTATGCCATTTTTCTTTAATGGTATGTCAGAGCCTAAGGAAGATAATGGCAATGAGTGTGACTTCAGGCTCTGAATTAGACATACACTGCAAAAACAGAGATAGAATTGACTCTTTGAGAATAATAACATATCTTCCTGTATCAGAGTTACGTCATTCTATTGAGATGGTGTTCCATGCGCTGTTGAAACTGGACATTTGACAAGTCCTTGAAATACCCCTTAACAAACTTATTAAACATCTTTTGTAGGAACAAATGTGGTTGTTCCGGAAAGCGTAGTGAAACAGACAGAGAAGCTCCATCTGCTACAATCAGTAGAATTGGAGTTGAGCACATTGAAATCTGGGTCTCCAACTTTTGAGCAAAGGAGTCCTGAAGAAAAGTTGAAATAGCAGAATCATGCCTGAAACTGCTCTAGCAGTGCAGAAAAGCTCTTGTACTGTGTCAGCAAGGTGTATCCCGATCTGAACTGGATTTGCACTGCAAGGACTGCAAAGAGTCAAAGTCTTGGTGCTGATACTTTGAGGTTGTAACTTGCGCTGGAGACAGCTGCTCTTGAGAGATACTCATGAAAGAGGTTCAACATTAACTTGTCTCACTTTCTTATAGAAGATGTTGAGGATAATGCCTTCCCCTTATTTATATATTAGCCTCACAAAAACTGCAGAAGTGCAGCAAAAATTCACCTGCATACATTTATACCTGCTCAGGAACAGATGTAAATGTATGCAGGTGAAGTATATGCCTAGATGCTTATTATATAAATCATGCTTTTACTTTGTGACTCTGCCTACACTATTACACTCCGCCCAAACAAAGCTAAACACAGGTTACATTAAAGTATGCACCTTCTTATACTACATGTACTTCTACATGCATAACCCATGGGGCAATTGTAAGAGGCCTTTCATGCACACAAAACAGGGTATATGGATGAAAAATCTTTTTTTTTAAATTGCCCTCATAAAATCACTGTGCTGGGAGTTAGCAGTCTATTCTACCAATGAGTCTCCACTCAAATGCTCAGTCAGCTGCTCTCTGCACCACAGAGGCTCTCCTCTCTTCTTTGTGTATCTAAAGAATTATTTGTTCAGCTTTGTAGTGGTTGCAAAAGCAGTTGAGGCAGTTCTTTCAGGCTTGTGGAGACATTTGAGTGGTTGGCAGAGCATAAGAAACAAGGAGCTTAGGAGACCACTGTGCACAGCAGAAACCACACACCCTCAGAACTTTTGCACTAACTTTTGAGTTGTGGGAGAGCTGTTCTGGAGTGATGACATGTGATGGTGTTACCTACTTGTGTGCCTGACTCAATCCTACTTGTCAAATGGAAAATATGCAATAACGTAGATGCTGTTGGTAAATAAGAACCTTCTAATATTTGAATAATCAACAGAATTGGATGTTAAAATTCTCACTGCCCTAACTATAAGACTTTTCAAATATTTGTTCAACATCTATATTAATCAGTTTAGAACTCTCAATAAAAATGGTGCAAATTTTATGCCTTACTTACTAAGCCAGCACATAACAAGTTCTGGTAATTCTTTAAGCCATAATTTGTTGGTTGTTGGAAATTCTCAATAACCAACCTTGTGTAACTTCCCCATATATCTCATTCTCCAGGGACAAGCAGGAAGTCAGTCCTCACATATGGGTGACGTCTGCGCCAACGGAGCATTTCCCCAGCTTTCAAAGAAAGCCTTTGGGAATGCTACCGCGCATGCGTGGTCCCCTTCCCGCCCAAGGGTGCCATCTTGATGAATCTCCGTTTTTCCATGGAGCCCAATGGACACTTGTCCCATTTTTCCTGGAAAAATCCTCTAAAAATTATCCTTAAAAGTTGTTTTTTCCCAATTTCCCTCTTCCCGCCTCGGGTCAGCGCCGTCCTCAGCTCTCCCTTCTTTTTTGACGATGCTTTGCCTTGACCAGCGTTCACGCTTTTTTTCACCCTGGAGTTGTCGACCCCAGCCGGGTGTCCCCCACCATTTCCCCCAGTGGGTTCATAAAGTGTGACCGCTGCAGTCAAACCATGTCTTTTACAGAAACCCATGACTGCTGCTTACGCTGCCTCGGCCTGGACCACGACAGTACCATGTGCGGCCTGTGCCAGGCCATGACTCTGAAAACCAACAAGAAAAGGTCAGAATTGCAGGAGAGGATGTTCCCGTGGTCCAACTCAGCCCCAGCTTCCCCGACGCTGAGTCCCAAGCCAAGCACCACCCGCAAGGCCTGGGCATCTTCAGAGTCCCGCGGCAGCGGCTCCTCCGTAAAGACCCTGGACCCCGAAAAGAAAAGGAAAAAATCATCTAAGCCAGTCGAGGTTCCACCGGTGAAACCTGGTAAGGTCCCGCAGAGGGACTCAGGCGACTCCGAGCAGCACCCCCCTAAGGTCTCTAAAAAAAAAGTCTTTGGTCAGCAGTGACAGTGCGAGAATCCTCGAGGCTATGGTCCTTGTCAAAGACGCACTCGCGAGCGTGCCAGTGTAGGTCTCGAGATCCTCGGTGCCCACTCTGACAGCTGTGGAGCCTTCTGGCATTGAATCCAGAAAGGCGGCCCTGGAGCAGAATATTTCTGCCATCCTGGCCTTGCAGCAGGCGATGATGTCAGGTTTGTCTGCATTATCTGCCCTGACAACTGGGCCCCCGACTGTGGGTGAGTCCTCGGGCATTGAGAATATAGAAAGACTAGGGGACATGCAATGAAGCTACAGGGTAAACTATTTAAGACTAATAAAAGAAAATATTTTTTCACTCAAAGTGTAATCAAACTCTGGAATTTGTTACCGGAGGATGTAGTAAAGGCTGTTCCTGTTCGGTATTCCAGTTTAGTCCTCCACAATCGGGTAGTGCTCCTCCTCCTGCAGCCTGGAGACTGGACCAATCAAATCTTCTGTAGTATATATGCAGACGGAGCTCCCAGAAGCCCCCAGTGTGTCCAGTCTCCTTGCAGCTTGAGGACGTGCGTGCCCTTTCTGGGCACACTTAGTGACACTTGAAGGAGCAACACTAGTTAGTTAGTTCTTTTGGGTTTTGTTTTGGCTTGTTCATTACCATTTATTTGCTAGATAGCTGTCTCTTTAAAGAAAAAAAAAAAAAAAGCATTGCCACAGGGGACCTCCCGGGGGAAGCCAGTCCTGCATTGGGCTCCTGCCTTCCTTCCTGGGGATTTCTATAGCCTGGGTTGAGCTCTCCCCTAGGCTGTACGGGGAAGAGCCATACCTGGTTCAGCATTGTCTGTCACTCTGAGAAGTTGGCTGAGATCCTTTGCTGTTTCCTGAGCTGGTAGGATTTTTCATTTCTTTACCTTTCTCGGGTACTGCAGCTCCCTCCCGTTTGGATTTTCAGCGGGTCTGTCAGCTCCCCTGCCTTCCGATTTACTGTTTTTCTTGGTTTTTTTCACTTTGCCCTTCATTTGGGGCTGTTTTCTTTATTTTCATTTTTCTTTGGTTGCCTTTGTATTTTCGCGCCGTTTTTTACCGCGGGTGAACAAGTGCGGCGGCCATTTTGGATTTCTAAAGGGAACTTCTCAGTGGCACTTTTTAACACTTGTGCACGGGTTCCCCTGGCATTTTTGGGGTTTCTTATGCTGGCGATTTTGCTCAGGGCACCCCTGAGATTCTGGGCAGTGTTTTATTTTCTGTAAAAAAAAAAAATTAAAAAAAAAACGTTTTAAATAAAAGACAGTGCTGATTTGCATAGGGTTGGTCCCTTTGGTGTGGGCTTCCCTGTTTCTGATCCCTTTTCTCCCGCTTGGCGGAGGTTGCTCTTACATGGCTGCCAAGCCACAATGCGTGATTTGCGGGTCCCGCAGAGGTGCAGTGACTGACTCTGGCATCTGCAGGGGCTGCGCCTCAGTTTCTTCAGACCTGGAACATCCTATTGAACTTAAGGATCTGCCTATCCCCGGTGACACCTCTCTATCGGGGGAGAGTGTCCCTTCGGCGGGCGTCCACCCGTCTGGGTCGGTACCGCCGTCCAATGGATCTGCCCCTGAGCTGCAACATACGGCTCTAGTAGCGCCGCCTGTGGATTTTTCCCCAGATTTCGTTCTCCTCATGCATCAGGCTTTCCGCTTGAGCCGGTCCGGTCAGTTGCCGGAGGCTTGGCCCGCCTCCCTCCCCTCTTGCTCCTCAGGGGAGGTTCAGCGGTCTTCTCAGCCCGCCGTCAAGAGGCTCAGGTTGGTGGACCAGGATCAGGACACCCTTTGTTTTCCGGATGCTGAAGCGGAGGGTGATCCTGAAACGGAGGCTGATGAGTTGGAGGACGGGGAGATCCCTGAGCCGGAAGATCAGGCTCAGATTATTCGCGTGTTTCGTAGGGACGAGCTGGTCCCTTTGATCACTGAGTCTCTTCAAACTCTTAACCTAGCTGCGGTGCGGCCTCTGGAGGAGGAGGGTCTCGAAGATCCTCTCATTCAGGCGGTCAGGGACGCCCAGGTAGTTTTCCCCGTGCACTGGGTGGTTGAGCAAATGATCCATGCGGAGTGGGATCAACCAGAATCCGGTTTGAAAGGGATTCGGACCATGAATCGTCTTTACCCCCTGGCCGACAAGGACAGGGACTTGTTTAAGTCTCCGCGAGTGGATGCTGCAGTATCGGCGGTGACCAAGAAAACCACCATCCCGGTTGAGGGTGCTGCGGCCTTAAAGGATGCCCAGGATAAGAAGGTTGATAATTTGTTGAAACAAGCCTTCGATACAAACGCCTTGTCTCTGCAAGCCTCTATTTGTGGGGCGTGGGTTGCTCGGGCTTGTTTACGTTGGTCACAGCGTCTGCGCTCGGGTTCCGGTCTGGACCAGCAGGGGTTGCTGGAAGTTACCCGCATGGAGTCCGGATCAGCTTACTTGGCGGATCTGCTTTATGATTTAATTCGCTCCTTAGCTAACAGTATGGCCTCCGTGGTGGCGGCGCGCCGGTCCATCTGGTTACGCAACTGGGCGGCCAACGGTTCTTCCAAGTCTCGCCTCAGTAAGCTGCCCTTTAAGGGCAGATTGTTATTTGGTGAGGCTCTCGATAAGTTGGTGAAGGATCTCGGTGAGTCTAAGGGTGGAAGACTGCCGGAAGATAAGCCTAAGCTCAACAGATCGTCGACCTCGGCGCGCGGTCAGTTTCGGGATTTTCGCAGGTTTCGTTCCTCCCGACTGTGGACATCGCAGCGCGGTCGCTTTGGGGCCCGTCATCAAGGATTTCGTGGTTTCAGAGGAGCAGGAAGAGGCTTCTCCGGAGCCGCCTCTTCCTCGGCCTCTTCCTTTAATCGGAAGCCTCAATGAAGCGAGGCGGGCTCTAGAGGGAGGCCCGGTTATCGGGGGTCGTTTGCGCGACTTTCTTCCTTCTTGGGCCCAAATTACGTCAGATCAGTGGGTGCTGCAGATTATCAAAGAGGGTTATGCGCTGGAGTTTGCCTACCCACTTCGAGATTCTTTTGTTATGTCACCCAGCAAGGGAGATCAAAAGACGCGGGACATCCGCGTGACCCTCGATCGACTACTCTCCCTGGGTGCAGTAGTTCCGGTCCCTCCTTTGGAAAGAGGCGCCGGTCGCTACTCCATCTATTTTGTGGTTCCCAAAAAGGGCGGTTCTCTTCGTCCGATCTTAGACCTCAAAGGCGTGAATCGCGCTCTCAGGGTGCCGCACTTCCGTATGGAGACCCTGCGGTCAGTCATTGTAGCAGTACGTCAAGGGGAGTTTTTAACATCCCTCGATCTCTCCGAGGCCTATCTACACATTCCCATCCGGCCGTCTCATCAACGGTTTCTCCGCTTCGCTCTTCCGTGGGGCCACTTCCAATTTCGGGCCAAGCCGTTCGGTCTCGCCACGGCTCCCCGCACCGTCACAAAGGTGATGGTAGTGGTCGCGGCGGCCTTGCGCAAGGAGGGCATCCTGGTCCATCCGTATCTCGACGACTGGTTGATTCGGGCAAAGTCCAGTCGGGAGTGTGTGCGCGTCACGAGCAGGGTGGTGGCTCTGCTGCGGTCCCTCGGCTGGGTGGTGAACGAATGCAAGAGTTGTCTGTGCCCGACGCAGGATCTCGAGTATCTGGGAGTGCGCTTCGACACAGCACGGGGCTTGGTGTGCCTGCCGGAGCGCCGCATTCTGGCGTTGCGGTCCCTTGTCCGCCTCTTCAGGGGGATGCCCGCTCCGTCCGTGTGGTGGTACCTGCGGCTCCTCGGTACGATGGCAGCAACCTTGGAGGTGGTGCCTTGGGTGCGCTTCCACATGCGTCCGCTACAGAGTGCTCTGCTGCGCCGTTGGTCCAACCAGTTCGACTCGTTGAACAGGAGATTGCCTTGCCCAAAGGCGGTTCGCCGATCGCTCCGGTGGTGGCTCTCCTCCGAGAACCTGACGCGGGGGATTCCCTTGGAGCCTCCACTTTGGGTTCCGTTCACAACGGGATGCCAGCTTAACCGGCTGGGGTGCTCACTGCGAGACCCGCTTCGCTCAGGGGGAATGGTCTCCCCTGGAGGCTTCTTGGTCGATCAACCGTCTCGAATTACGGGCGGTGCGGCTAGCCCTCTTGGCCCTCGAAGCCCTAGTTCTCGGCCGGCCGGTGCGAGTCCTCTCGGACAATGCGACCACCGTAGCTTACATCAATCGCCAAGGGGGCACCGGCAGCGTGGCCCTGGAATCGGAAGCGACGGCCTTGTTCAATTGGGTGCAGACTCGTCTTCCGGCCATTTCGGCAGCGCATATTGCAGGCGCAGACAATGTTCAGGCCGATTTTCTCAGCAGAGTGCGGGTGGACCCTGGAGAGTGAGAGCTAAACCCGCAAGTTTACGCGCAAATAGTTCATCGGTGGGGTCCGCCCATCATGGATCTCATGGCGACATTTCAGTTGGCCAAGACAGGACGCTTCTTCAGCAGGCGAAGGGAGCGCATGTCCGAGGGGCTCGACGCTCTCATTCAGCCGTGGCCAACGTCCGGTCTTCTTTATGTCTTTCCTCCGTGGGCTCTGATCGGCCGGGTCGTTCAGCGCATTGAGGGCCATCGGGGTCGAGTGTTACTGGTGGCCCCGGATTGGCCCCGGAGGCCCTGGTATGCCGACCTGGTCCGGCTGCGCGACGGCGTTCCTTGGCTCTTGCCCCCGCTGCCGGATCTTCTTCTTCAGGGGCCCTTGCGGATGCCCCAAGTGGGTCGATTCTCGCTTACGGTTTGGCCATTGAGAGGGCTCGGCTGAAAAAGAAGGGTTACTCCCCCGCGGTGATTTCTACCCTACTGCGGGCGAGGAAAACATCCACCTCTCTTACGTTCGGATTTGGAGAATCTTTGAAGACTGGTGCTCCCCGCGTGGAGTCCGTGCAGCGACGGTTTCCGTGTCCGTCGTTTTAAGTTTTCTTCAGGATGGTTTTGATAAGGGCCTTGCGGCTAGTTCCCTGAAAGTCCAGTTGGCGGCTATCTCTTGTTATCGAGGCAAAGTTTTAGGCCGTCTCCTCGGTTCTCATCCGGACGTACGTCGTTTTCTTACGGCTGTTTTTCATTTGCGGCCCTCCCGCAGGATTTTCGTTCCTCCGTGGGACTTGAATCTAGTGCTGCGGGCCCTGGTTCGTGAACCTTTTGAACCTCTGAATAGGGCGTCTCTGAAAGATCTCACGCTGAAGACAGTTTTTCTTGTAGCCATCTGTCGGCACGGCGTATTTCTGATCTACATGCGTTGTCCTGCCGAGAACCTTTTTTGTCTTTTTCCCCGGATCGGGTGGTTCTCCGTCCGGTTCCTTCTTTTTTTGCCAAAGGTGGTTTCTCCTTTTCACGTGAATCAGGCAGTGCTTCTTCCAGTTCTTCCTTCGCACTCTGTCGGGACGGCGGACAAAAGTCTTCCCCGTCTCGATGTGGGTCGTGCGCTTCGTCGTTATTTGAAGGCTACCGAATCTTTTCGGAAGACTGACCGCCTATTCGTGCTCTTCGGTGGTGCACGTAAAGGGGAAGCGGCGGCTAAGGCCTCCATTGCAAGATGGCTCAAAGAAGCGATCGCGTCCGCGTATCTGTTGCAGCAGCGGCCTATTCCGGAAGGGATCCGAGCACATTCCACTAGGGCTCAGGCGACCTCTTGGGCGGAGTATAGCCTAGTTCCGCCAGCAGACATCTGTAAGGCGGCCACTTGGTCGTCTTTGCATGCTTTCAGTAAACACTATCGGTTGGATGTGTCAGCAGCTCGGGATTCCTGTTTTGGTTCGGTGGTTCTGCGCGCCGGATGGCAAGGTCCCGCCCGGTCTTGACTGCTCTGTTACATCCCGATTGTGGAGGACTAAACTGGAATACCGAACAGGAAATGGAAATTACACTAACCTGGTAATTGTAGTTCTCCAGGACCAAGCAGGAAGTCAGTCCTCACATATGGGTGACGTCGGCGCCGACGGAGCCCTCGCGGAGCAATTTTCCCCAGCTTTCAAAGAAAGCCTTTGGGAATTGCAGCGCGCATGCGCGGTCGCCTTCCCGCCCAAGGGTGCCATCTTAGCCAGTCTTCTTTTTTCCGCGGAGCCCTACAGACGTACCCGTCGTGTCCCCGCGAAAAAGTTGATTTTACTCATAATTTTTCTCTTTTTTCCTTCGGTTCGACGCCGGTCTTTTTCCCGCCCGGACTCGCGACGCCGGTCACGAGTCCTCTTCTTCTTTTTCAGTTTTTCTGACTTAGTCAGTTTCGTTTTCGGTTTTTCCCTGGCAGCCCGGTCCTTTGACCTCGCAGGGGCCCTTTTTCCCCCGATGGCTGCCAGTGGTTTCAAGCGGTGTGGTCAGTGTGACCGAAATATGTCACTAACTGACACACACGACAATTGCCTCCGCTGCCTGGGCCCGGATCATGAAGAAATGATCTGTGGGGCCTGCGGCAAAATGTCCTCCAAAGCGTTGAGAAGTCGGCGGCATCAGCGGGATAGGATCTTCGCTGACCCAAGCCGTACCCGGACCTCGTCGGAGGCCTCCGCGTCCAGAGGTTCCAGCTCGGACCGTCGCCGGAGTTCCTCCGACAGGGGTTCTCCCTCCGGGGACCATCGACGGAAGGTGAAACCCGCGAGGGCGGCGTCGGTGGACGCTCCTGGCTCCGCGAGGGCCAGGTCGCATAGCCCCGATAGCCGTCCCGGGTCCTTGGAGAAGGAGCACCTCTCGAAGCGACCTCGCCTGGAGTCGGAGCTGCCTGCTCGGGTAAGTCCTGTGGTCCTCCTGGACTCGCCTCCGAGACCGCCGACGTCGGGCCCGACGCCGTCGGGGCCCGAGTCGGGGGCTGCTGGGTCACCTGAGGTCGGACTCAGGTTGACGGCCTTGGAGAGCAGACTGTCTGCCTTCATGGACCAGCAGCGGGCACTGCTCGCTGGCCTCGCTGGCGCCGCTGCCCCGACCGCCGGGACGTCGACGTCTAAGTCGACCCCGGAGACCGAGCCGATCCTCGAGTCCATGCGAACTCGAGTCGATCCTCGGTCGAGGTCACCCTCGGCCTCCCGATCGGGACCGAGGTCGCCGACGCCGACTCCCTCGGCGTCGGGGCGGCAGGCGCCGCGCCCTGCCCGGGCCGACCCCACCGATTCCTCGTCGGAGTCGGTCTGGGAGTCTGAAGAGGAAGAGTCACCTGATTCTTTTCGGACTCGGTGTGTCCCCTCGGACTCACCTGAGTCCGAACCTCGGAAGCAGTCCCCCCGGAGGATGCCCGGTTCTCGGACTTCGTCAGGGATATGGCCAAGGCTTTGGCCTTCCCTGCGGATCCCGAGGAGGAGCCTCGAGCTGAAGAGCTCGACGCCCTCCAGTATGACTCTCCCGCCAGGGAACACTTTACTGTACCGGTTCCTCCCATGCTGGAACGACTACTCTTCCGTATGTGGGAGAGTCCGGCCTCCTCGCCGGTCCTGAGCAAGCGGGTCGATTCTATCTATCGAGTCCGCAAGAGCCCTGGCTTCCAAAAAGCACAGCTACCACACCATTCCATGGTAGTGGAATCGGCCATGCATCGTCTTAAGAGCCAGAAGATGCACTCCTCGGTGCCTCCTGGCAGGGAGGCCCGTAACCTGGATGGCCTTGGTAAGAAGTGTTTCCAGGGCTCTATGCTTGCGTGTCGTGTCCAGACCTACCAGCTATACATGGGCATGTATCTCCGAGACCTGGCTAAAGAGCTAGCCGGATTCTCCGCTGGTTTGTCCGAGGAACCCTTGCGGAGGTTCCTGGCCTTGTCCACTGGCATTCGGGAATGCTCAAAATTCATATCCCGAGCAGCCTATGATGGCTTTGAAGCATCGGCTCGAGTGGCCGCAGCCGGCATCGGTGCCCGCCGACAGGCTTGGCTTCAGTCGTCTGACCTTGAGCCCTGGGTGCAGGACAAGTTGGTCGATGTCCCCTGCCGAGGCGATAACCTCTTTGGCAAGCCCATGGCTGAAAAGGCTGCACAAATCGAGACGGAGACTCTCACCAGGACTAGGCTTTCTAGGAAGACCTCCGCCCCTTCCCAGAAAAAGAAGGGCTCGGGGAAGAAGTCCTTTTACCCGAGAAAGGCGGCTGCCTACAAACACTACCCCCAATATCAGGCCCCGGCAGCTCCCCAACAGGGCCAGCAGGCCAAGGGACGGGGTAACGGGTCCCGTAGGCAGCAAGCCCCCAAGCCTGCACCACCAGCCCCTGCTCAGCAGGGTGGGGGTTTTTGACTCCTTAAGCATAGCCTCTCCCCCTCCGCTGGCTCCTCCCAGCACCGGAGGCCGGCTGGTTCACTTCGCCCACAGGTGGTCCAGCATCACTTCAGATGCCTGGGTGCTTCAAGTCGTAAGAGAAGGCTATCTTCTCCACTTCCACCAGGTCCCTCCCTCCTATTTTCCGGGAGAACCTCCACGACTCCCTCTGCACAGGGAATTACTCCAGGAGTTAGCAGGTCTTCTACAGGAACAGGCGGTGGAACCGGTGCCCCACCACCTGAGAGGTCAAGGCTTTTATTCCAGGTATTTTCTAGTACCAAAAAGGACGGGAGGCCTCCGACCCATCCTGGACTTGCGCAACCTCAACAGGTTCCTCGTGAGGGAAAAGTTCAAAATGCTTACCCTTGGAATCCTTCTGCCCTACCTCCAGCAGGGAGATTGGCTATGCTCCTTGGATCTAAAGGATGCCTACACGCACATCCTCATCCACCCAAGCCACCGCCAATACCTAAGGTTTGTGGTGGCAGGAAATCATTACCAGTACAGAGTACTGCCCTTTGGCCTGTCCTCCGCACCACGAGTCTTCATAAAATGTCTCGCGGTGGTGGCGGCCCATCTCCGGCTTCACGGCCTCTATGTCTTTCCGTACCTCGACGACTGGCTCATCAGAGCAGCGTCCGCTCCGGAGGTCACCAACGCCACACGCCGCACGGTGACTCTTCTGCAGTACTTGGGCCTTGTTATAAACTTCGCAAAGTCCACTTTGCTCCCCTCACAGGATCTCGACTTCATCGGCGCAAGGCTGCACACTCCTCAGGCACGAGCGTTCCTACCGCTCGACAGGGCTCAACGGCTCATGGACCTAGCCGACCGTTTTCGCAGCCAGCCCCTGGTCTCCGCCAGGCGCTTCCTGAGACTACTCGGCCATATGGCTTCCACCGTCCATGTGACCCCGAATGCCCGCCTGAATATGCGGCCTGCTCAATGGTGTCTCCGCAAGCAGTGGCAACAAGCCACAGGCGGCCTAGCAGACCTAGTGCGCGTCTCCGAGCCGCTGGCCTCGTCTCTCCAGTGGTGGCTTCATCGGCCGAACCTGGTACTCGGCATGCCTTTTCAGTCACCTCAGCCGGCCCGGGTGCTGACGACAGATGCATCCCTCCTGGGCTGGGGAGCACATTGCCAAGGGGCACGTACTCAGGGCCTCTGGACCACGTGGGAGTCTGCTCAGCAGATCAACTTCCTGGAGCTCAGAGCGATCCGCCTGGCTCTCAAGGCCTTCTCCCACCTGACCTCTCACCAGTCCGTCCTTGTCCAGACGGACAATCAAGTTGCCATGTTCTACGTGAACAAGCAGGGGGGCACGGGCTCCTTCCTTCTCTGTCGGGAAGCGCAGAAGCTCTGCTCTTGGGCCGTCAGTCACGGCGTTCTTCTCAAGGCAGTTTATCTCCCAGGCCAAGAAAATTGCCTGGCGGACAAACTCAGCAGGATCCTCCAGCCGCACGAGTGGCGCCTGGATCCCTTGGTAGTTCAGAAGCTCTTTCTAAAGTGGGGCCTCCCCACGATGGATCTCTTTGCCAGCCCTCTCAACCGGCAACTTCCTCGCTTCTGCTCTCGTCAGCCACATCCCCTTCGAGTTGCGGCAGACGCTTTTCTACTCTCATGGTCGGAGAGCCTTCTGTATGCCTTTCCTCCCATCCCGCTAGTCTCTCGGACTCTTTTCAAGGTTCTCCGAGACAAAGCCTTCATGATACTGGTGGCCCCTCGCTGGCCCAGACAGCCGTGGTTTCCACTCCTGCTGCAATTAGCGGTGGAGGATCCACTCTCTCTGGGGTTACAACCGGATCTCCTCACTCAGGATCAGGGGTCTCTGCTACACCCCAACCTCAGGTCTCTCAATCTAATGGCCTGGCTGCTGAGAGGGTAGTCCTTGCTCCCCTTCTCCTGCCGGCAGAGGTGGAAGAGGTCGTCCTAGCTTCTCGGCGACCTTCTACCCGCAAATGCTACGCCCTTAAATGGCGTCGCTTTTCCGTTTGGTGTACCCAACAGTCTCAGGATCCCTTCTCCTGCCCGGTGTCGGTGATCCTGCAGTACTTGCTATACCTCTCTAATCTGGGACTTAAGTCCAACTCCGTCAAAGTTCACCTTAGTGCTCTTTCAGCACATCATGTGCCGGTGGACGGCAGACCTCTTTCCAGCGACCCTCTTGTAGCGAGGTTTCTCCGAGGTCTCCTTCTACTTAAACCACCTCTGCGCCCGCCAGCGCCTGACTGGGATCTGAATGTGGTTTTACAGCGGATCACCTGTCCGCCTTTTGAACCTATGGCTACCTGTTCTCTCCGTTTTCTTTCTTGGAAAACATTGTTCTTGATAGCCCTCACTTCCGCTAGACGCGTAAGTGAATTGCAGGCCCTCGTGTCTGACCCCCCTTACACTCGGTTCTACAAAAATAGGGTAGTCCTACGGACTCACCCAAAATTTCTTCCAAAAGTGGTCTCCCCTTTTCACATCAATCAGGAGGTGGTACTTCCAACCTTCTTTCCCAGACCGCACTCCAGCCGAGCTGAAACGGTCCTCCATACCCTGGACTGTAGAAGGGCATTGAACTTCTACCTTGACCGTACGCGGGAGCACCGTAAAGCTGCTCAGCTTTTTGTGTCTTTTGACCCCAATAAATTGGGGCTCCCGGTCTCCAAGCGTACTCTGTCCATCTGGGTTGCGGACTGTATCACTTGGGCTTATGGGGCAGCCGGACTCTCCTTGGAAGGTCGAGTCAGGGCTCATTGCGTTCGGGCAAAGGCTACGTCAGTGGCTTATCTCCGCTCTGTTCCGCTGGCAGACATCTGCCGGGCCGCTACTTGGTCTTCGAGCCAGACTTTTGCGGTCCATTACTGTCTCGAGAGGGTGTCCCGCAGGGACAGTGCTTTCGGACAGGCAGTCCTCCGTAATCTCTTTGAGGTTTGAGCAACTCCTACCCTCCATCCCGGATGTGGGCTACCGGTGGGTAATAATTCAGCGAAGATTCCTTCCTTCTGTGCTGCTGAGCTAGAGGGAGCTCATTTTTGTGCTTAGGGTCTCCGGTAGCCTTAAGCTTGGGAGTCCCATATGTGAGGACTGACTTCCTGCTTGGTCCTGGAGAAAGCGTAGTTACTCACCTGTAACAGGTGTTCTCCAGGAGCAGCAGGAATCAGTCCTCACAACCCTCCCTCCTCCCCTTGGAGTTGCAATCATCTGCTTTAGTTTTTTTGCAAATTTTTATGCTGTCTTTTTTAGCTATGTCATCCGACTGGCTAAGATGGCACCCTTGGGCGGGAAGGCGACCGCGCATGCGCGCTGCAATTCCCAAAGGCTTTCTTTGAAAGCTGGGGAAAATTGCTCCGCGAGGGCTCTGTCGGCGCCGACGTCACCCATATGTGAGGACTGATTCCTGCTGCTCCTGGAGAACACCTGTTACAGGTGAGTAACTACGCTTGTTCCTGGAGGGTCCAGTTTAGTCCTCCTTCCCTCCCGACTATCTGCTATTGTAGTGCGGCGCGCTTTTCCGAACGGTTGATCATAAGACGGTTCCTCCTTTCCGTTCGACCCTTTTTTGCGGCCGCGCTCTTTGCCATGGCTCTTCCTTTTCTTCGATTTTCACTCAGCTCTTCTGAGATTTCTCACTGTGGGCTGTATTTTTGCTGCCGGAGCGTCGTTGGCGGCGCGATGCAGTGTTCTGACTTCCTCGTTTGGGGAGGGGGTTGGATATTTTCTTGGGGGGAGCGAGTTTGTTCTTCAACTATGCATTTTTTTATATTAATCTAATGTGTTGCTTCGTTAAGTATGCTTTGTTACTAGTACACTGGGGGCTTCTGGGAGCTCCGTCTGCATATATACTACAGAAGATTTGATTGGTCCAGTCTCCAGGCTGCAGGAGGAGGAGCACTACCCGATTGTGGAGGACTAAACTGGACCCTCCAGGAACTACAATTACCAGGTTAGTGTAATTTCCATTTAGTGTAGCTGGGTTTAAAAAAGGTTTGGGCAAGTTCCTGGAAGAAAGGTCCATAAACCATTATTAAGAAGGGACCCAGGATATCAATGCTTGAACCAATACAAGCATTGTGGAACCTGTGTCCCTTGGGGAAACTGCTAGGTACATATGACCTAGATTGGCCACTGTTGGAAACAGAATACTGGGCTTGATGGACCTTGGTCTGACCCAGTATGGCATATCTTATGTTCTTATGAACCAGGCCCCAAGCATCACCAGGCTCAGGCGAGCCCTCGGCACCAATCGAGATCTCGATCCTGATCATCTGATGTCCGGTCCTCCCTGACCAGTTTCCGGGAGTCCAACCTGAGATCCAACGGAGGACCCCTGTTCCTCGGTGCCGGCGTCAAGATATAGGAGTCCCACGTCTCAGAGTCCTTGACACCCTCTGGCTCTGATTGGGAGACCGACGTTGAGACCTTACCCATGACCTCTCAACACCGAACTGTTCCTTCGAAGCAATCTCCCATGGAGCCCCCATGCCATTCTCCTCCCGAGGATGTGGCCTTCCATGACTTTGTTTGGGACATAGCCAGACACTTTCAGTCCTGACTGAGTCAGAGGAGGACCCGCGCATTGAAGAACTGGAGATTCTCCAGTATGAGTCCTCGCCAAAGGAGACTCTCACGGTGCCGGTACAGCCCATCCTCGAGAAGCTGTTCCTGCGGTTGTGGGAGATCCCAGTCTCAGTGCCAGTGGTCAGCCGATGCCTCGACTCCATCTACCGCATCAAAAAGTCCCAACTTCCACATAATTTCATGGTTGTGGAGTCTGCTATGCAAAAGCAGAAGAACTATTCTTCTATTCCCCCGGGCAGAGAGGCCCGAGCCCTCAACGCCCTCGGGTGCAAGTGCGTCTAAGGATCCATGCTGGGCTATCAGATACAGGCCTATGAATTATACATAGGCATGTACCTTAAGGGCCTCATCCAAGAACTGGCAGACTTCTCTGCAGGCCTCATCGGGGGTCCCCTCCAGAGGTTCCAAGCTCTGACAGCCGGGATCTGGGATTGCTCGAAGTTCCTTTCCCGTGCCGCCTACGACAGCTTTGAATCTGCATCCCGAGTAGCAGCAGCGGGCATAGGAGCCCAGCACCAGGTCTGGTTGCAGACCTCCGACCTCGAACAGTAGGTGCAAAAAAAACTGCTTGATGTCCCCTGCACTGGGGAAAAACTTGTTCGGTAAGCCCATGGCCGACAAGACGGCTGAGATAGAGGCCTAGGTCGTAACAAGGCAGAGGCTCTCGAGGAAAACCTCAACCCTTCCCCGTAAAAAGGGGTCTTTTCACCAGGGCCAGTACCAACCCTACACAGGCAACAGCAACAGGGCTCCCAGACCAAGAGCCAGGGCCATGGGGCAGAGGAAGCCAAAGGCTCAGAAGCCTCAGCCACCAGCTCCCACCCAGCATGGTGGGAGTTTTTGACTCCCCGGGCAGGGCCCTCTCTCCCCTGGCAGACCCTTCCCAGCCCACAGGTAGCCGCCTCGCGTTCTTCGCCCTCAGATGGGCCAGGGTCACCACGGACCAGTGGGTCTTACAAGTGATAAAGGAGGGCGTCTTCTCAATCTCCAGCAAACACCCGCAGGGTTCTTTGCCAGAGAGCCAGTGCGGCCTCTCTTTCACCAGTCCTTGCTCCTCTCAGAGCTCACAGGCTTGCTCAAGGACAGGGTGGTAGAACCTTTACCCAGACATTTGTGGGGAAAAGGTTCTACTCCAGGTATTTCCTTGTCCCCAAATGAACTGGGGACCTCAGGCTCATACTGGACCTACGGAACCTGAATAAGTTTCTGGTGAGGGGGAACCTGAATAAGTTTCTGGTGAGGGAGAAGTTCAAGATGTTCTCCCTTGGAACTCTGCTGCCCTATCTCCACCAGGGAGATTGGCTGTGCTCCTTAGACCTAAAGGATGCCTATACCTACATCCTGATCCACCTCTCCCACCAACAGTAGCTAAGGTTCATGGTGAAAGGAGAGCACTTCCAGTACAGGGTGCTTCCATTCGTCCTGCCCTTTTCGCCAAGAGTCTTTACAAAGTGCCTGGTGGTCCTGGTCACCCATAAGAACATAACATAAGAACATAAGATATGCCATACTGGGTCAGACCAAGGTCCATCAAGCCCAGTATCCTGTTTCCAACAGTGGCCAATCTAGGTCATACGTACCTAGCAGTTTCCCCAAAAGACACAGGTTCCGCACCTACAAGGGGCCTTCATCTTCCCCTATCTGGACAAATGACTCATCAGAGTCAGCATGGCCTCTGAGGCCAGCCAGGCCATAGGACGAACAATCTGCCTCCTGCAGCACCTAGGGTTCATCATCAACTACCCTAAATCCCACTTTTCCCCAGCCCAAAGCCTGGAGTTCATAAGTGCCCAGCTGGACACGCTACAGATTAAGGCCTTCCTCCCAAAGGAAAGGGCTCATCGCCTTGTGCAGCTGGCAGGAGAGGTGCAGACTCATCATTTCATACCAGCTCACCTCTTCTTCCATCTTCTGGGCCACATGGCTTCCACAGTCCACGTCATGCCTCTAGTCTGCTTGCATATGGGGAAACCCAATGGTGTCTCTGCTCCCAGTGGACTCAAGCTACAGGCAGGTTGCATGAGAGGATCAGGGTTGCCTGCCAACTGGCAGACTCCCTAAGCTAGTGGCAGTCCCTGCACAACCTCCATGCAGGGATGCCCTTCCAGGCACCCACACCTTAGAGGGTCCTGACCTCCTAATGCTTGCCTCCTGGGTTGGGGGGGGGTACACTGTGGAGACCTCTGTAATCAAGGCAGCTGGTCGCAGGAGGAGTCGCTCCTGCAGATCGATCTCCTGGAGCTCAGAGCCATCTCCCTGGCCATCTCCCTGGCCTTGCGCCACCTCCTGTGCAACCATCCAGTGCTGATCCAGACAGACAACCAGGTTACTATGTTCTATGTGAACAAATAGGGAGGCACGGATTTGTACCACCTCTGCCAGGAAGCGGTGGCATTCCTCTCCTTTGCGGTATGCCATGGAATGCTCCTGCAACCAGTATACCTTCCAGATCAGGACAGTTGCTTAGCGGACAAACTCAGCAGTGTCCTCTGCCCACATGAATGGCATGTGAAACTCATGATGGCGCAAAGACTCTTCCGCCTCTGGAGCAGGCCCATGATGGATCTGTTCACCTCCCCGGACAACACACAGTTGCCCCGCTTCTTCTCACATCAACTATACCCAGGAGGATGGCGGCAGATACCTTCCTGACCCCTTGGTCTGAGGGCCTCCTCTCTGCCTTCCCACTGCTAGTGGCTGAGACCCTCTTTAAGGTCCAGAGTGAGCAGGCATCAATAATTCTGATTGCCCCTAAATGGGCCCGACAATCCTGGTTCCCTCTGCTGTTCTCCTTGTCGGTGGCACTCCCAGTTCCGCTGGGGTCGCTAGCGTTAACGGCGTAGCTGCTGAAAGGGTAGCCTTAGTTACTTTCAGTCTCCCAGGAGAAGTCGAGGAGATCCTCCTGGCCTCTCAAAAACCCTCCACCAGATGAGCGTACGCCTTCAAAAGGAGAAGATTCTCCATCTGGTGTGCAGAGAGGAGAGAATTCTTTCTCCTGCCATGTGCAACTAGTGCTACAGTACTTACTGCATCTCTCGCATGTTGGCCTGCAGTCTAATTTGGTGAGGATACTCCTGAGTGCCATAGCCGCTCACCATCACCCTGTAGAGGGGAAAACCCTCTCAATCCAGCTCTTTGTCTCCTGGTTCCTCCGGGACCCCTTGCTATTGAAGCCCCCTCTCCACCCTCCAACGGCAGAATGGGACCTTAATGCAGTGCTCTCCTAATTCACCAGGCTGCCGTTCGAGCCTCTGACCACCTGCCATTTTGAGATACCTCTCCTGGGAAATGGTCTTTCTGGTGGAGAGTGAGCAAACTCAAGGCCTTGGTGGCGGATCCACCATATACAAGGTTCTATAAGAACAGGGTAGTGCTCCGCACACACCCTAAATTCCTCCCCATGGTGTTATCTCCCTTCTATCTCAACCAGGAGGTGGTCCTTCCCACCTTTTTTCCATACCGGCAGGGAGAAGATCATATTGCATACGCTAGACTGTAAGCGGACCCTGCCCTTCTCTCTGCAGAGGACCCAGGCCCATCACAAATCTCCTCAGCTCTTTGTGTCATATGACACCAATAGACTGGGGCTCCTGGTAATGAAGCAACTCTGTCCACTTGGGTGGCGGACTGCATTGTCCTTGCCTACGAGCGAGCAGGCCTCTCCCTTGAGCACCGGATCACTGCACATCTCGTGCGGGCTACGGACACGTCAGTGACGGAAATTTGCAGGGCCACCACATGGTCTTTGATTCATACATTTGTAGCTCATTACTGCCTGGAGAGCGAGTCCGGCAGGGACAGTGCCTTTGGGCAGGCAGTACTCCGTAATATTTTTTGGGATGTAGGCAACTCCTTCCCTCCGATCCTTCTGTGTTCATGCTACCGGAGTGATGGTGTCGCTGAATGCTAGGGTCTTGCAGAGTCTCTCAGTGGGGATTCACCTTCTGCAACTCACGGATCACTGACTGGTCGCCATTGGTGTTGTCATGGTTCGGAGTCCCATATGTGAAGACAGAATTCCTGCTTGTTCCTGGAGAAAGCGTAGTTATTCACCTGTAACAGGTGTTCTCTAGGAACAGCAGGAATCAGTCCTCACAACCCTCCCTCCTCCCCTTGGAGTTGCCTCCCTACATTATTTTATGTCCTTTTTCGCTATGTCATCTGACTAACTAAGATGACACCCTTGGGCAGGAAGGGGACCACGCTTGCCTGGTAGCATTCCCAAAGGCTTTCTTTGAAAGCTGGGAAATACTCCGCACGAGCTCCATCGACACCAGCGTCACCCATATGTGAGGACTGATTCCTGCTATTCCTGTTGAGTACCTGTGACAGGTGAGTAACTATGCTTTTCTACTTATCCCAGACTGATAATCACCTACATTATTTCACCGTGATAATATCTAACGGTATTTCTATAAAATGTGAATATTTAAAGTGGACCTTCTGAGATGTGTCACTTTGTCAAAATTGAACCTTTGAGGTTTCAGCATGAAGCTGGTTTGTGTGTATAGGTTTTATCCGTTTGATTTTTGATGATTTTTTAACATTCTGATCAGCTACTGCACAGTAAAATCTCATATATTCAGTTCAGTTAGTGCTCAGTATAATATCTTGGGACACCTGCTAATGTCAACTCCTCAAAGAACCATCCTCAGTTATGCAGTAAATTTAAGTGACTTTTTCACAAGAGAAGCATTTTAATAATGAAATTCCTAGCAAGATTTTGTCTTACAGAAATAGAGTGAAAATAAAAAGCCTTAGTAAACAAGCCTTTAGCCTACTGAAGATTATGCTGACAATGATATATTTAGACAATATAGCAGAAATTTATGACTTGAAAAATCAATATAATATATGGACAATATTTATAAATTATGTGAAGGTTTTTCTTATATATACTGACAACTAAATTTCAGATGATAATGGTTCCAACGTTGACAATGCCCTTCTCAATGGAAAGCAAGCTGCATGCTGGCGTTAAATCATCTTCTTGATTTATTGTGAGCAATTTTATTCTTTTCTTCAAATATGTTCTCATTTTTCTGCTTTTATAACGTAACTTTCCTTACTTCCTTTGTTGACCATTAGTTCATATGGTATGGGGTGGTAACGATCTACACTAGGATAGTTAAAATGGAACTCTGGAGCAGTGGAACACAAGTTTTTCATATCATGTTTCACAGTAATGTATAAAATGACAGATGATAAAGACCGTATAGCCTATCCAGTCTGCTCCTCCTAAGATATCCTCTGTATTTATCCCATGCTTTTTTTGAAATCAGATACAGTTCTGTCCTCCACCACCTCTACTGGGAGGCTATTCCACGCATACACCACCCTTTCCATAAATAAATATTTCCTTGGATTACTCTTGAGTTTATCCCCTTTCACCTTCATCTTATGACCCCTCATTCCAGAGCTTCTTTTCAACTAGAGGAGGGCCATCTCCTGTGCATTTATTCCACAGAGGTATTTCTCTGGTAACATGCAAGAATGAAGTCCTCACATATAGGTGACATCTCCAATGAAGCCTGCGCAGGAATGCTCCCCATCTTCCATAGGAAGCTTTTGGGAGCTTCACTACACATGCGTGTCTGTCTTTCTGCCCGAAGGAGCCATTTTACCTCAGTCTTCTCTTTTCTGCAGAGCCCTTCAGACATCCGTCTGTCCATGGAAAAGCATGTTCTTTACCCTAGTGATTTTTCTCTTATTTTCTTTGAGTAAAATTAGTATTATTTGGTATATGACCTTCCTGCCCATCACTGGGAGTGTCGTAGTCTCGACGTCATATTTTCCTTTTTTTTTTTCGTGTCATGTGGGTTTTTTCCCATGTGCCTCCTTGGTCGGCCAGGACATTGGCAATCTTTGACTTGGCGGAAGCCATCTTCCCAAATATGTCAAAGCCGTTCAGCAGCTTGAAGAAATATGTCCGCACCATTTCAATGACAGACTGCCATAATTGGTGCATACAGTGCTCGGGCCTGACCATGATCCCTCCACCTACACGTTGTGTTTGCAGATGACCCGAAAGGGCCTCAAGAATCGGGAGAAACAACGGAAGTCTCTCTTTGGGTCAAGAGTCTGCGACATTGGCGTTGATGCTTTCGAGGGGCTTCACCGAGTCTTTGACTCAACGCAGCGCTCAAGCTCTTTCAGAGCCAAGGGGCCACGGTAGACTGGACAGGAGGCCGTCTTTCAAAGAGACAAGCCCCCAGAAGGATCAGTCCTCTGCCCCATTGACGTTGAAGGGCAATGCCAAGAGCCGGAAGAAACCCCAGGGACACCAGCATCAAAGCCCTGCTCGATGCAGCTCCAAAGGAGAGAGCTGAGAGCGACCTCCCAACCTGTCCCAGCATGAGGAGTTGCCTCCCAAAACCCCAGAGGGCCATCAGGAATCTCCTGATGCCATTACCATTGAGGAGTCCCTAACAAAGAAGCCAGCTTCGGAGGCCGAGGTGGTGGCCCTGGCTCTGGCTGTGTCCGAGATGGCACTCTTGGCTGAGCACATACAGGCCTTGGAAAGGAATCTAGCTGCATTCCTGGCCTCTCAGATTGAGAGGTCCCTGATGCCAGTGGTGGTTCTGCTGTTCACAGTGCAGTCTATTCTCAAAACCCACACCCTCCCCAGCAGAGGAGAGGACTCAGGTAGGTGCTCCGATTCCCTGTCAGCGCTGGAGGTGATTTCTCCATTGAGTGACTCCCAATCCAAGGGACTGCACCATCGGCATCAGGAGCCCCAGGCGCCGTCCTCCCCTCCTGAGCACCAGTGGCATTGGGAGAAGACCCATCGGTATTTTGACTTTCTAACTGAGTTTGAGTCCGAGGGTTGGGAGACCGAGGAGGAGTCCCCAGTCTCAGATCACTATTGGAACATCACTTCTGATCCTTCCCTACTTAGATATGAAGTTAAACCTACATTCTCATATTTGCAAAACTTCTGCTAAAGCATATTATAAACTGAAACTCATAAGGAGGCTCAGACCAATTTTAAATCAAGACCATTTTAGGACTTTATGTCAAACAATTATCACGCCTATATTAGATTATGGAAATTTGATTCATCATGGTCTCCCTATTCAATCTATTTATCCTCTTCAATTGGTGCAAAATACGGCAGCTAGAATCATTACTAATTCTGCAAAAAGTGATCATGTCACTCCAGTGCTTCAGAGTCTTCACTGGCTGCCTATTGTCATGGGGTAGGTCAGAATCTGCCTATGGAAATAGGAAAAGCAGAGCTGAGCAGGTCAAAAAGTGACAGCTCAGAGCACAGGGATCAGGGTTGCTATGAGCAACCAGCAAAAACAAAAGCACCAGGTGTAGGAGCACGCCCTAGTAGGGGATTACATCATAGCATATTAGCTGATGAGAGGCAGCTGAGGGCAGGCCAAGCTCACCGAAACTCTAGGAGTGACGCAGATAAAACTCACTCAGAGTTCGTCAGTAGGAGAGCTAACCAGGATCCTAGGAGGGCTAATCAGGATTCCAGAAGTGCTAACCAGGAGCTTAAGGCAGCTAACCAGGAGCTTAGTGGAGCTAAGCAGGAGTACGGCAGAGCTGTTTTGGAAACTAAAGGAAAAACTTCACAAAGAGGTTTAAACAGAGTTCCAGAGGAGAGAGCTAAGAGAATACCAGAGGCTGGTTACAGGGTGCTGGGCAGCACGGAACAAGAACAGGTGGTTGGGACCACGAAGGTATTCAGGCTGGCAGACGGAAGGAACCTGTAAGAGGAAGTCTCCCTGAGAAAAGGTACCGGGAGGGCAAGAACTGTTATCAAAGGGATACTTACATGCCCAAGGAGAAGGGTGCAGTAACGGGGAGTAGAAGGCTTGTTTGTAGGAAAAGCCACGCTAAGTTTCCTTGCTCAGAAAGCTCCGGGGGAACCGAGCCAAAGGACAGGCTAATTCCCTATAATAGAGGGAACTTTGAAAAAGAGAGTTTCCCATACACACAGCCAGGGGTATGTGGCCCTCTAGGGGAAAACTCTGCTATTTACGGTAACCTCCCAGTTCCCCTTGATAGAGAGGGGGAGAGAAGCCTTTGGAAAGAAGAGGAGGGTTTTTGCAACAATGATATGAGATACAGCCATTCTGAAGATAGCTACGGGGAAAGCTATGAAGATATGGAATGTGACTTTTGTGGGGAAAGTCCTGAGGAGTTCCAAATGGAATGTGCACTAATGTTCTCTGATAACATTTCCTCTCTATGCTAATCTGTTTAAAGACAGAAATCCGTTTAGGGAAACGGATTCTGTAAAACTTGCTTGTGTAAAATACAAGGACTGTCTTACCTTTTTTCGATTGGCTGAAGATAAGCACCTTTTTGTTCACAGTAGTTCATTTTCAGTTGTACCAGAAAAATATGGTTTATTTCTTTTGATTCTTGTGTGCAAAAGTTCACCCGGAAGGGAAATAAAATATCTCTTTTGAAAAAGCCTGGCTACTCGTTCACAACTACCTTTTTGATTAGCTAGTGGGACTACAGATCCCAGGGGGCATTGTAAAGTCCCGGCTAAATTAAGAAGAGGCCCCACTGAAGCTCCCTAGGCTTCCGCCTATGAGAGTGAGTAAGAGGGTGACACTATACAAGCTCGTATAAAATTCAAGGCTACATTGAATATTTTTAAAATCTTCAATAATATCTCAACTAATGTCCTTCAAAACCTAATAATTAAACATACTAGCTTGAGACTGCTTAGAAACAGTATGAACAACAGAATGCTATTCCATTTGATTTCTATAAAACAAATCAGGCAACATCCAGAAGGGCTCCGTCATTATATGCGCCCGAACTATGGAATACTTTACCTGATTGCATACGGGTAACGAGAGACTTAAAAGACTGCAGACAAATGCTTAAGACTTTTCTATTTATACAATTTTATGGTCCTACTTAGGATTTAGCATAAGCATGTACTTATACAATTTGTATTCCTGTTTTGTGTATTCTTCCTATACCCCCCAATACCTTTCCTTGCTTTTACCTATATTTGTATACCTTGTCTTGTAACCACTTTGACTGAAGGATAAATAAATCTCATTCCATGAGTTTGTCCGGGACATGATGAAGGCCTTACCCTTCACCCTCGAAGCCGAGGAGGAACCGAGAGCTAAAGAATTGGAAACCCTCCTGTACCCTTCGCCACCGAAGGAGGCCATCACCATGCCAGTTCACCGCATCCTCCAATGTCTTCCCTTCAGGATGTGGGAGAATCCTTTGACGTGCCCTCTATTAGCTGCTGGCTAGATTCCATGTACAGGGTCCAGAAGAGCCCTGGGTTTGAGAAGCCTCAACTGCCCCACAACTCGATGGTGGTGGAATCAGCTATAAGGCACATCTATAAGGCCTCACTGCACACATTGGATTGGAAGAGAGCTTTGGCTTGCTACTTAGAAAGGATGAAAGCCCATTGGCGTTCTACCCAGTTCTTTGTATCTTTTGACCCCAGTAGACTGGGCCTCGCTGTTTACAAAAGGACCCTGTCAGTTTAGGTCACAGACTGCATCTCCTTTGACTATGCACAGGCTGATCTGAGCCTGGAACATCATGTCATGGCTCACAACGTCCGAGCTATAGCTGCCTCTGTGGCAAATTTGTGCTTAGTCTCTACTCTTGGTCTCTATGCTGAAGATCTGCAGGGCTGCTACATGGTCTTCGGTCCACACCTTCAAAGCCCATTACTATCTGGATGGAGATTCCCAGCATGACAGTAACTTTGGCCAAGCCGTACTCCAGTACATGTTTTGAGACTTAGATTCAACTTCTTCTCACCGGCCCTTCTGTTCATCCAGGCCTACCATAGAGTCTTCCTGATGTTGGAGTCCGCACTGGACACTGACTCGACGGAACCTAGCAGAGCTTGCTCATGTTGTTTCTCTTGGTTCTCCCTTTGTTTGCCCTATTGGGCTTGTTTTAGAGGATTTTTCGGTAGCCTGTAACTGGGGAGTCCCATATGTGAGGACTTCATTCCTGCTTGTTCCCAAAGAAAGTGTAGTTACTCACCTGTAGCAGGATTTTTCCAGGAACAGCTGGAATAAGTCCCCACTACCCTTTCACCTCCCTGTGGAGTTGTTTTTTCGTTAAGCTATGTCATCCTACTGAAGTAAGCTGGCTGCTTTGGGCAGGAAGGCAGGCACGCATGCGTAGTAGAGTTTCCAAAAGCTTCCTATGGAAGCTGGGACCGTTCCCGCATGGGTTGCATTGGTGATGTCACCTATATGTGAGGACTTATTCCTGCTATTTCCAGAGAACACGTGCTACAGGTGAGTAGCTACACTGTCTTTATCATATCATACTTCTGCCTTTCCTTTACAGTATACATATTGAGATCTTTAAGTCTGTCTCCATATGCCTTATAACAAAAATCACTAGCCATTTTGGTAGCCATCCTCTGGACTGACTCTATCCTGTTTTTATCCTTTTAAAAGTGCAGTCTCCAGAATTGCACATAATACTTCAAATGACGTATCACTACAGATTTGTACAAAGGCACTATTGCCTCAGTTTTTCCTGCTGGCCATTCCTCTCTCTGTGCACCCATGCATCCTTTTGGCTTTTACCATCACCTTTTCTACCTGTTTGGCCACTTTAAGATCATGCAAAGTAAAGCCTTACTGTCTCAGATCCTGTAAACCTTTGGATTCCAGAAACTGCACCTTCTCCACTTTATCAGCGGTTCCATTAATTTACTCACCGCAGAGGTCAGACTGACCAGTCTGTAGGGGGAACTGTATTTAGCTCACGCCTTTTTCAGAAGTTCAGAGTCAGTTATATTCAGGTACTGTAGGTATGTTCCTATCCCTGGAGGGCTTTCCACTGCCTCAGGTACAGATTGTAAGTTAAGTGACTTGTCCAAGATCACAAGAAGCATCAGTGGGATCTGAACTTAGCTTCTATCATTGTCAGCTCACAGCTTTAACCATTAGGCTAGTCCTCTACTCTGTTGTGGTTACCAACATCTTCCTTACTTCCGTTTTTGTGGACAGGAACCACATTTGCCCTTGACTCTTAAAGAAGCATTGAAAAAGTCAGCCAAAGGAGCCCCCAGTAGTTCCCTTAGTTATTTTAATACCCTTAGATGAATCCCATCCAGCTCCATTGCTTTATCCACTTTTAGTTTTGCTAACTCCTCACAAATACAGTCTTCTGAAAACCATTTGAGGTCTCCCTCATTTGAGTTCCTATTTGTGTTTGTTTTATGAGGTCCATTACCAGCCCTTCATCCATGAACCCAGAACAGAATTTTTTTTTTTTATTTAAAAGCTTTTCTATACCGCGCTTTTTGAAATCAGTGTCGTTTACAATTAAAATTTCTTTGTACAATGCAGGACTTGCATTGCACTTACATTGAACAGGTATTGTAACTTGGATTTATAACTGGGGTAATTATATACAGGCTGAGCCCTCTATCACTAAGCTGTTTAACGACATGGCGGGCTTTCATAACTATATACAGAAATTGTCCTTTTTTACCATTATTTACAATCTATTTATTTATATTTATATTTGTTTACAATTCTTTACCATCTCAGATAGTTGGGTTAATGACTGTAGTTGCCTTGGTCTTCTTAGGGTATGCTAGGGATGCCGCTGGGCTGGAGGTCGTGGCTATCAGGGTGGGTTGGGGTATGGTGGTTGGGGTTGTATCGTTGGGCTGTGAGTAATGTAGAAGTAAAAGATGGTGCTTTAATGCCTTCCTGAATTGGGTGAGGTCAGTGATCGCTCTGATGGTTGTTGGGAGGCTATTCCAACAAGTAGGTGCATAGAACATAAAGGCTCTGCTCTTTGTTGTCTGAGAGCATTTTGTTATTTCCTTGGGGATTACAAGTGTGTTGGTAGCAAAGGTCCTTCTGGATCTGTTGGGAGGAGTGGGGTGGAGGAGGTCTGTTAGGGAGGAGGAGGATATCTTGTTGATGGCTTTGAAGGTCAGCAGTACTACTTTGTAAGTGAGCCGGCAGTTGATCATCAGCCAGTGTAGGTCCTTCAAGATTGGGGTTATGAGGTCTCTTCTGGATGTCCTGTGAAGGAAGCGGGCAGCAGCGTTCATTGGGAGCTGTAGTGGGTTTAGTGTGCCCTTGGGGAGTCCGTGCAGAATGTCGTTGGCGTAGTTGAAATGGGGAGTTACAAGCGCTTGGAAAATTGTTCGGAAGTCAGCTGGCTACAGCATGGGTCGGAGATGCCGAAGTGTTCGCATCTTGTGGTAGATGGCCCTTATGGTGGTGTTTATGTGCGCTTTCATGTCGAGGTGCTAGTCTAGCGTAACACCCAGGTAGAGTATGGTGGGTCTACTTGGGATCTCCGCGTCTCTCACTTTTATTGTAGCGGGAGGGGAAAAGTCTTTATTTCTTGTGATGAATAGTACATATGTTTTGTTAAAGTTAATCCGGAGATTCTGTGAGTGGAGCCAGTCAGTGATAGCATCAAAGCATTTAACTAATGTCGAGAAGTCAGGATGGGCAGTGGTGAATGAGGTGAACAGCAGTACATTGTCCGCATAAATCAGGCAAGAAATTTTGAAGGAGCGGATGATCTCACATATGGGCTGCATGTATATATTGAACAGGAGGGCAGAGAGTGAGGAGCCCTTTGGAACCCCCTGTCTTTGTTGAAAAGGCTCAGAGGTCATAGTTCCCATTCGTACGTGCTGCCATCTGTCTGTTAGGTATGACTTGCAACCAGCTCCAGGCTGAGCCCTGGATTCCCTTCTCATGGAGACGCGTCAGGAGCTGCTCATGGTTGACGGAGTCAAACGTTGAGGTGATGTCAAGGAAGACAAGCGCATACCCTCTTCTGATGTTGTCTATCCCTCTGCTTAAGGTATTGACTAGCGTGGTGAGTAGCGTCTCAAAGCCATGTGATTCTCTGAAACTGTGCTGGCATGTGTCTAGAGGGGCAGTGGTATCGATGTGATGCTGAATTTGACGTTGGACGACCTTCTCGATTATCTTAGCTAGCAGGGGGATGCTTGAGATTGGACGGTAGGATTCGGCCTTCTGGGGGTTCAGTTTGTTCTTTAGAAGGGGCCGTATGGACGTCTGTTTGAGGGTTGAAGGGAAGGTTCCCATTGAGAAGGATAGGTCCATGATCCTGGCTAGGATTGAGCTGAATTCCGTGTGCAGCGATCTTATCCAGAATGCTGGGCAGGGGTCATTTGGGGCAGTAGTAGTGGTGATGGCCGCGATGATGTTCTCAATGCATCTCTCAGAAGAAGAATTGTTAAGCAATTCCATTTTATCTTCATTAGCCTCTAGATATTCCTCTCCTTCACCATTGAGTCTCACAATGCCATCTTTGCAGTTCCTCTTGTCACTAGCATACCTAAATAAAAAATCTTGTCCCCATGTTTTACTTATAAGGCTATTATTTCTTCCATTAGCATTTTTGCTTTCCTAACTACTTTCCTAGCTTTCCATAGCTTCTCTAGATATTGCTGCTTGACTAACTCTTTCTGTGATATCTTATAATTTTTGAAGACTACCCTCTTTTTCCTTACCTTTTTGGCTACTTTTTTGAAAATCAGCAGCCTCCTTTTTTTTTCTTACTTATATTTACTTTCATAGCAAAAAAGGTTTGTTTTGCCCTTAAAATATCTTCTTCCAGCTTTGCCCACTATTGTTCTACTTCTCCCAGACATTGCCATTCAGCTAACAACTTCTTGAGGTATTCCCCTATCTTTGCAATGTTAGTTTTCCTGAAATCTTGCTTTTGAATGAATCATCTCCACCTATGTCCTAATACTGAAGCTCCCCATCTGGTGAACATGCATGCCAAATAATTACCCACTGCAACATCAGAAACACTCTCCCCATTTGGAAGCACCAAGTCCAATATCGCTCTCTCCTATTACCATTTGCTGAAACAGTTCTTCCTGTAGAGAATCCAGAATCTCCCTACTTTATAGATGACATCGCAATAGAGATATTCCAATCAACATCTAGTAAATTGAAATCTACCAATAGTACTTCCTCTTTCCTAGCAATATTGTGACTGTCTTCCATTAAATCTTTATTTCTTCTGTCTGTGAAGGAGCTCTGTATATCACACCAATGTACATAGGTTTTCCATTCCCTCTTTCCAGACTAATCCACAGTGCCTTCTCCTTACCTTATAAGCTATGTAGTTCTGTGACTTTAATATTATTAGGTTTTTTTTAAATTTACATATTATGCTACTCCTCCTTCCTTGCTTTCTACCCTTTCTTTCCTGAATAGATTATAGCCTGGTATGACTATTCCCCAAGACCAAGCAGGAAGTCAGTCCTCATATATGGGTAACGTCGGCGCCGACGGAGCCCCCGTGCGGAGCATTTCCCCAGCTTTCAAAGAAAGTCTTTGGGAATGCAGTGCGCATGCACGGTCCCCTTCCCGCCCAAGGGTGCCATCTTGCTCAGTCTTTCTTTTTCCGCGGAGCCCAACGGACTCCACAGCTGGCTCCACTCAGCACAGGAGGTCGGCTGACCCTGTACGCCTACAGGTGGCCAGCCATCACAGGGGATACCTGGGTTCTCAGCATAGTCCAGAAGGGCTACATGCTCCACTTCCACCAGCTACCCCCCTCCTACTTTCCAGGGGAGCCTCCAAGACTCCCTCTGCACAGAAACCTCCTCCTTCAGGAGTTGGCAAGTCTTTTAAAGGAACAGGCGGTGGAACCGGTGCCTCACCACCTGAAAGGGTAAGGCTTCTACTCCAGGTACTTCCTGGTTCCAAAAAGGACAGGAGGCCTCCAGCCTATCCTAGACTTGCGAAACTTAAACAAGTTTCTGGAGAGGGAAAGGTTCAAGATGCTTACCCTTGGGATACTTCTGCCCTACCTCCAGCAGGGAGATTGGCTATGCTCCTTAGAACTAAAGGATGCTTATACTCACATCCTCATCCATCCAGACCACAGACAATTTCTCAGATTTGTGGTGGGAGGAAACCATTTCCAGTACAGAGTACTTCCCTTTGGCCTAACTTCCGCCCCCAGGGTTTTCACCAAATGCCTGGCGGTGGTGGCAGCCTATCTCAGGAATCAGGGAATTTTTGTCTTCCCATACCTGGACAACTGTCTCATCAGGGGCCAGTCTCTCCAGGAGGCCAGACAAGCCACTCTTCGCACTGTCTCTCTTCTTCAGCACCTGGGCTTTGTCATAAACTACACAAAGTCCACTTTTCTCCCCTCACAGAACCTAGAGTTTATAGGGGCAAGATTAGATACCCTGCAGGCAAGAGCTTACTTGCCCAAAGACAGGGCCCACAGACTAATGGACTTGGCCAACCAGTTCCAAAGCAATTCTCAGGTCTCCGCTAGGCATTTCCTGCGGCTCCTGGGCCACATGGCATCCACGGTACATGTGACTCCGAATGCCCGTCTGCACATGCGGGCTGCTCAGTGGTGTCTCAGAGCTCAGTGGGCGCAGGCCACAGGCGACCTCCGAGACAGAGAAAAGGTGTCCAAACCACTTTTGGACTCCTTGCAGTGGTGGCTACATCTCCCAAAGCTTCTCAGGGTTTGGGAGCACAAGGGTGCTGACGACCAATGCTTCCTTAAAGGGCTGGGGTGCAGACTTTTTCTCATGCCCTCTCTCATCAGTCTGTCTTAGTTCAGACAGACAATCAGGTAGCAATGTTCTATGTGAACAAGCAGGGGGGCACAGGTTCCAGGCTCCTCTGTCAGGAGGCGCAGGCCCTTTGCTCCTTTGCAGTCAAACAAGGCATGTTTCTCAAAGCAGTTTATCTACCTGGTCAGGAGAACTTCTTAGCAGACAAGCTAAGCAGGATTCTCCAGCCCCACGAATGGCAGTTGAATCCATTGCTGGTCTAGCAGGTCTTTCTACGATGGGGACTTCCATCCATCGATTTCTTTGCAAGTCCACTGAACCGTCAGCTGTCCAGGTTTTGCTCCAGACAGCCGCATCCTCTGAGAATGTCAGCAGATGCTTTTCTGATCTCTTGGCCTACGGGCCTCCTGTATGTGTTTCCTCCCACACCCCTGGTGGCCCGAACTCTGTTCAAAATTCTCCGGGACAAGGCCTCGGTGATTCTGGTAGCCCCCAGATGGCCGAGGCAACCGTGGTTTCCACTTCTGCTACAGTTGGCGGTGGAAACTCCTTTCCTTCGGGGGTTGCAACACGATCTCCTGTCTCAAGATCAGGGTTCTCTTCTGCACCCCAATCTCAGGTCCCTCAATCTGATGGCCTGGCTGCTGAAAGGATAGTGCTAGCTCCCTTGCTTCTACCTAAGGAGGTTAAAGAGGTGGTTTTGGCCTCTAGGAGGCAGTCCACCAGAAAGTCTTATGCCTTCAAGTGGCGTAGGTTCACAATATGGTGTGCTCAGCGCAATGAAGATCCTTTCTCCTGCCTTGTGCCAGTAGTACTGCAGTATCTACTTCACCTTACTTCATACTTAAAGAGAAATGATGAACAAACAAACCTCTTCCAAAGACGGGGAAGCTGTAAAACTAGAGGGCATAACATGAAGCTGCAAGGTGGTAAAATGAAAGGCAATGTCAGGAAAATTTCTTCACTGAAAGGGTGGTGGATGCTTGGAATGCCCTCCCGATGGAAGTGGTGGGGGCAAACACGGTGATAGAATTCAAAATGGCATGGGACAAACACAGTGGATCCCTTTACAGCAACAGGATAAAAATAAAATAAACGGTACCATCTAACTTCTGAACCATCTAATGTCTCAACAAATAGGGGTGTCCTACATGGAGTGGTGGGTTCACCCCTAAACAAAGACATGGGGAGGGGTGGCCTGCACAGAGCGACAGGTGCACCTACTCTTGCCATCTTGCTGGGCAGACTAGATGGACCATGCTGGTCCTTATCTGCCGACACTTACTATGTTACTATGTTAACTGTCAGACCTAGGTCTTAAATCTAACTCTGTTCGGGTCCACCTCAGTGGAGGGACCGTCTCTGTCGGTTCATCCCTTGTTGTCCCGCTTCCTCAGAGGTCTTCTTCTTCTCAAGCCTCCGGTTCGTCCACCGGCGACTGAGTGGGATTTGAACGTGGTCTTGCAGCAACTTACTCGCCCACCGTTTGAGCCGATGGCTACTTGCCATTTGCACTTCCTTTCTTGGAAATTGCTCTTCCTGGTAGCTCTTTCCTTGGCCAGACGTGTGAGTGAACTACAAGCTCTGGTTTCTGATAGACCGTACACTCAGTTCTATAGGAACAGGATGGTCCTACGGATTCACCCGAAGTTCCTTCCAAAAGTCGTCTCCTCTTTCCACCTCAACCAGGAGGTGGTTCTTCCGACCTTCTTTCCCAGGGCGCATACCAGACGGGCTGAAACAGTCTTGCATACCCTGGACTGTTAGAGGGCATTGTCTTTTTATATAGAACGTACGCGGGGGCATCGAAGGGCTACTCAGCTCTTCGTCTCCTTTGACCCTAATAAACTGGGGTTACCTGTCTCCAAGCATACGTTGTCCACTTGGGTAGCAGATTGTATTGCCTGGGCGTACAAGGCAGCCGATCTCCCCTTGCAGGGTCGAGTCACGGCCCACCGTGTCAGGGCGAAAGCCGCGTCAGTAGCTCATCTCCGCTCTGTTCCATTGGCAGACATCTGCCAGGCTGCTACTTGGTCTTCAAGCCAGACTTTTGCAGCCCACAACGGCTTTCCCGATGCTGAGCCCCAAGCCGAGCACCTCCCGTGAGGCCCGGGTGTCTTTGGAGTCCCACGGCAGCAGCCCCTCCGCAAAGACCCCAGACCCCGGAAAGAAAAAGGAAAAATCCTCGAGACCAGTCGAGGTTTCACCAGTGGAACCCGGTAATGTCCCATGGCAGGACTCGGGCGACTTCAAGCAATGTCCCCCTAAGGTCTCTAAAAAGGAGTCCTCGGCCGGCAGTGACCGTGTGAGGCTTCTCAAGGCCGTGATTCTCATTGAGGATGCACTCGTGAGAGTGCCGGCGTAGGGCCCGAGGCCCTCTGTGCCCATGTCAACAGTTGTGGAGCCTTCTCATATTGAATTCCAAATGGCGACCCAGAAGCAGAATATTTCTGCCATCCTGGCCTTGCAGCAGGCGATGATGTCAGATTTGTCCGCATCATCTGCCCCGACAACTGGGCCCCCGATTGCAGGGGTGTTCCTGGGCATAGAGCCAGGCTCTGAGCACCAGGGGCTTCGGGCAAACCCTCAGCACCAATCAAGATCCAGGTCCCGATCCTCGGGTGTCTGGTCCTCTCCGGCCAGTTTCCTGGAGTCCAACTCAAGATCCACTGAAGGACCCCAGTTTCTCAGGGCCAGCCTCGATGTGCAGGAGTCCCGATCCTCAGAGTTCTCAACGCCCTCTGGCTCTGATTGGGAGACTGATGTCGAGGCCTCTCCCGAGACCTTTCGACACTGAGACATCCCTTCAGAGCGGTCTCTCCCAGAGCCCCGGCACTATTCTTCCCCCGAGGACGTGGCCTTCTACGACTTTGTCTGGAACATGGCCCAGTCCCGACTGAGTCAGAGGAGGACCCATGCACCGAAGAACTGGAGATTCTCTAGTATAAATTGCCGCCAAAGGAGACACTTATGGTGCCGGTACAGCCCATCCTAGAGAGGCTGCTCCTATGGATGTGGGAGACCCCAGCCTTGGTGCTGGTCGTCAGTCGACACCTTGACGCCATCTACCACGTCAAGAAGGGCCCGGGTTTTCAAAAGTCCCAGCTCCCACATAACTCCATGGTCATGGAGTCTGCTATGCAAAAGCTGAAAAGTCAGAACTACTACTCTTCTGTTCCCCCGGGCAGAGAGGCCCGAGCCCTCGATGCCCTCGGGCATAAGTGCTTCCTGGGATCCATGCTAGGCTGTCGGATACAGGCCTATGATTTGTACATAGGCATGTACCTTAAGGGCCTCATCCAAGAACTGGCAGGCTTCTCTGCAGACCTTGGCAGAAAACCCCTCCACAGGTTCCAAGATCTGACAGCCAGGATCTGGTACTGCTCGAAGTTCCTATCCTGCGCCGCCTACGACAGCTTTGAATCCACAGCCCGGGTAGCAGTAGCGGGCATTGGGGCCCAGCGCTAGGCCTGGTTGCAGACCTCCGACCTTGAGCAATGGGTACAAAAGAAGTTGCTTGATGCCCCCCTGCACCAGGGAAAACTTGTTTGGCAAGCCCATGGCCAACAAGGCGACCGAGATATAGGCTGAGGTCGTGACTAGGCAGAGGCTCTCGAGGAAAACCTCTACCCTTCCCCTGAAGAAGCTGTAGGGAAAAATTCCTCTTTTCCCAAGGAAAAAAGGGCTCTTTTCACTAGGGCCATTACCAGCCCTACTCTTGCCAACAGCAATAGGGCCCCCAGTTCAAGAACCAGAGTCTTGGGCAGAGGAAGCCGAAGTCTTAAAAACCTCAACCACCGGAGGCGGAGCCAGCTAAGGACCTGCATGGACGTCTAGAGGAGAGCTCCCGCTCCACCCATCTGAAAACCCTGTCCCTCCCTGGTTTGTAGGGCTGCTTGGCTGCTGAAACTCCATAATCTGCTGTGAGAAATGGCCTGCGGCAAACAAACCAAGTTAGAATTCTCCAATGTACAAAACTCTGGCGCTAAACGGTCAAAAGCGGACCCGCTTTCCCCGCTCAAGATGGCGCCGCTGCAGGAGCATGAAGAGGGGCTCCGAGAAATCCTCCATGAAATTAGGGCTGTGCGCAGTCGAGTAGATACTAATGGTGACTGTTTGTGCGAGCTGCAAGCGGATACCAAAGAACTAAAGGAGCAACTGCTATCGCTGATGGCTAGAATGGAAAAAGTGGAAGCTAAAGCCGCAGCACATGATGAAAAGCTGACGCAGATAGAGAAAGGAGTAAGGAAGGTGGATTTCTTGGAGCGCTCCTTGGAAGACATGAATAACAGGGCGCGTAGGAACAACATTCGCATTATTGGAATCCCGGAAGGTGCGGAGGGCAAGGACCCTATTGCGTTTTTGGAGGACTTGATACCAAAATTGTTGAAATTGAGCATGGCTCGCCCATTTGAAATCGAAAGGGCACATCGTGTTCCCACGACGCTGAATGCACAGTCTAAAACACCGAGGCCATTAATCTTTTGTGTTTTGCGCCACCAGCAAGTTGTGCAGGTTATGAATGCTGCGAGGGCATGTTCGGCTCTCCAGTTTGAGGGCCATAGAATCTCTTTTTTCCCTGACTTCAGTAAGCCCACAGTGGCGAAGAGGAAACAATTCCTGGCTTTTAGAGAAAGACTGCAGCGTCTCCAAGCACGCTATGGATTATATTACCCTGCTCGTTTTCGAGTCACGCTCAATAGCGTAACTAAGAACTTTGAAGACCCTGCGGTTCTTGAAAGATTTATTGCAGATCAAGAGCCTCTTCAGATGCAATGACTTTTTAACTTGATGGTATTTCAGGTGGAGACATGCTAGGGTATAGCTGGAGGAGCCTTGTAATGCGGATGGCTTAACCCTGCAAGAGATCTGTGTTGGGAGTGACTCTCTGGCTCAAGAGGGCTTACTGTTCGTGGCTCGGGGTCCAGGAGGGGTTGTTTCTATGGGAGAGGGGCCTAAACGTTTTCTTTTTTTTTTGTGTGCAGTGGGGGTTCGACGGGCAGTCTGCTAGTCCAATGCTGGTTTACCCAATCTGGGTTGAGTGGGGGTTGTTTTTATTTTGTTGGGGATATAATTGGCTCTCCGAGGAGTGTAGGAATGTGAATGTTGGTAATGGGCGGCCCGCAGCATTTACTGAGATGTACTTACTGTTTGTTTGTGTGAGTGATTATGGCTAGGGATGTGCATCTACTCTCTCTGAACGTGAAAGGAATTAAGAGCCCAATAAAAAGGAAGAAGATAGTTGCATATTGTAAACATCAGCAGGCGGACCTGGTTTTACTGCAAGAAACTTACTTGAATTTGGAAGAGTCTAAAAAATTAGAGAACAGGCACTATTTGCTTCTGGGGGCCTCGCCAGCTTTAGAAAAGAAAAACGGGGTGGTGATCCTGGGGAGGAACATAAGAACATAAGATATGCCATACTGGGTCAGACCAAGGTCCATCAAGTCCAGTATTCTGTTTCCAACAGTGGCCAATCTAGGTCATATGTACCTAGCAGTTTCCCCAAGAGACACAAGTTCCACAATGCTTGTACTGGGTCAAGCATTGATATCTTCGGTCACTTCTTAATAATGGTTTATGGACCTTTCCTCCAGTAACTTGTCCAAACCTTTTTTAAACCCAGCTACACTAACAGCCTTTACTACATCCTCCGGTAACAAATTCCAGAGTTTGATTATACGTTGAGTGAAAAAATATTTTCTTTTATTAGTCTTAAATAGTTTACCCTGTAGCTTCATTGCATGTCCCCTAGTCTTTCTATATTCTGATAAGGTAAACAATCGATCTACGTTTACCTGTTCCACTCCATTCATTAATTTATAGACTTCTATAATATCTCCCCTCAGCCGTCTCTTTTCCAGGTTAAAGAGCCCTAACCTTTTTAGCCTTTCTTCATAGGAGTATCCTTCCATCCCCTTTACCATTTTGGTGGCTCTTCTCTGTACCTTTTCTAAAAATCGCTATATCCTTTTTAAGATACGGCGACCAGAATTGCACACAATATTCAAGGTGCGGTCTCACCATGGAACGATATAGAGGCATTATAATATCTTTTGTTTTATTTTCCATTCCTTTCCTTATCATACCTAGCATTCTATTTGCTCTCTTGGCCGCCGCTGCACACTGGGCCGAGGGTTTTAACATGGTATCCACAATGACGCCTAAATCTTTTTCCTGGGTGGTGGTTCCTAATGTGGAACCTTGCATCGTGTAACCATAGTTTGGGTTGTTCTTCCCTAGGTGCATAACCTTGCACTTGTCCACATTAAATTTCATCTGCCATTTTGATGCCCAGTCTTCCAATTTATCAAGATCCTCTTGCAATTTTTTCACAATCCTCTTGTGTTTTAACAACTTTAAATAGTTTTGTGTCATCTGCAAATTTGATAACCTCACTCGTTATTCCACTTTCCAGGTCATTTATGAATATGTCAAAAAGCAGCGGACCCAGCACAGATCCCTGGGGTACACCACTATTCACCTTTCTCCATTGGGAAAATTGGCCATTTAGCCCTACCCTCTGCTTTCTATCTTTTAACCAGTTCCTGATCCACAATAGTACACTGCCTCCTATCCCATGACTCTTTAGTTTTGCCAAAAGTCTCTCATGAGGGAAGACATTGGGCTGCAGAGTTAACGCCACACACTGTGATGCGGAGGGGCACTGGGTGGTGGTTTCCGCAGAGATTGGGGGGAGACTTTTATCATTGTAAATGTCTATTGGCCAAATTCAGATTATCCCAAATTTTATTTAGAGCTAACTAGAGAGTTACAGGAACACTCCACCTCTCCTATGATAGTGGGTGGAGATTACAATGTAACACTTGATCCCCTGGTAGATAAAAATCCTGGGAGGGTGGAGGGCACTGCTAGAGCACGAGTGGTTCTTAAGGGTCTTGTCACTTTCCTAGGGTTGATTGATATTTGGAGACTTATGCACCCTACTGAGAGGGATTTTACTTTCTTCTCCCCCCCCCCCCCCGCATCAATCCTGATCGAGACTGGATTTTTTTCTGATCTCGAAAAGGTTGGTCCCAGGGGTGCGGAGCACTGATATTCTAGGTATGCATATTTCAGACCATGCTGCCATTTCCCTGAGAGTGGAGTGGGATGAAGGGCACGGTCAGCCGCAGGCCTGGTCCTTTAAAAGATCTATGCTAGCTGACCCTCTGTTTCAGGAGGAAATTAGAGTAGCCATAAAGGGGTACTTTAGTACAAACAAACTGTTGGACACTTTGCTTTGGGCGTGGTGGGAGACCTTTAAGGCCTATCTACGGGCAACGATTACTAGCTTCTCCATCAAAGAACATAGACAAATAAAAGCCAAATTGAGTATTTTGGAGGAACAAATTAGGGCAGGAGAGAGACTGTGGTTCAAGCATGCAGATCAAGGCATTATGCACCGGTTGCAAAGGCTTCGTTATCAGTATAACGAGATCTTGAGCTCAGAGATAGAGCATTTACTGTTGAAGCAACGATCTCGGTATTATGGTGAGAATAATAAAGGGGGCAAATTGTTGGCCAAACCCTTAAAGAGGAGGCAGGAAAAAGCTCGTGTTACGGTCATTGTCGATCAAAATCGTGGGGCTTTGACTAACACTGAGCAGATACTGGAGGCATTCTCAGGCTTCTCTCAGCAGCTGTACTCTTCTGAGAGCAATTCTGAGGCTGCGGCCCTAGAACAATTCTTGCAGCAGTTGGATCACCCTGCGTTGCCTATGCATTTGGTGAGTGAGATGGACAAGTCTTTCTCAGGGGTGGAAATCAGCAAGGCTATTGCTAGCATGGCATCGGGGAAAGCAGTAGGCCCCGACGGTCTCCCGTTAGAATTCTATAAAGTTTTCCGCAACAATCTTCTCCCCTACCTGCTGATATATTATGAGGCTCTAGGTAAATCCCCATCGGAGGTTGGCAACTTTGGGGAGGCAACAGTAGTTGTTTTAGAGAAGCCCGGAAGAGACCCCACTCAGGTAGCGAACTATAGACCCATTTCCTTGTTAAATGCGGACTACAAAATATACGCCACGGTTTTAGCGAGCAGACTCTCTAAAGGCATGAGAGGGTTGGTTCATCCTGATCAGTGTGGTTTCATACCGGGAAGGGCGACATCTGATAACGCTAGGCTTTTATGCAAAGTTTTGGAAAGAGCGACTCTTTTAGGAGATGCCTATGTCGGCCTTTCTTTGGATGCTGAGAAGGCCTTTGACAGGCTAGAATGGCCATTTTTGTTTAAAACCTTAGAATGGTTCGGTCTGGGTCAAAAGTTTATCAATATGATACGGGCCCTTTACTGGAACCCTAAAGCCCAAATTTGTGCGAATGAGGCTCTTTCGCGCTCCTTTTCGTTACATCGGAGTACTCGTCAGGGTTGTCCTCTCTCGCCCTTGCTTTTTAATTTGGCCTTAGAGCCGTTAGCCATCGCAATACGACAAAATAAAGACATCAGGGGTTTTGCAGTTGGGGATTGGCAAGTTAAAATCTCAGCCTACGCTGATGACCTTTTGCTCTTCACGCAACCTTCCGCAATCCCTGAGGTTCTAAATTTGATTGAACACTACTCCGGGTTATCGGGGTACAAAATAAATTGGAACAAGTCCATTGCTTTTCCAATGAATGACAAGGCCACAGCAGAACAATTAGCTCCTTTTCCTTTTCGTTGGGAAACAGGAAATATAAAATATCTGGGAGTTAAGTATGGCTACCCCCTGGAGCAAGCTGTGCAGGAAAACATGAGTGATCTCTTACAAGCTATAAAGCTTTCAGTGCTAACCTGGTCACCTTTACATCTTTCCTGGTGGGGAAGGTTAGAGATTATAAAAATGACTTTAATGCCAAAAATCAATTAAATGTTAGGCATGCTTCCGATTCCGCTGGCCCCGTGGTTTTACGATGAAGTGGAAAGATGCTTGTCTAGATTTTTATGGGCAGGCCGGCAGCCTAGGATTGCTCTCAGAAAGTTAAAAGCTGCTAAAGATAAGGGGGGGAGTCCATTTTCCGGATTTTCGGTCTTATCATCAAGCGTTCCTCTTAAAACAAGGTGCGCTGTGGGCATGTGAGGAGGACCTGGATTCCAAACCAGTGTGGCTAGAAATAGAGAAGCGGATTGTATGCCCCTGCCCATTACGGCTTCTCTTAGGTATGAAACACACCGAGAAGTCATTAATAGGTAAAGTGGTATCCACTACCCAGGAGGCTTATTTGTCTCTGATGAGCCGATTGGGCGCTGGAGCCCCTCCCACTAGGAGATCACCTCTTTGGTGGAATCCAAAGTTTAAAATTAATGGTAAGTTGTTTGCATGGAAGAATTGGCAAGCTTGTGGTATCTGGTCCTTAGATCATTTGCTTGGCCGTACGGACTGGAAAGATTTCCGTACCCTGCAGCAAGATTATGCCCTCCCAGATTCGGCCCGGTTTCAGTGGCTGCAGCTCCAACATAGCCTTAAAGCAGTTAATATATCTGCTACTGCGCTGTCTTCAGATGATTGTTTAATTCGATGGTTGACGGCGATAGCAGACTTTTCTGGAGCTGCATCCAAAATCTACGCGTTCCTGAGAGATAACAACCCCTTTCACGCACAGGGGCTTGAAAGGGGATGGGAGGTGGAGGTGTTGAGACCTGTTCCTCGGAGTGTGTGGAGACCCATATGGGGCCCTGTCACGAGGGTGTCCAGGTCAGCTACGGTTACCCAGACTCTGTTTTTCTTCCTGCACCGGGCTTATATTACTCCTGTTAAATTAGCCAAGTGGGATAAGGCAGCGTCGGGTAAGTGTTGGTCCTGCCTAGTAGAATTTGGTACTTTCATGCATATGGTCTTCGAATGCCCTCACGTTCAGAGATTTTGGAAGCCTGTCTGGAACAGGATGAAGTCTGTGTTAAAATTCTCTGATGCACTGTCCTGGAGCACAATCTGCTTAAGATCAGCAGCGCATGTCTCGGGCCTAACTAAAGAAAATCGTTTCCTGTTTAATTTTATGATTGCCATTGCTTTAAAAGTTATTTTCGCAAACTGGAAAGATTCGCGAAGGCTTTGTATGGATATGTGGTGGAACCTTGTGTGTCAATATGCTAAGTACGAGAAGTTGTACAGCAAGCTCCATTACCCGGATAAAGAGGGTATAACTGTGAGCAAATGGAGGTTGCTGAACAATTGTGCCACACGGGCTCATACAAGCAGTGTCTCCCCTTGAGTAGTAAAGTCTTGCTGTTCTTAGTGGCAGGCTAGGGGGCGTCTCTTCACTTTGGAGGTGTGGGCTTGCTTTTGCTGATAGGGTTTACATGGGAGCCTTGGAGAGCCGGGGGGGGGGGGAGGGTTGATGGGGGGGGTTTGTAGTACTAGGATGTTATATTATATTGGTGTGTGTTTTGATGAGCTGTGAAACTTATAAATAAAAGTTGGAAAAAAAAAAAAACCTCAACCACCAGTTTCCACCCAGCTTGGGGGAAGCTTTTGACTCCCCGGGTGGGGCCTCCTTCCCCCCCCCCCCAGGAGACCCTCCCCAGCCCACAGGGGGCCGCCTGGTACTCTTCGCCTACAGGTAGACCGGGGTCACCACAGACCAGTGGGTCTTACAGGTAGTAAAGGAGGGCTATCTCCTCAGGTTCCAGAAACACCCCCAGGGTTCTTCCCAGGAGAGCCGGTGTGGCCTCTCCTTCACCAAACCTTGCCTTTTTCAGAGCTCGCAGGTTGCTCAAGGACAGGGTGGTAGAACCTGTACCCAGGCATTTGTGGGGAAAAGGTTTCTACTCCAGGTATTTCCTTTCCCCAAAAGAACAGGGGGCCTCCGGCCCATACTAGACCTGTGAAATCTGAACAACTTTCTGGTAAGGGAGAAGTTCAAGATGCTCTCCCTTGGAATTCTGCTGCCCTGTCTCCACCAGGCAGACTGGCTGTGCTCCCTTAGACCTAAAGGATGCATATACCCACATCCTGATTCACCCCTCCCACAGACAGTATCTAAGGTTTGTGATGTGAGGAAAGCACTACCAGTACAGGGTGCTTCCATTCAGCCTGGCCTCCTTGCCAAGGGTCTTTACGAAGTGCCTGGTGGTCGTGGCCATCCATATGCACCTACAAGGGACCTTTGACTTCCCCTATCTGGACAACTGGCTCATCAAAGGCAGTATGGCCTCCAAGGCTAGCCAGGCCACAGGGCGAACAATCTGCCTCCTGCAGCACCTAGAGTTCATCATCAACTACCCCAAATCCCACCTTTCTCCAGCCCAAACCCTGGAGTTCATAGGTGCCCAGCTGGACACATTACACGTCAAGGCCTTTCTCCCAAAAGAAAGGGCACATTGGCTCGTGCAGTTGTTGGGAGAGGTGCAGACTCACCAATTTGTACCGGCTCACCTCCTCCTCCGCCCACTGGGCCAGTCACGCCCCTAGCCCACTTGCACATTCGGGCAGCCCAGTAGTGCCTCCGCTCCCAGTGGACTCAGGCCACGGGCAGATTGCGTTTCAGGGTCAACAGCCAACTAGTGGACTCCCTCAACTGGAGGCAGTCTCTATGCCACCTCCAGGTGGGGATGCCCTTCCAGGTGCCCGCACCACAGAGGGTCGTGACCACGGATGCCTCCCTCCTGGATTGGGGGGCACACTGTAGAGATCTCTGCACGCAAGGCAGCTGATCGCAGGAGGAGTCGCTCCTGCAGATCAACCTCCTGGAACAGAGTCATCTTCCTGGCCTTGCGAACATTTTCCGCCACCTCCTGTGCAGCCAACCTGTGCTGATCCAGACAGACAACCAGGTTGCCATGTTTTATGTGAACAAGCAGATGGGCAGGGGTTCATACCCCCTCTGCCAGGAAGCGGTGGCTCTCCTCTTCCTTGCCGTATACCACAGAATGCTCCTACGAACAGTATTTTCAAGTCAGGAAAATTGCTTAGCGGACAAACTCAGCAGAGTCCTCTGTCCACACGAATAGCGTCTGAACCCCAGGGTAGCGCAAAAACTCTTCCACATCTGGGGCAGGCCCGTGATGGACCTGTTCGCCTCCCTGGACAACACGCAGCTGCCGCTTCTGCTCACAACAGCCGCACCCAGGGAAGGTGGCAGCGGATGCCTTCCTGATCCTTTGGTCCAAGGGCCTCCTCTGTGCCTTCCCACTGACACCGCTGGTGGCCAAGACTCTCTTCAAGTTCCACAGCAAGCAGACATCAGTAATTCTGAATGCCCCCAGATGGGCCTGACAACCCTGGTTCCCTCTGCTGCTCTTCTTGATGGTGTCACTCCCAGTCCCACTGTGTCAGGATCTGGACCTTCTGACCCAGGAGGAGGGCTCCTTCCTGCACCCCAACTTGGGGTCACTAGTGTTAGCGGTGCGGCTGCTGAAAGGGTTGCCCTAGCTTCTTTCAGTCTTCCCAGGGAAGTTGAGGAGATTCTCCTGGCCTCCCAAAAACCCTCCACCAGACAAGCGTATGCCTTTAAATGGAGAAAATTCTTTGTCTGGTGTGCAGAGAGAGGAGAGAGTTCTTTCTCCTGCCGTATGCAACTAGTGCTACAGTACTTACTGCACCTCTCGCATGCCGGCCTGCAGTCTAATTTGGTGAGGGTGCACCTCAGTGCCATAGCTGCTCACCATCACCCTGTAGAGGGGAAACCCCTCTCAAACCAGCCCCTCATCTCCAGATTCTTCCAGGGCCTGTTGCTATTGAAGCCCCCTCTCCACGCCCTGGCAGCGGAGTGGGACCTTAAAGTGGTGCTCTCCCAACTCAACAGACTGCCGTTCAAGCCTCTGGCCACTTGCCATTTGAGATATCTCTCCTAGAAAGTGGTCTTTCTGGTGGCCATCACTTCCGCTCGGAGAGTGAGTGAACTCCAGGCCTTGGTGGCGGACCTGCCATATATAAAGTTCTATAAGAACAGGGTAGTGCTCCACACAGAGCCCAAGTTCCTCCCCAAGGTGGTATCTCCCTTCCACCTCAACCAGGATGTGGTCCTACATAGTAACATAGTAAATGATGGCAGATAAAGACCAGCATGGTCCATCTAGTCTGCCCAGCAAGATGGCAAGAGTAGGTGCACCTGTCGCTCTGTGCAGGCCACCCCTCCCCATGTCTTTGTTTAGGGGTAAACCCACCACTCCATGTAGGACACCCCTATTTGTTGAGGTGTTATATGGTTCAGAAGTTAGATGGTACCGTTTATCTTGTTTTTATCCTATTGCTGTAAAGGGATCCACTGTGTTTGTCCTCCCCACTTTTTTTCCACGGCCCCATGCTGGCAGGGAGCAGATCATATTGCATACATTAGACTGTAAGCGAGCCCTGTCCTTCTACCTGCAAAGGACCCAGGCCCATCGCAAAGCTCCTCAGCTCTTTGTATCATATGATCCCAGTAGATTGGGCTCCCCATAATGAAGTGGACTCTGTCCACTTGTGTGGCAGACTGCATTGCTCTCGCCTATGGGCAAGTGGGCCATGGCCATATCAGTAGCCAACCTCTTCTCAGTGCCGGTGATGGAAATCTGCAGAGCCGCCACATGGTCTTCGATTCATATGTTGTAGTGCATTACTGCCTGGAGAGTGAGTCCTGCAGGGACAGTGCCTTCAGGCAGGCAGTACTCCATAATATTTTCAGGGTGTAGGCAACTCCTGCCCTCCGACCCTTCTGTGTTTAGGCTACCAGAGTGATAGTGTTGCTGGATGCTAGGATCTTGCAGAGTCTCTCAGTGAGGACTCACCTTCTGCAACTCACAACTCGCCGACTGGTTGCTGTTGGTGCTGTCGTGGTTCAGTCCTACGGAGCCTGGAGCTAGGGAGTCCCATATATGAGGACTGACTTCCTGCTTGTTTCTGGAGAAAGCGTAGTTACTCACCTTTAACAGGTGTTCTCCAGGAATAGCAGGAATCAGTCCTCACAGCCCTCTCTCCTCCCCTTTGAGTTGCCTCCCTACATTGTTTTCTGTCCTTTTTCGCTATGTCATCTGACTGACCAAAATGGCACCCTTGGGCAGGAAGGGGACTACGCATGCGTGGTAGCATTCCCAAAGGCTTTCTTTGAAAGCTGGGGAAACGGTCCGCGAGGGCTCTGTCAGCGCCAACGTCACCCATATGTGAGGACTGATTCCTGCTGTTCCTGGAGAACATCTGTTACAGGTGAGTAACTATGCTGTCAGGTTTGTTAAAGCTTTTCACTCATTTGAATTTGTGATAAAAAACGCTATTTAAATCAGGCGCTTAATTTGTAAAGAGTGGATTTTCAGCTATGGAAGTACTGCTTAAAACCCGGTAAACCTCTGAGCTGCGTTCTCTATTTTTCCACTGCATTATCTGCCCTGGAAATGCTGTGCATACCCCCAACAGATAATGTGCAACAGTTGCAGCTAATGTGGCACTATTTGCGCTGTATGCCCCTAAGCCTCTTATTTATTTTGGCTGTATTTTTTTTCCTCTGGATCTTGATTAGATTGCAGCATGGAACTGTTTCTCTGTGTTTTTAACCACTGAACTCAACTCCTTACCCCCTTATACTAGACACATCCAACCAACATCAAGGAGGAAGATTCAAATCGAATGACACCCTGGCTAGGAGAATAATTACTCAACCACTACGGAGCCCACAGTAAGGGAAGAAATTACCCGTAGGGAGGAGGGAGGGACAAGAAACCTCAGTCAGGGGTTACTGGCTGAACATAAAAGCTTTCCAATGGCACTTAACGGATAATAGAGTCCCACACTTTCTCCAAGCTACAAAGACTCCAACCGCACTGTGAGCAGACTGTCGACTCAAGTTTCACCCCTTTTGTTTAAATGGGCTGCATCAGGACATGCACGGTGCAGTTGTATTTGAAGATCTCCAGGAACAAGCAGGGATGAGTCTTCACATATGGGTACATCGGTACCGACAGAGCCTGTGCGGGAACGCTCCCCAGCTTCCCAAAAAGGAAAGCTTTTGGGAGCATCCCACAGCGCCTGCGCGCTGCCTTCCCGCCTTTCCTAACCATCTCTCCTCAGTTCTTCTTTGCCGCGGAGCCAGCAGGTCGAGCCCTGTCACCGCTGAAGAAGTTCTTTATTTTATTTTATTTCTTTGGTCGCGTGTCTGCCTTCCCCGACTCCGGACCGGTACCGCCGGTTTTTTTCTCTTTGGCCTCAGGGCCTACAAGAAAATTTCCCTCATGGAAAAACCAGCCTCCGGGTTCAAAAAATGCACTAAGTGTAGCGGTACTATTTCTGTTACAGATACCCATGAATGGTGTCTTAAATGTTTGGGTCCTGAACACTCCATTCCGGATTGTCCGTCCTGCTCTCTAATGTCTAAACGGGGTTTACAGAACCGAGCAGCTAAGCTCCATGTGCTGTTTCCCGCTGATGCAGCGTCTGTAGCATCGACATCTTCCAGGTCTTCTTCTCCTGATGGATCTCAGGTAACCAAACATAAACCTACCAGGTCCTCGAAGGGTAGATCTCCCTCTAAGCATCGAGATGCCTCCGGGCTTGCCCTCGAGGATCCTGCGCCAGCAAAACAACCCCGGCGGGAAGCTCCAGCTTCCAAAGCTCCTCCTATGTGGTTACAGGTTGACATCGATGGCACGGCCTCGACCGATCACCTGTTAGAATGCTCTGGGGTACCGGCACAATCTCCCGGTACCGACTTCCAGGCATTCATGGCGTCCATGGATCACAATGTTCTGTACATGCAGCGGGCTATTACGGCCTTCATTCAAGCTGCGACGCCGCTGGTACCGAAACAAACTCCGTTGTCGGTATCGGCTCCGGTACCGGCACCAGTGCCGATACCGGTACTGACTGCATCGACATCGACCAGGATACCGGCTGCAGCGGTTCCTTGTCCAGGGCTCCTTATCGGTACCGATCCGGTACCGGGGACGCCCGATGTCGATACTGCTCGATACGCGTATCGAGCGTTGGAAGAGCACCCTGACAGGCGATACTTTGATTCCTATGATGATTCTGATACATCAGACGAGTCTCCTGAAGTATCCATAGCCCTTCCTGAAGAGCCTTCTCCAAAAAGAAGAATGTCTCCCCCAGAGGACTTGTCCTTTCAAGACTTCATAAGAGAAGTAGCTAAAGGACTTTCTATTTCAGTAACCTCTGAATCAGAGCCTAGAGCAAAAAAATTGGATATTTTAGGCTATTCTAAGGCTCCTAAAGAGGCAGTCACCTTACCAATTCATGAGATTCTTTATGAACACATGATTGATCTATGGGAGACTCCTCTTACTCTCTCTCCTCATTCTCGCAGATTAGACACTATGTATCGTGTTCCTCCCTGTCCTGGATTTCATAAAACTCAGCTTCCTCACCATTCCATTGTGGTGCAGTCAGCTATGAAAAGGATAAAGAGTACAAAGAGACACTCTTCTGCTCCTCCAGGAAGAGAATGCAGGACCTTGGATGCTTTTGCTGGAAAATCTTCCAAGCCAGTATGCTTATTGCCAGAATCAACTCATATAGTCTTTACATGGGTATGTTTCTAAAAGAAGTTGCAGAAAAGCTGCACACTTTCCTCCCTTTTCTTCCAGAGGATAAAAGGGAGGAATTCCTCATTTGGCTTAAGCATACCCAAGACATTTCAAAGTTTTCCAACAGGGGCAGCCTTTGACTCCTTTGAAGGTGCCAGCAGAGCTTCAGGCATTGCCATAGCTGCTCGCAGAATTGCTTGGCTCCAGGCTTCTGATTTAGAACCCTGGGTTCAAGATGGCTTAGGAAATCTTCCCTGTACAGGTGAAAACCTATTTGGCAAAGAATGGCAAATAAAAGCCACTCAAATGGATGCAGAAAACTCTGCTCTGGATAGACTTTCAAAGTCAACCTCCATTCCTGCCAAGAAGAAGCCTTTTAAAAAGTCTTTCTTTAAAAAGGGCAGATTTCCTTCTACTTCTGGCCAACAATCTTCTACAGGTCGCTTTACCTCTAAGCGTCAGCAACCTAAACAGGCCAGGCTTAAGCCTACAGGGGCTGCTGCAACTCAGCAGGCCCAACCTCCTCAGGGTTTTTGACTTGATGCTAGAGAACTTAGCCTTTCTGGCTCTAAAGCAGCCAGAGCCTCTCGCCATTCCAGAAAGGTTGGCTCATTTTGCTCCCAGATGGGAGCAAATAACATCAGAACAGTGGACCCTCTCCATCATAAGAGAGGGCTACAAGCTTCATTTCTCAGACCTTCCTCCCCACACCATGATGAGACACTTCAATTCTCCCACATCTCTTCTCAACCTTCTAGGTCAAGAGGTAGCTACCCTTCTTGCCCAAGGGGCAATAGAAGAAGTCCCTCTTCTTCATCAAGGGTCAGGACTCTACTCCCCCTATTTTCTCATTCCAAAGAAGACAGGGGGATACAGGCCCATCTTAGATCTCAAAGAATTGAACAAATTTCTATGCAAGGAGAAGTTCAAGATGCTTTCTCTGGGCACTCTCCTTCCATACCTTCAAAGTCAGGATTGGCTTTGTTCTCTAGATCTCAAGGATGCGTACACACATGTCCTCATCCATCCCTCTCACAGAAGATTCCTACGGTTTCTTTTCCAAGGAAAACATTACCAATACAGAGTCCGTCCTTTTGGTCTGGCCTCTGCTCCAAGAGTGTTCACCAAATGCATGGCAATAGTTGCTGCATTTCTACGCACTCTGGGAATATTTGTCTTCCCATACCTGGACGACTGGCTCATCCGAGCTCCATCTCAGTCAGAGGCCCAGATTTCCCTGGACCGCACAATGCGCATTCCGTAGTATCTGGGACTTGTGGTAAACCTCCCAAAGTCTCAGCTCATCCCTACTCAGTCCCTAGAATTCATAGGGGCCTGGTTGGATACCACTACTGCAAGGGCCTACCTTCCTCAGGCCCGTTGCCAACGTCTAGTGCAGTTAGCCTCCCAGATTCAGTCAAAGAGCCACTTAACTGCCCGGGAGATGCTACAACTGCTAGGCCACATGGCTTCCACAGTGCATGTGGTACCCTATGCTCGCCTATACATGAGAGCAGCTCAATGGACTTTGTCCACCCAGTGGACTCAAGCTTCAGGAGCTCTCTCAGACCAAATAGCAACCACCAAATGTCTCTTTTGGTCTCTCCAATGGTGGATGTCCACTCAAAATTTGTTGCTGGGGTCCCCTTTCCAACAGTTGTTGCCGCAAGCAACCCTCACAACAGATGCCTCTCAAACAGGTTGGGGAGCCCATCTACAGGACCTCTCCACTTAAGGCACTTGGTCCCCACAGGAGACCTCTCTTCATATCAACCACTTGGAGCTTCGTGTAGTTTTTCTAGCTCTCAAGGTCATTCATACCCTCCTCAGCTACAAGACAGTCCTCATTCATACGGACAATCAAGTAGCCATGTTTTTCATAAACAAACAAAGAGGAACTGGCTCTCTGTCGCTTTGCAACGAAGCTTTAAGATTGTGGGCCTTTGCCAGAGAGCATCAAATCCATCTCCTGGCAGTATACCTCCCAGGAGACCAAAACTCTTGAGCAGACAGACTCATTCGAGTACTTCTTCTACACGAATGGTCCCTGCACATGGATCAGGTACTCAGAATCTTCCAAGAATGGGGAACCCCGGACATAGACCTCTTTGCAAGTCCGTGGAATGCCAAACTTCCCCGGTTCTGTTCCAGAATTCCGTGTCAGGGAGTTCAGGCCAAGGATGCTTTCCTCCTTCATTGGGGTCAGGGCTTCCTGTATGCATTTCCACCCATTCCCTTGATTCCCAAGACTCTGTTCAAACGCCAGAGGGATCAAGGATCTATGATTCTCATAGCTCCACACTGGCCTTGCCAAGTGTGGTACCCTCTACTTCTACATCTCTCCAAGGCCCCCTCCCTGGACTTGGGAGCTGCTGCAGACCTTCTGTCCCAGGAGGAAGGGACTTTGTGGCACCCAAACCCCAAGTCCCTACAACTCAGAGCTTGGTTACTGAAGGCCTAGACCTTCAAGACTGGAATCTTTCTCAACAGGTGAAGGATATCCTCCATGCTTCCAGAAAACCTTCCACCAGGCGTTCTTATGCTTTTAAATGGAAGAGGTTTTCCATTTGGTGTGCTGAAAAGGGTCTTGACCCTCTAGCACTACCTTTAAATTCTCTGTTAGACTATCTCCTGCATCTTTCCAATGCAGGCCTTAAAACGAATTCAGTAAGAGTCCATTTGAGTGCTATTGCAGCATCCCTTAAGCCCATCAATGGACAACCTATTTCCTCTCATCCTCTCATTGCAAGATTCATGAGAGGCCTAACTTTAACTAAACCTCCCATTAGGCCTCCTCCGGTGGCATGGGACTTAAATTTGGTTCTTGGTCAGCTTATGAAGCCACCTTTTGAACCCTTAGCCACTGCCTCCTTGAAGTTTCTTTCCTGGAAGGTTATTTTCCTCATTACAGTCACTTCAGCTCGCCGCATCAGTGAACTGCAGGCATTCGCACAAAACTGATGCAAAGCTCAAGAAGATACCAAGCAACATTACAAGACCACACTCCAGATGTTTCAAGCCTTTCAACAGAGACCTTATTCTCACGGAAACACAACAACTCATTAATGAAACCACCTCGAACCTCGACGACCTGATTACACATTGGAACAATTGCCTTAGTGCAATACCCTACGCACACCAACCAACAAGCCCCCAGGGAAAAGAACCAGCGCTCCATGGTACACAGCCAATCTTAGAGTTTCTCTTACCCAATTACGGAAACTCGAGAAGAGATGGCGCCGATCCCACTCTTCAATTGACCAGACAGCGTACAACTGTCACCTGGCTGCACACCGCAAGGCAACCACCGATGCAATGAAACAATACTACTCTGAGACCTTAAAGAGATCACTTAATAAACCCCATGATCTTTTTGACCTAGTCAAGACTCTATCTAAAGAACCAACCCCTGGACCCCAATTTGAGATTCACCCACAAGATTTTGCTAACTATGCACAATCCAAGATTTGCCAGACTATCAATATCTTGACTACAACCACCACCCCTGAACGAGACTACCCTGCAGCTCTAACTGTATTCTCTACCCCTACCAAGAATGGAATTGAAGACACTATTATGACCCTTAACACCTCCACATCTCAGTCCGATCCATGCCCAGCCTTCTGGATCAAGGAGCTCCGCAGCCACTTCAGCCCAATACTATCCAATATAATTAACCTCTCCTTCACAACAGGTTCCTTCCCCTCAGCTCTTAAGCGCACCTCTATCAGACCTCTTTTGAAAAACTGCAAACTTGACCCCCAAAAAGTAGAATCATACAGACCTATATCCAGTATACCTCTACTTGCGAAGATCATCGAAAAAGAGGTACAACGACAACTACAAGATCACGTTGACACTGCCGCACCATTAGACCCCTGCCAGCATGGTTTTAGAGAATCCCATGGAGTGGAAACTCTTCTTACCACCCTCTTCTGCAAGATAATCACTGGCATTGATGACATCCATCAAGGATTTGCTCTCATCTTTCTGGACATCGCTGCAGCCTTTGATTCAGTAAGTCACGAACTTCTCATCGGTCGACTAATTGAGAAAGGCATTACTGGAAGAGCGCTTGAATGGTGCAGATCTTACCTGTCTGGAAGATGGCAACATGTGCGTTCTGGTGGCATGACATCGGAACCCTTCCACCAAAAGCAGGGAGTCCCACAAGGATCCTCCCTATCAGCCCTCCTGTTTAACATTTACATGCAGCCAATTAGCAAGATCATCCGATCCTTCAATGTGGACTGCATGTTATACGCTGATGATGTCCTGCTGTACATACCCTTCTCTACGGAACATCTAGACCTCTCTCCACTGACGAGCTGTTTCAACGCAGTTTCTGACTGGCTTTTCTCCCAAAACCTCCGAATACAGCATAAGAAAACGGAAGTACTCTTCATTACGAGGAACCCTAACTTCACACCACCACAATTCCTTAAAGTAAAAGATGCAGAATTACATTCTAAACCATCAATACGCTACCTCGGAGTCACCTTAGATCAACGCCTGGACATGAAAGCCCACATAGCGAATACAGTCAGGGCAGTATACTATAAGATCCGATCACTTAGGCATCTACGATCCATGCTTGAACCGAATGACTTCAGGACTATATACCAGGCGTTGATCATACCTCATTTTGACTACGCCAATGCCATCCTTCAAGGCCTGCCCTTATCCACCTTACACCCTCTGCAGCTCGCCATGAACGCTGCAGCAAGGGTCATCCACGGAGCCTCCAGAAGCGACCACGTTACACATCTGCTGATACAACTACATTGGCTACCTATCCAGGCTAGAATAGTGTTCAAGACTCTGTTACTCACTTTTAAAGCTCTTCACAAGCTCTCCCCGGAATCAATAACTGCCCTCATCCACATCACATCTCCTAACAGAGCGAGGAGATCCGCAGCGACAAACACCCTAAAAGTACCGAAAGCATTAACAGTATGCACAGCATCTACAGCCAATAGGGCGTTTAGCATCAGCGCACCAAGATGCTGGAACGCATTACCTCCAGATATCCGGGCTATTGAAAGCCTCACACAATTCAGGAAAGCCCTCAAATACCATCTTTTCAATAAGTATCTCATAGAACCAACTCACTGAGATAGAGAGCCAATCCGCTAAGGAAATATATGGTTTCCCAACAACATGCCATGAAAGTTTCTCTAACAACAACATGCCATGAAAGTTTCTCTAACCCTAGTGGTTCATTTGTATCTACTGAATCCCTAACATATGACTCTATGTATCAATATTTGTAAATAGTTTACCATTGTTATCCAAGATTATGTAGCAAATGTTGTAAATAGTTACCCCTGTTATCCAAGTTTCTTACCCTGTTATCTGTAAACTCATACATGTTATCTGTAAACTCATACATGTTATCTGTACTGAGCATTTTTGTTCCATGTAAACCGCGCTGATGCTGAATAGAGCGGTATAGAAGAGACCGTAAATAAATAAATAAATAAATAAATTTTAGTGGCTAATCCACCTTATACAAGGTTCCATCATGATAAGGTAGTCCTTAGGACAAATCCACACTTTATGCCTAAAGTGGTCTCACCTTTTCATCTTAATCAAGAGGTATATTTACCTGTCTTTTTTCCAGCTCCTCATGCATCCAGTGCAGAGAAGAATCTTCATACTCTGGATTGTAAAAGAGCTCTCGCTTTTTACTTACAAAGGACACAGCAACATAGAAAGTCTTCCCAGCTTTTTGTTGCTTTTGATCCTTCTCATTTGGGACTTCCAGTCTCTAAGAGAACACTGTCCAATTGGATTGCTCAGTGTATTTCTTTCGCCTACCAGAGTAAGAACCTTTCTCTGGAGAGCCATGTCACAGCTCATAATGTGAGGGCCATGGCCACCTCTATGGCTCATCTAAATTCTGTGTCCATCGACCAGATCTGTCGAGCAGCCACCTGGGCCTCGGTTCATACCTTCACAGCCCATTACTGCTTGGACAAGGACTCCCGCCGGGATGCCTTGTTTGGTCAGGTTGTCCTCAGACACCTGTTCCATTCTTAAACAACTCCTACCCTCCTTCCCTGGATGGATGCCTGAGATCCATAGGAGGAAGTAGACCCCTTCCCAAGGTCTCATATCCTTGGGTATCTCCCAGGTATCTTAGCTAGGGAGTCCCCATATGTGAAGACTCATTCCTGCTTGTTCCTGGAGATAGCACAGTTACTTACCTGTAACAGGTGATCTCTGGGAACAGCAGGAATAAGTCTTCACAACCCTCCCACCTTCCCTAGGAGTTGTATCTCTTTTTCTATCTTTCCTTTCCTCTCTCTCTCTATTGTCTCAGCTTTAAACTCGAACTGAGGAGAGATGGTTAGGAAAGGCGGGAAGGCAGCGCACAGGCGCTGTGGGATGCTCCCAAAAGCTTTCCTTTTTGGGAAGCTGGGGAGCGTTCCCGCGCAGGCTCCGTCGGTACCGACGTACCCATATGTGAAGACTTATTCCTGCTGTTCCCAGAGATCACCTGTTATAGGTAAGTGTGCTTTCAGAGAAAATGTGGGACCCTATTGACAGTTAAGTGCCATTGGAAAGCTTTTCAGTTATTTTAAATGCATTTAAAAATTGTAAAAACTGACATTGCACTAAGAAGCCTATCAATGACAGCTGGGGGTAGTTAATGTGCTGTTTAGCAGTGTCTCGCTGCTTTGTTCAGCCAGTAACCCCCATCTGAGGCTTCTTGTCCCTCCCTCCTCCCTACAGGTAATTTCTTCCCTTATAGTGGACTCCGTAATGATCGAGTAATTATTCTCCTAGCCAGGGTGTCATTTGATTTGAATCTTCCTCCTTGATGTTGATTGGCTGTGTTTTTATAAAGCAGTGTGCAACTTGTAGCACTATACAAATGATGATCATAATAATATATTTAGGACTGCTACTAGGGTGGCCAGCAACATCCATTTAATTTAGCCACAATGTGGATCATTTTATAAAGGATTTTAGGCAGCTTTACCCCAAGTAGTAGTACCAGAAGAGTACTGTTAAGGATCGATGAAGTCATTTAGAACCCAGGTACCTGATGGAGTAGGAACAACTGGGGGTCATAATTGCACCACCTCCGACAGCAGAGAAACCTTCGTAGGTTCTGGGGGAGGGAAATGGGGGCTGGTGATCTAAATCGGGAGTTGTGGGATCAGATTCATGTGGGGATATATCAGAAGTGTGGGAGATTGCTCATTGGTGTCTAGGGTGGGGAGGCTATGATTGGTGCCAGGCTCTTTAAGAGGCTGCCCTTGAGAATCACACCGTATGTTATTTTAATTATACTAGTCTAATTATAGGTAATTTTCTTCTTATACCAAAATCATTTAACAAGTTCCAAAGGAATCCTTGGAGAGCAGCATCTAACTATAATAAATGATTGCCTTTCAGCTCATGCTGAACAGATCCTCAAGTAAACTATTAGAAATATAATTTGAGGAAGAAATTGTCATGAATATGAAAGCATAACACATGCTTTGAATTAATTCTTTATAAGTATGAATAATCGTGTAGGAGTTTAAATTATATTATACTTTCAATTGAAATTCTTTTGAATTGTTGAGTTGTTTTGCTCAGTTTGTAATCTTGAATATCATTGTGGCTCTTTTTCCACCTTTTACAGTTTTGGTGGAGTTACTGGAAAAGTTTATTTTACATCTTTCTGAAAGTCCAGCTGACTCTTATTTCAGCAATGCAGAATACAAAGGTAAGGGGTTCTTGCTATTTTTTTTCTAAAGTTTGAATGAAAATAATTAAAATAATACAGCCCTGAAGAAATAAGCTCTTGTATAGCATATCAAGAAAAGACATGCAGAGATAACCTGCTGCAAGGTGAAATGAGTAGGATAGGGTGACAGGATGTTTCCGCAACACTAGCAAGTTTCACCCTTTTATAGTAACATAGTATATGACAGCAGATGAAGACCATTCTCCGAGAACAAGCAGGACGTCAGTCCTCACATATGGGTGACATCGGTGCCAATGGAGCCCATGCGGAAGCATCTCCCCAGAAAAAATAAAAGCCTTTGGGAGATGCACCACACATGCGTGGTCTCCTTCCCATCCAAAGGTGCTGTCTTGCCTCAGTCTCCTTTTTTCCACCGAGCACTTCGGATATCTGTCCCGTTTCCCCCGTAAAAAGAGTCTTAAAATTATCTTTTTTCCCAGTATGCATACCGGTTCCTCTTCCTACCCCCATGCCAGCTCAACTCAGTGTTGTTCCTTGGGTTCGTTTTTTTGTTTTTCTCCACCATTGCTTCTTGTTGTTTTTGGCCGGTGGGCCTCAGACCCTCGCCCGGGTGGCAGGCCCCATTTTTCCAATGCCTCCAGCAGCTTCAAAAAATATGATAGGTGCAGTAAAGTGATGACCCTCACCGGCCCACATGACTTCTGCCTCCCTTACCATGGGCCAGACCATGACAACTTGGACTGCGACCTCTGCAAGTCCATGTCCACAAAGGCCATCAAGAGCTGTCAGTTGCAGCAGGAGAAGATCTTCCAAAAATCTGACTTTGTGCAGGAGTCCCCGGTGACGCCATGCTCCAGGGCCACCTCCAGTACTTTGGTGTCCTGTGATGCCCAGGCTGTCTTCTAGTTTCGTGGCTGTGAGTTCTCCAAGAGGAAATCCCTGGAGGTAGAATGCAAAAAGAGTTCCAAAACCTCGAAGGCCGCCTTGGAGGATGGGTCTGGAAGAGCGGGTAAATTCCATACTAGGCCCTGCAGTCCCCGGCATGAGCCTGAGGGGTCGGAGCGGGAGTGGCTTCACAAGCTACCCCAGAAGGAGTCATCAGCATCGGGCAACCAGGACGGGGGTCCATGGCCATTCTGGTCGAGGACTCCCCCTCGACTGAACCGACACCGGGCCCAAAAATATCGGTGCCTGCGACAAGAGCTGCAGAGCCAACTGGCATGGAGACCTGGAAGGCAGCATTGGAGCGCAGTGTCTCTTCCCTCCTAGCCCATCAGCGGGCACTGATATCCAGTTTATCCTGTTCATCCGTCCTGGTGACCAAACCCTCGACATCGAGGGCTTCCCCAGACATTGAGCCAATCCTCGAGCACCACCAGCCTCAAGAGAGCCATTGGCACCAGGCAAGGTCCTGATCCTGTTCCTCGTCTCCGGCAAGTGCACGTGGCTCAGACTGCAGGTTTTCCGGGGGTCACAGGCCTTCGAGCTCAGGTCTCGACCTCAGGAGTCACGGAGCCTCAGATTCTTCCTCTGAATTTGAGTCAGACTGGGAGACCAAGGACGAGGAATCCCCGGACACATGGCGACACAAAGACATGTTCTCAGACCCATCTCCACTGGTGTCCTGGCACCGTTCCCTGCCCAAGAACATTGCCTTCCTCGACTTTGTGCTAGACATGGCAAGGCGCTCATGTTTGAGACCAAGGCAGAGAAGAACCCCCACATGGAGGAACTAGAGATCCTCCACTATGAGGCCCCTCCAAAGGAGGCCCTCACAGTGCCCATCCCTCCGATCCTCGAGCGCCTCCTCTTCCGCATGTGGGAAACACTGGCATCGGTGCCCATAGTGAGCAGACGGCTCGACTCCATGTACCGAGTCCACCGAAGCCCGGGGTTCCAAAAATCTCAGCTCTCTCATAACTCTATGGTCGTCAAGTCGGCCATGTGGCGACTCAAGAGTCCAAAGACTCACTCCTCAGTGCCCCCCAGTAGGGAGGCTCAGACCTTGGATGCCCTTGGCTGAAAATGCTACCAGAACTCGATCCTGGCTTGCCAAATCCAACCCTACCAGTTGTTCATTGGTATTTACCTCAAGGAACTGGTGAAGGAACCTGCCAGTATCTCCAGGAACAAGCAGGAATGTAGTATTCACATATGGGTGACATCGATATCGACAGAGCCCACGTGGGAACGCTCCCCAGCTTCCAATAAGAAAGCTTTTTGGGAGCATCCCACTGAGCCTGCGTAGCTATCTTCCTGCCTTTCCAGCTCTCCCTCCCTCCTCAGTTCTTCGTTTTACGCAGAGCCGACAAGAAGCAATTCCTGTCACCACAGAAAATTTGTCCTTCCTTATTTTTTGTGGTCGCATTTGCCTTCCCGTCGACGCTGGTACTGACCCCCATCGGTGCTTTCTTTCTTTCTTTAAAAAAAAAAACCCTGTGAGGTAAGGAATTTTTTCTTTCTTCAGGCACATCAATGCCATCTTAGGCTTACGCCTTTCCTTTTGTCACTGACAAAATGGAAAAGCCATCCAGTGGTTTTAAAAAGTGTTCGGCCACAGACACCCATGACTGGTGCCTAAAATGTTTAGGACTGGATCATCAGCCGTTTGAATGTCCTCTTTGTAGGAAGATGACAAAGAGAGGCCTGCAGAACCAAGCTGCAAAGCTAGACACCCTCTTTGACTCTGATGCAGTATCTTTAGCATCAACGTCATCGAGAGCTTCATCTTCCTCCTAAGGATCTCAGGTATAGAAACCTAAGTCTGACAATCAAGAAGCCATGTTCTACTTGAACAAGCAGGGCGGAACAGGCTCTTGGACCCTCTGCAGCGAGGCCCTGCATCTGTGGTATTTTGCCATACAGCATCACATTCACCTACTTGCGGTGTTTATTTATTTATTTAACATTTATATACCGCATCTTCCAAAGTTCAGTTGCGGTGTACAATTAACAACAATTAACAAAGCGCAGTTTGTTTTACATAGAACGTCATAACTTTTACATAGAACATCATAAATTAAACAAACACAGTTTAATAAACAAACAGTATATTTAAGCTAGAACCGTGAGTATCAAGTTAACTAACGTATTGTAGTGTCGAACAGCGTAAAAAAGAACATAACATATGCAACTATATACATGTGGAGGTATTTGGGCATAAGAGCTTGGATCGTCATTTCGTTTAAGCTATAAGTGTTATCCGGATAGAGTTAGGTTTGTACTTGATGTGAACAGGTGGCTATTTAGCCTTTGTCTAATATGGGTTCTAGGGTTTCCATTGTATTATAGTGTTTAGTGAATAGATATGTTTTCAATTTTTTGCGGAATTCCACGATCTCTGTTAGTGATCGTAGATCCTCTGGTAGGGAATTCCAAATGGTTGGAGCTATGTGAGAAAAGGCTCTATTATTTGTTAATTTATGTGCTTTTATGAAGTCTTTTGGAATCTTTAGTTTATTTGATTGTCCTTTTCTGTGGGTAGGCTTAGAAAGTTCTTTGCATATTAGACTACATAGAGTAGTCGGGGCCATGTCATGTAAGGCTTTGAATGATGTTATTATTATTTTGTAAATTATCCTGCTTTGACTAGGTAACCAGTGAAGGGATGCTAGAATTGGTGTTATGTGTTGGAGTGAGTTTATTTTTAGTATAATTCTAGCTGTTGCATTTTGAGCTAGTTGAATCCTTTTAATGTTTTGTTTTGAAATGCCCATTAGTATTAGGTTGGCGAAATCAAAGTGAGGGGTTATGGTAGCCTGTATTATATTAATAAAATCCTCTATAAATACTAGTGGGCGTAGTTGTTTGAGTATTTTGAGTTTAAAATAGATTTTCTTTATAGTATTTTTAATGTGGGTTTCCATTGTAAGGTGTGAATCTATGATTACGCCTAGATATCTTATTTCGTTTTTTATTTTAATTTCTTGGTCTTGTAGTGTTATGTGGGTTGGAGGGATATATGATTGATTTTTTGTTACAATTAGGACTTCTGTTTTGGCATGGTTTATGTGGAGATTTTGAGTTTTTAGCCATGTATCTTTCGGACAAACTCAATGTCTTGCCGGACAAACTCAGTCGTGTCCTTCTATCCCACGAGTGGTCTCTCCATGCAGACAAGGAGACTCACATCTTTCAGATCTGGGGAACCCCAGAAATAGACCTATTTGCAAGTCCTCAGAATGCCATGCTTCCTCGCTTCTGCTCCAGGACTCCCGCACCAGACAGCATCAAGTAGATGCTTTTCACCTCCACTGGGGTCAGGGCTTCCTATATGCCTTCCCTCCCATTCCCTTCATTCCCAAGACGCTTTTCAAACTCCAGAGAGACAGGGGCTACATGATACTCATAGCCCCACGCTGAATCCTTGAAGAATACTACCAAAAGCAGAGAGGTTCCAAAAAAGAGTAAAGTAGCCCAAATGCCCTCGAGTATGGAGCAGACAGAGCTTAAAGATCCCAAATTACCCATGTCTACCAATAGCCAGATCAATATGAATAAAATGCAGTCTCTAAAAAGCTTGTATGCAAATGCTAGAAGTCTAAAAAATAAGATGGGAGAGTTAGAATATATAGCACTAAATGAGAGGTTAGATATGATTCAAATATCATAGACATGGTGGAAGGAGGACAACCAGTGGGACACTGTGATATCTGGGTACAAACTATATCGTAATGATAGAGCTGATCAAATTGGTGGAGGGATTGAGCTCTATGTCAGAGAGGGCACTGAGTCAGAAAAGCTTAAAGTTTTGCAGGAAACAAAATTTGCTGTAGAATCTCTATGGATTGAAATTCCATGTAAAAAGGGGAAGGCAATGGCAGTGGGGGTGTACTATCGACCACCTGGCCAGAATGAACAAATGGAAGATGAAATGCTCAAAGAAATCAACGAAGCTAACAAAAGTTACAGCGCAGTAATAATGGGTGCTTTCAATTACTCTGGTATCCACTGCGTCAGTGTCACGGCAGGACATGCTAGGGAGATAAATTTCCTAGATGAAATAAATGATTGCTTCTTGGAGTAGCTGGTTCATGAACCGACCAGAGGGGAAGCCATATTAGACCTAGTCCTTATTGGAACACCAGATCTTGTGCAAGAGATAACGGTGTTGGGGCCACTCGGCAATAGTGATCATAGCATGATCGCGTTTGATTTAATTAGTGGAGGAGGGATAGTAAGGAAATCCACAGTACTACCTTTTAACTTTCGAAAGGGAGACTATGATAGAATGAGGAAAATAGTTAAGAAAAAACTAAAAGGAGCAATTGCAAAGGTTAAAGACTTACATCAAGCTTGGGTGTTTTGAAAACTACTATCTTGGAAGCCCAGACCAGCTGTATTCCACGCTTTAAGAAAAGTGGAAGGAATTCCAAAAAACTGCCAGCATGGTTTAAAGGTGAGGTCAGAGAGGCTGTTGTTGCCAAAAAAGCATCTTTCAGGAAATGGAAAAAAAGAGCCAAACAATGAAATTTGGAAACAGCACAAGCACTGGAAGTCAAATGCAAGGCATTGATAAGGCAGGCAAAGGGAGAATTTGAGAAGAAGCTTGCTGCGGAAGCAAAAACGCAAAATAAAGACTTTTTCAAGTACATTCATAGCAAAAAACCTGTGAGAGAGTCAGTTGGTCCATTAGATGATAGAAGGGTAAAAGGGGCACTAAGAGGCGACCAGGCGATAGCGGAGAGACTGAATGAATTCTTTGCTTCCGTCTTTACTGAGGAAGATGTAAGGTTGTTACCCATGACTGAAGTGGTATTTAAAGGTGCGGAAGAATTCAAGGAAATATCCATACATCGGGAAGATGTATTACAACTATTAGATAAACTGAAGAGTAGCAAATCACCTGGGCTGGATGGTATACATCCAAGGGTGTTGAAAGAACTGAAATATGAGATTGCAGACCTGCAATTAGCAATATGTTAATTTTCATTAAAATCATCTGTAATACCTGAAGATTGGAGGATCGCCAATGTAACGCCGGTTTTTAAAAAGGGTTCCATGGGTGATCCGGGAAACTACAGACCGGTGAGCCTGACATCAGTACCGGGAAAAATGGTAGAAACCATCATAAAGAACAAAATTACTCCGCATGTAGATTGTCATGGCCTAATGGGAGACAGCCAACATGGCTTTAGACAAGGAAGATTTTGGGGTATGTTTACTAAACCGTCTTAACGTTGCAGCAGTGGTATTATCACGTGATAAGTGACGTTATCGCATGATAATGTAACATCACTTATCGCGCGATAACGCCGCGGCGGCTTTAAGGCACATTAACGCTGTGAAATCCGGGTCTGAAGGGTGGAGTAAGGCTTCCCAGAGGGCGGAGAGAAGGGGTCAATGGGCAGAGAGTGGGCGGGGAGAGGCTCCAGGCACACTAACGCTGTGAAATCCGAGTCTGAACACTAACGCCAGTGAAACCCTCGCGTTATTTATTTATTTATTACATTTGCTTATATACCGCACTATTCGGTATCAGCGCGGTTTACAATATAACAAAACGACCAATACAACATTCTGTTTGGTTTTACAAGGAACAGGAGTAACAACTTGGCAAACAGGGTTGAACTATATACAGAGATAATAAATACAACAACAGGGTTGAACTATATACATGAGATAATAAATTGCAACAACAGGGTGAGGTGAATACATGAAATGATAATTACAAGAATCTTAAATGAAGTCCAGTAATCATTTTAAGACTGTATGCGCCTGATCTGCAGGAAGGAGGCTGGGAATATTACTTAGACTCGGTTGCTGGCTGGGTAGTATTGGAGGAAGAGGTGAAATTTGATTGCCTTCCTGAATTGAGATAGGTCTACAATAGCTCGGATGTCTGGTGGTAGTGCATTCCAGCATTTGGGGGCATACAGACTGAAAGCTCTATTTGCCGTTGTGTTGTTACATTTAGTTAGGGACTTCGGGGTTATCAGTAGAGTTAGGGTTGTTGATCTTCTGGATCTGTTGGGGGGCACTGTGTGGATAAGCTCAGTAAGCGCAATAGAGGAGAGGGAATTGATGGCCTTGAATGAGAGAAGTAAGGTCTTGAATATGATCCTTCCGTGTATAGGTAGCCAATGAAGCTGCTTTAGAATGGGGGTCACATGGTCACTTCTGGAGGCTCCATGGAGGACCCTTGCTGCGGCATTCATGGCCAGTTGCAACAGGTTCAGTGTAGATTGAGGGAGACCTTGTAGAATGGAATTGGCAAAATCAAAATGAGGCAGGATCAGTGCTTGGAATATTGTCCGGAAATCATCTGGGTCCAGTAGGGAGCGCAGATGTCTGAGTGAACGGATTTTGAAATAAACAGCTTTGACTATGTTGCTTATGTGAGATTTCATGTCAAGATGTTGGTCTAGGGTGACCCCAAGGTATTTTATTGTTTCTTTGGTTTGTAATTCCGCTTCCTTGACTCTTACATGAGATGGTGGAATAAAGTCAGGGTCTCTTGAGATGAACAGTACCTCCGTTTTTTTGTGCTGGATGCGGAGGTTTTGAGATTGTAGCCAATCGGATATCGCATTGAAGCACTCCACAAGTGGTGTGAGGTCCATTTGAACTGTCGAGAAAGGCATGTATAAGAGAATGTCATCAGCGTTAGGCACATTTGCAGGAAAGAGAAACGATTTAAGTCAGCAATGTGCAGCAAAGGCAGGGAAACCCAGAAAAGTGATAGTTGTGATACATGTGCAGGAACCAAAAAGGCAAATAAACATATAAAATGACCAGAACCACATTTAAAATCCCAATAACCAAGCTGGCCAATAGTGATATTAATGATAAACATAAAGCAACACTATTGACAAAGCGTAAAAATTAAGATATCATGTTTGGAAGGGTCTATGCTCTGTCCCCCTACAAATGTGAATGATCCCACATTGAAATAGCGCTGATCAGGGTTTCTGTCATTTAGATTGGGCAGGTCTGTTATGGCGTGCACATATGCAGCAACAGCAGAGTGGGCACGTAGGAAAGGGCAACTGTACTGATTCTGTAAATGGGATACAGGGGGCTGTAGGTGGCACATGCTGTGGTCCAGTTGGGCACAGTGCGGACTAGGCAGATGCCTAAGTGACATATAGGAATGCCGAAACTATAAAGCAGCAAAACAGCAACTGAAGAGGGTCCAACATGGGCACGAGTGTGTGTCCCACAGTGTCATAGGGGATATTACCCAGCAGGTACGCCCAAGGGCACATAACATAGGCAGGTGGTGCCGGGGGAAAGCGTGCATGTACATGTAGGCACCCCTACCCGAGAACCCACACCATAGGCAGCTGCCTACCGGCACACTGGATGGCCTGGGACCACCGGCATAATGGCATGGCAGCATGGTGGCGGAGGGGTGCTGGTGGCGGAGGGGGCAGTGGCATCTGCCCACAGCAGACCATGGCCATGCCCCGTTTAGGTGGGTGCCGTGCAGTGCAACAGACAGGGTCTGTCTGATGAACAGTCATGATCTGTCCCTGTGGCAACAGTGTGGTGCAGTACACACATCCAGTGTGTTCAGGAGCAGAAGGTCACAAGTTCAAGTCCCAGCTGTGACTCCTGCCAACCCTGTCCCCATATTTTACTCATTACTAAACCATGGTAATAATGACGGAACCTTTATTGCAGATAAAATAAACATGCTTGAAACGCCTGTATTTTACCCTACAGAGCACAGACACCATAAACATGTGCAATCCCTAGAGCAGATTTTCCCAACTGCAGTCCTGGAGGGGCAAACACCATTCAGGTTTCATGCTGTCCCTAATAAATATGCTAGTGCTGCATTTGTATGTGCCGCCCCCATTGTATGCAAATGTATCTCATGTATATTCATTAGGGACAGCATGAAAATCTGAACAGTGTTTGGCCCACCAGGACCGGAGTTGCGAACCTCTTCCCTAGATCAGCGGCCAACAGGGGCATAAACACCCACACCCACAGGCTCCACTATCCAAAGCCTCATGGAGAGTCAGGCTGTTGGGCCCTGCGCGGAGCAGCATCTCCCAATACTGGCACCTGCATACCTTAGCAATGCCGTCCTAAGCTTGGGAACACGTTCCACATATATCAAAAGGTTGCTATGATTAATGTCAGCTAACAAATCCTAAGTTAAACACAATTTGTTGATAGAGATTCATCATAGCAACCTTACTGATATCTGTGGAGTGTGTTTCAGTTTTTGATTCTGACAGTGTTTACCACCCCAGGGAGTGACCCTAACAGTATTGAGTACCATAGCAATGCCCGCACTGTGCCCAGGACTGGTGTGGCGGCCAGGGCTGCCACAAACCTCTATATTTGCACAATGCTGGCATAGGTGTGGGAGTGTGTGTCTGTCTATCCAGTGTGTTGTGACTGCCTACACCTTACTGAGCCTACATTGCTTGCACTGTTTCCAGTGTTAGCCTGCCAGTGTGCATAATGAGGAGCAAGGTACTGTGGGTATGGCCCGGACAGGGTGACATCGGCAGTATGCATTTGCACAGGGTATAGGGCAATGGCTGGGACATTGTAGTGTCCGACCACCACATGCACTGACAGGGTGGCCACAGCATGTCATGCTGGGAGGTCGCTCTCACCCTGACTAAGCAGTGACCACGGCATGGCTAGGTTCCCCCATAGCACTATACAATATTTCTCTCATGTGATATTTATGGGTTCTCTTTTCTGGGTCCCAATCACTGACATACCTGCGTGGTGTGTGCGCTGATATCCCAGTTTTGGGTGCACACTGTTCCTCCAGGATCATGCACTATGTACTAGCTAGCAGACTGTCTGCAGTTAGCATCTGTATGGCTGCACCACCTTGCAGGGTGCAGCAGGTGCACACTGACTGCCCTCTGCTGGTGAATGTCAGATCGTAGTGGGGGGCAACTGAGCTGACTGGGCCCACTACCTATCTGCCAGCGGCCCTGTCCCAAGTGCAGATCCTCAGCAGCTGTCCGTTCGCCACCAGGACTGGGGTTGCTGGTCCCACAGCCTGTCCTCATGTACCTCCACTGCCCCCCTTGCAAAGGGTGAGAGTGTGGGTCTGTTGGGGGCAGATCATGTCCCCCACCCTGACCCAGAGAGGGTGGTTTGCTAAGTACATTGTCACCATGGGAGCCCTGACACACCACTCCTCTCTAAACAGGTGACCATAGCAGGCACAGTGGATATGCACTATGTTGTGTGCATCGTGGTCCACAAGGGCCAGAAATGACTGGCAATTACAAATGGACACAAAGACCTCCTAAAGGTATCTGCAACAAATACCTGTCACACACTGGCAATGATGGAGACCTGCAGCACAGCCCACCTCAACCAACCCGGGTACTGCGGACCTGGTGCTGGCCACTCCACCTCACCCTCAGGGTGAGCACAGAACACCCACATTGGCCTGGCCTGTGGGTACTCTGTGCCAGTAACTCGCACGGTCATTCCCCCCTACCAAGCTGACGTGCTGTAGAGGTGAATACCCCATCTGGTGAGCAGATGTAGACTGCTGTTCTGCATGTGAATTGCATTATGGGTACTGTTGGTTGTATCCTATCCTGGTAGCTACAGCAGACCGTTTTATGGTGATGTGCACTCTTTCTGTAGCCAGCCATTGGTATGATAATTCCCATAATGATGTAGCACTATGGTTAATGCAATGACTTCAGTAGCAAAGGTTATGGGTTTGATTCCTATCTGTTCCCCTTTTTTTATGGCTGTCCTACACAACTACGTTTCATTCGTGTAACAGTCATATCTGTGTAGATCTGTGCTGCCACCACATTATACCCTCATCACTGTTGCCATCCATCCTTCTGTCCGTCTATGTGTGTGTGCCAGCTGTGTGGCGTCCTGCCCTAATGTGCAGGCTGCTACCCCATGTCCTGCACTGGCACACTTTTCTGCATTGCAGCTCTTCATGCTTGCCTCTCCTGTGTCTGCTCTGCATGGCACTGCTCTCCTCTGTCCTCCTGTCATTGCACTTATCCTGCCACCTCTACCTCCTCTGGTGGACACGTATCCCCATCCTCTGCCACACACTGTCATTGTTGCACTGTACATTACCATCACCCTGTACATCGGTACAGCTGCCCCCGATATGTTTGTCCCTTTACCTGCTGCCACATGGGCTGCACGCAGATTTGGCTGGTCCATGAGCTCCGTCATTTATTTATTTATTTATTTATTTTATTTAGTATACATTTGTATACCGCTACTTCCAGCGATCAGCAGCGGTTTTTGATTACAGATTGGAAATTGTCAAATCATGACAGGAAATTTTTGAGGTATAAACACATTGATTAGACAGGAAAGCACAGCACACAGAGAACTATTTTACATCTACTTCCTTCCATCACTTGTTCATTGCCTTTCCTTGGTGCTCTGTGCAGTGTTATGGTTACATCTGTGTTTGAGCCATACATGTCATGCTTGTGACTTTGGGGCACCTTTGTGCCCCTGGGCACCATCTCCTGTGTCACCTTGGCATCCCTGGGGCATCTTTCGCAGCACCTTAGGTTTGGCCAGCTTATGGGGCGCCTTATATGCTGCCTTGGAGGGTGCCAACCTTTCCTGCTGCCCTCTGGGGCACATTATGACCTGCCTTGGATGACATGGTGCTTTATGATGTGCCTTATGGTGTGCCCTAAAAGGTGCATTAGGTTGCGGCACTGGGGTGAGGCTTTTTTGGCTGGCAATGCAAATTGTTACAAGCAGGAAAAGGGATTGCCTCAGACACCTTTTAACTGAGCCCACTGAGAGATCAAACTCATGACCACTGTATCAGCAGTCAATGTATTAACCATTGTGCTACACCTCCGTTGCTGTGTTTGCAGGTCAGCACGCCTAATTAAGGCTAACGCGCGTTAACATGCCACTGCTCCATCGTGCGATAACCCGAAATGCTACCTTAAGACCGGAATGCCCACTACCTTATATGGCATTCGTCACAATAAGACTGCAACTAACGCCGCTAACATTAAGACGGTTTAGTAAACATACCCCCTTGTCATACTAATCTGTTATGTTTTTTGAAGGTATGAATAAACAGGTGGACAAAGGTGAGTCGGTTGATATAGTGTATCTGGACTTTCAGAAAGCCTTTGACAAGGTCCCTCATTAGAGACTTTTGGCAAAACCAAAGAGTCTGGGATAGGAGGCAGTGTACTATTGTGGGTCAGGAACTGGTTAAAAGATAGAAAGCAGAGGGTAGGGCTAAATGGCCAATTTTCCCAATGGAGAAAGGTGAATAGTGGTGTACCCCAGGGATCTGTGCTGGGTCCGCTGCTTTTTGACATATTCATAAATGACCTGGAAAGTGGAATAACAAGTGAGGTTATCAGATTTGCAGATGACACAAAACTATTTAAAGTTGTTAAAACCCAAGAGGATTGTGGAAAATTGCAAGAGGATCTTGATAAATTGGAAGACTGGGCATCAAAATGGCAGATGAAATTTAATGTGGACAAGGGCAAAGTTATGCACCTAGGGAAGAACAACCCAAACTATGGTTACAAGATGCACATTAGGAACCAGCACCCAGGAAAAAGATTTAGGCATCATTGTGGATAACATGTTAAAACCTTCGGCCCAGTGTGCAGCGGCGGCCAAGAGAGCAAATAGAATTCTAGGTATCATAAGGAAAGGAATGGAAAATAAAACAAAATGCCTCTATATCGTTCCATGGTAAGACCGCACCTTGAATATTGTGTGCAATTCTGGTCACCGTATCTTAAAAAAGATATAGAGTTATTAGAAAAGGTTCAGAGAAGAGCCACCAAAATGGTAAAGGGGATGGAGGGATACGCCTATGAAGAAAGGCTAAAAGGTTTAGGGCTCTTTAACCTGGAAAAGAGACGGCTGAGGGGAGATATGATAGAAGTCTATAAATTAATGAATGGAGTGGAACAGGTAAATGTAGATCGATTGTTTACGTTATCAGAATATAGAAAGACTAGGGGACATGCAATGAAGCTATAGGGTAAACTATTTAAGACTAATAAGAGAAAATATTTTTTCACTCAACGTGTAATCAAACTCTGGAATTTGTTACCAGAGGCAGTGGCATGGGATCTCAGTGTTGTTCTAGGACAGCTTCTCAAGCTGCCCTTTGAACCTCTAGCCACTACCTCTCTGAAGTTTCTCACGTGTAAGGTCTCCTTCTTATTGCTCTCACTTCAGCGAGATGCATTAGTGAGCTCCAAGCTTTGGTGGCTGACCCTCCTTATACACGATTCCACCATGATAAGGTAGTCCTTAGGACTCATCCTCACTTTATGCCAAAGGTGGTCTCGCCCTTCCATTTAAACCAGTCAGTCTACCTTCCTGTCATTTTCCCTAAACCTCATTCCTCTAGGGCAGAGGCAACCCTTCACACTCTGGATTGCAAACATGCCTTGACTTGTTATCTCCAGAGAACTCGAGAGCACAGAAAAGCTTCCCAACTTTTCATCGCCTTTGACTCGAGTCACCTGGGCTTGCCAGTAGCTAAGCGTACTCTCTCCACATAGATAGAGGATTGCATCTCCTTTGCTTATGAAAGTGCAGAACTCTCTCTTGAGGATTACGTCACTGCACATAATGTTTGAGCCATGGCTGCCTCCATGGCAAATCTATGGTCTGTAGCGATTGATGAGATATGCAAAGCAGCAACTTGGTCTTCTGTCCACACTTTTGCTCTTCACTGTTGCCTAGACAAGGACTCCCGCTGGGATGCCTTGTTTGGCCAAGCTGTTCTCCAGCATCTCTTTCAGACTTAGATCATCTCCTCCCCTCAGTCTCAGGTTTCGATACCAGAACACTTGGAGGATACATGACCCTCCTTAGCTATGCCTGTGATCCACAACTCACCCTGAGGTCATCTCTCTGGATCTTCGAGCTAGGGAGTCCCATATGTGAAGACTACATTCCTGCTTCTTCTTGGAGATAGCGTAGTTGCTCACCTGTAACAGGTGATCTCCAGGAACAGCAGGAATTTAATCTTCACAACCCACCCTCCTCCCCTAGGAGTTGTATGTCTTCTTGTTCTCCTTCTTCTCTTCTCCTCTCCTTTTATCTCAGCTACAAACTCAACTGAGGAGGGAGAGCTGAAAAGGCAGGAAGGCAGCTATGCAGGCACAGTGGGATGCTCCAAAAAGCTTTCCTATTGGATGCTGGGGAGCGTTCCCGCACGGGCTCCATCAGTACTGACATTACCCATATGTGAAGACTAAATTCCTGCTCTTGCCGGAGATCTCCTGTTACAGGTGAGTAACTATGCTTTATCCTTCTTACACCCCTGCTGTACAATGTAATCACCATGCTCCTCAGAAGGGGCAGCAACCATCAAAGCAGCAAAAGAAGGCTCAGACTCCTAAGTCACAGCCATCTCAGCAGACCCAGCCTCCTCAGGGTCTTTGACTCCTTTCTAGAGAACATAGCTCTTCTGCCTCTGTAGATTCCAGATCCCGTCACATCCCCTGCAGATTCTGTCATTTTTCCCACAGGTGGCATCTTATTACATCAGAGCAGTGGACACTGTCCATAGTATGGGAGGGGTACAAGATTTTACCCCCCCCCCCCCCCCGGTCTCCTCCGAGAGAGTTCTGCTCTCAGCCCCCTCTCACTGCTCTGTTGCTGCAAGAGGTCACCTCCCTTCTCTTACAGGGCACAATAGAGGAGGTTCCTCCATCCCAACACAGAATGGGCTTTTATTCTCCATACTTTCGCATTCCAAAGAAAACAGGTTGGATACAGGCCCATTCTGGACCTCAGAGAACTAAACAAGTACCAACTACGGGAGAAGTTCAAAATGATCTCTCTAGGGGCCCTTCTCCCTTATTTCCAGTCAGGATTGGCTCTGTTCTCTAGATCTAAAGGAGGCATATACTCACATACTTATTCCCTCACAGCACAGAAAGTTCCTGCGCTTCATGTTCCAAGGGAGACATAATCAATACAGAGTCCTGCCTTTCGGCTTCGCCTCTACCCCAAGAGTCTTCACAAAATGCATGGTGGTAGTAGTGGCATTCCTAAGGACTCTTGGGATATCTGTCTTCCCTTACTTAGACGACTGGCTCATTTGAGCAATCACCTCCCTAGAAGCCAGCCTTTCTTTCTCACGTACCATGCAGTGCTGCAAAACTTGGGATTTATAATAAATCTTCCAAAGTCCAAACTCGTCCCCTCTCATATTTTAGAGTTTATAGGGGCTCTCCTAGACACTCTGCAATCAAAGGCATTTCTGCCCCAACTCTGCTGTGCTTGACTCAATCAATTCCCCAACTCTGCTGTGCTTGACTCAATCAATTAGCATCTCAAGCATGCCTCAAGAACTTTTCACTGCTCAAGAAATGCTGCAACATCTGGGTCATATGGCATCAACAGTGCATGTTGTTCCATATGCTCGTCTACATATGCACGCAGCTCAGTGGACACTGGCGTCCCAGTGGTCTCAGGCATCAGGTCGCCTGGGAGAAAAAATAATGGTCTCTACCTTCCTAATCTCTTCTCTCCAGTGGTGGCAATCCCCAGAAAACTTTCTGGTTGGGTCACCTTTTCAAATGCCAGCACATGAATGTACCCTGACGATGGATGTGTCCAAATTGGGTTGAGGAGCTCATCTGGACACTCTCTCCACTCAGGGGCTTTGATCTCACCAGGAGTCACAATTCCACATAAATCTACTGGAGCTCAGAGCCATTCACAATGCTCTCAAAGTGGACCAGGACCATATTCAATTCCGTGCAGTTCTAGTCCAGATGGGCAATCAAGTAGCCATGTTCTTCTTGAACAAGCAGGGCAGAACAGGCTCTTGGACCCTCTTCATCGAGGCCCCGCATCTGTGATCTTTTGCCATACAACATCTTATTCACCTACATGCGGTATATCTTCCAGGCAAACACAATGTCTTAGCGGACAAACTCAGTAGAGTCCTTCTACCCCACGAGTGGTCTCTCCATGCAGACAGAGTTGCTCATATTTTTCAGTTCTGGGGAACCCCAGAGATAGACCAGTTTGCAAGTCCTCAGATTACCAAGCTTCCTCGCTTCTGCTCCAAGACTCCTACACCAGACAGCCAGCAGGTGGATGCTTTTCACCTCCATTGGAGTCAAGGCTTCCTATATACATTCTCTCCCATTTCCCTCATTCCAAATACTCTCTTGAAACTCCAGAGAGACAGGGGCTACATGATACTCATAGCCCCAAGCTGGCCACAACAACCGTGGTATCCTCTCCTTCTATGTCTGTCTCGGGCTCAATCCATAGATCTGGAGTCTGCTCCAGATCTCCTCTCTCAGGAGGAGGGGATGTTGCGCCATCCCAATCCACAGTCCCTCCATCTCACCGCATGGCAGCTGAGGGCTTTGCCTTCCAGTACGTTAACCTTTCCTAGGAGGTTAAGGGCATACTCTTGGCTTCTAGTAAGCCATCCACCAGGCACTCCTACACCTTCAAGTGGCTTAGATTCACTCTCTGGTGTTCTGAGAGGTATCTTAACCCCTTCTCAGCTCCAGTGGAGGCATTACTTGAGTTTCTTCTCCACCTATGTTCTTCTGGACTCAAAACCAATTTGGTAAGAGTACATCTAAGTGCAATTGCAGCCTCTCACATACCCTTAGATGTCCAACCCATCTCTTCTCAACCGCTTGTAGCATGCTTCATGAAGGGTCTTCTATTAACCAAACCTCCCATTAAGCCCCTTCCAGTGGCATGGGATCTTAACGTTGTCTTAGGACAGCTTTTCAAGCCGCCCTTTGACCCTCTAGCCACTACCTCACTGAAGTTTATCACATGGAAGGTCACCTTCCTTATTGTCCAAACTTCAGCAAGATGCATTAGTGAGCTTCAGGCTTTGGTGGCTGACCCTCATTATACACTATTCCACCATGATAAGGTTGTCCTTAGGACTCATCCTCACTTTATGCCGAAGGTGGTCTCACCCTTCCATTTAAACCAGTCAGTCTGCCTTCCTGTCTTTTTCCCTAAACCTCATTCCTCTAGGACAGAGGCAACCCTTCACACTCTGGATTGCAAACATGCCTTGGCTTTTTATCTCCAGAGAACTCGAGAGCACAGAAAAACTTCCCAACTTTTCATCTCCTTTGACTCGAGTCACCTGGGGTTGCCAGTATCCAAACATACTCTTTCCAGGTGGATAGCAGATTGCATCTCCTTTGCTTATGAAAAGGCAAGACTCTCTCTCGAGGGTCACGTCACTGAACATAATGTTTGGGCCATGGCTGCCTCTATGGCTAATCTACGCTCTGTAGTGATTGATGAGATATACAAAGCAGCAACTTGGTCTTCTGTCCACACATTTTTGCTGCTCACTATTGCCTGGACAAGGACTCCCACCGGGATTCCTTGTTTGGCCAAGCTGTTCTCCAGCATCTCTTTCAGACTTAGATCAACTCCTACCTTCCGTTCCGGGTTTCGATACAAGACATTTTTGGAAGATACATGACCCTCCTTAGTTATACCTGTGACTCACAGCCGACTCTGAGGTCATCTCTCTGGCATCTCCTAGCTAGGGAGTCTCATATGTGAAGACTACATTCCTATTTGTTCCTGGAGATAGTGTAGTTACTCACCTGTAACAGGTGATCTCCAGGAGCAGCAGGAATGTGGTCTTCACAACCCACCTTTCTCCCCTAGGAGTTGTAGTTCTTCTCCTTCTTCTTCTCCTTCTCTCCTTTTATCTCAGCTACAAACTCAACTGAGGAGGGAGAGCTTGAAAGGTGGGAAGATAGTTACGCAGGTGCAGTGGGATGCTCCCAAAAGCTTTCCTATTGGACACTGGGGAGCATTCCTGCACGGGCTCCTTCGGTACCGATGTCACCCATATGTAAAGACTAAATTCCTTCTGTTCCCGGAGATCATCTGTTACAGGTGAGTAACTATGCTTTCTCTGCAGGCCTTGACAGGGATCCTCTCCAATGGTTCAAGTCATTGGCCTCAGCAGTCAAGAAGTTGCAGTCTTGAGCAGCATACGATGGCTTTGAGTCCTCAGCCAGAGTACTGCCGCGGGCATCGGGGCCCGACATCAGGTATGGCTGCCGTCATCTAACCTCAAGCAATGGGTCCAGGACTAACTCATCGATGTCCCTTGCACTGGGGAGAATCTCTTCAGGAAACACATGGCAGACAAGGCTGCAGAGATAGAGACTGAGTTCCTGAGCAAGACCAGACTCTCTAAGAAGACCTCGGTGCATCCCCATAAGTAAGCCCTGGGGAAGAATCCTTTCTTCCCAAGGAAAAAGGTTTTTTTGGAAATGCACCACGGCCAACAGTCCCACTTCTCTCCGGCTCAGTGCCTGGAGTTCATAGAGGCACAGCTAGACACCCTCCAGGCCAAGGCCTTCCACCCTTCGAAGAGGTTAGAGTGTCTCAGGGCACTAGCCGCAGAGGTGTAGCACCACCAGACTGTGCCCACTCACCGCTGCCTCCTCCTGCTGGGCCACATGGCCTCCACGGTCCACATGACCCCATATGCCCTCCTACACATGAGGGCAGCTCAGTGGTGTCTCCGCTCCTGGTGGACACAAGCCACGGGCAGGCTTCGAGACAGGGTAAGAGTGACCCACCAGCTGGCGGACTCCCTCCACTGGTGGCAGATTCCCTGCCACCTTCAGGCCAGGATGCTGTTCCGGACACCCACCCCCCAGAGGGTCCTTACCACAGATGCCTCCCTGCTGGGATGGGGAGATCATTGCGAGGACCTCTGCATGCAAGGCTGTGGTCTCAGATGGAATGCCAGTTGCATATCAATCTTCTGGAGCTCCAGGCAATATTTTTGGTCCTCCATGCCTTCCGCCACCGGTTGCAGCACCAGTCAGTGTTCTATGTCAACAAGCAAGGGGACACAGGGTCATATCCCTCTGCCAGGAGACGGTAGCCCTCTGCTTATATGTGACATGCAAAGGGATGCTTCTGCGGGCGGTCTACCTCTCGGGCCAGGACAATGCCCTGGCAGACAGATTGAGCAGAGTCCTTCAGCTGCACGCATGGTGCCTGGACCCCAGAGTGGCCTCCCGGCTGTTCCCCTTAGTGGACCTGTTTGCCAGCCCGGACAACATGCAGTTGCCCCACTTCTACTTCTGCCAGCCGCACCCGTCCCAGGTGGTGGTGGATGCATTCCCCATTCCGTGGACTGAAGGCCTTCTTTACACCTTCCCGCCAACACCGCTGTTTACCAAGACCTTCTTCAAGGTCCAGCGTGACAGGGCATTACTGATACTAATAGCCCCCCTGTGGCCCAGGCAACCTGGTTCCTGCTACTTCTCTACCTGGCAGCAGCATCTCCTATTCCCCTGGGCTGTGCCCTAGGACTACTTTCACAGAAGACAGACTCTCTCCTGTACCCCAACCTAGGGTCCCTGCCGCTCATGACTTGATACTGAAAGGGTAGCTCTAGCTCCCTTCAACCTCCCACAAAACGTGGAAGAGGTCCTTCTGGCCTCCCGCAAGGCCTCCACAAGGGCGTACACCTTGAAGTTGTGTTGATTTTCGGTGTGGTGTACCGAGAGGCCAGTGAACCCATTCTCCTGTTCAATGCAGCTAGTACTCCAGTACCTACTCCACCTGTCCTCTGTGGGACTGAAGTCCAACTCAGTCAGAGTGCACCTGAGTACCATTGCGGCACACCACCACTCCATTGAGGACAAGCCCCTCTTGGCTAAGCCCCTTGTTTCTCATTTCCTGTGGGGCCTCATGTTGTCCAACCCTCTGTCTGCCCTCCAACGGTGGAGTGGAATCTCAATGTGGTGCTTTCGCAGCTCTCTAAGCCACCGTTTGAGCCCCTGGCTACCTGCCGCTTGTGGTACCTCTCCTGGAAGGTTGCCTTTCTTGTGGCACTTATGTCGGCTCGCCGGGTCAGCGAGCTCCAGGCTCTGATGGCAGAGCCTCCTTACATGATTATACTCTGTATTATCCCACTGTATTGTTTAGACTGTATATTCTATATATAATATGATGTTCCTTGTAAATATGTTCTGTTATAATATGACGTTCCCTGTAAAACAAACTTGCTTTGTTAACTATTGTTCACTGTAAACCGCAACTGAACTTTGGAAGATGCGGTATATAAATGTGTATAAATAAAATAAAATAAAATAAATAAGAACAGGGTGGTGCTCTGCACACATCCCAAGTATCTGCCAAAGGTGCTGTCCCCCTTCCACCTCAATTAGGAGGTGGTGCTCCCCCATCTTCTTCCCTAGGTCTCATGGCAACAAGGGAGAGACTGTTCTCCATATTCTGGATTGTAAGTGGACATTTTCCTTCTATCTGCAACAGACTCAGGACCACCGCAAAGTGCCTCAGCTTTTCATCTCCTGTGACCCCAGTCGACTGAGGCTTCTAGTGACCAAGTGAACTCTGTCCACTTGGGTAGCAGACTGCATTGCCCTTGCCTATGAGCAGGCTGGGATCTCACTGGACCACCGGGTCACGGCGTTCCATATCAGGGCCATGGCTACCTCCATGGCAAATATGCATTCCGTACCTGTGACGGAAATCTGTCAGGCCACCACCTGGTCTTCGGTACATACCTTCGTAGCTCACTACCGCCTGGAGGAGTCCCAATGGGACAACCCCTTTGGCCAGGCCATACTCCATAATCTCTTCAGGGTGTAGGCAGCTCCTGCCCTCCAACCCTTCTATGTTCAGGCTAATGGACTGCTGGTTCCCCGCTAGACACTTGGGTCTTGCGAGAGTCTAATAGTTCAAACTTAACTGCTGCAGCTCATGGCCCGCCTTCTCTGGTCACCCATAGCATTTTGTAACCTGTAGCTGGGGAGTCCCATATGTGAGGTGTGATTTAGAAACATAGAAATATGATGACAGAAAAAGACCACATGGCCTATCTAGTCTATCCTTCCATATCAACAACTACAACAGTCCCCTTTTTACCTTTAAAGATCCTCTGTGTTTGTCCCATGCTTTTTTGAATTCAGTTAACGTCCTCATCTTTACCACGTCCATTGGGAGACTATTCCACGGATCCACTACTCTTTCCATAAAGAATCACTCCTGAATCTATCTCCCTTCACCCTCATCCCATGTCCCCTCGTAGCAGAACTTGTTCCCGCTTGTTCCCGGAGAAGGCCTAGTTACTTACCTGTAACAGGTGTTCTCTGGGGATAGCAGGACTTGTTCAAGATACCCCTTGCTTCTGTTCCTGTTTATGGGTGTTTTCTGAAGTCCTACTCCTGGTTCTTCATCTGTGAACACATTTGTTAAGCAATTCCGCTTTACCCTCATCAGCTTCTACATATTCCTCCCCTTCACCGTTGAGTCTGACAATACCACTTTTGCCCTTCCTTTTCTCACTAACATATCTGAAAAATATCTTATTCCCCATTTTATTGCATTGTCTATTTCCTCCTCTTTTTCAATCTTTGCTTTCCTGACTCTTTGCTAGCTTCTCTAAGTTTTTCCAAATATAGATGCCTGTCTTTGTCTCTTTGTGATCTCTTGTATTTCACGAAGGCCTGTTTCTTTTTCTTCACCTTTTCAGCTACTTCTTTTGAAAATTATAGGGGTCTCCTTTTCCTTTTATCTTTATTTACCATTTTAACAAAAAGGTTGGTTGCCCTTAAAATATCCCCTTTCAGTTTCACCCACTGTTTTTCTACACGTGAAGGGGCCATACTGGACTTGGTGCTTACCAATGGTGAAAGTGTTTCTTTTCGCCTCTGCCTTCGGCTCTTGATTTTGCTGTTCTCCTTCCTTCCCCTCTTTTATTTCACCTTTTTTTCTTCCTCTTACACTTGTTCTTACCTCTTTCCTTTGTCCTGTCTCTCCTGCTCTTGTCTCTCTGTCCTTGTTCTTATCTTTTTTCTACTCCTTTTCTTGCTTTGTCTTTTTAGATTGTAAGCTCTTTTGAGCAGGGACTTTTTGTGTTTTCATTGTGCAGCGCTGCGTGCGCCTGGTAGCGCTTTATAAATGCTTAGTAGTAGTAGTAGTGATGTTATAATAGGAGATCATTTTGCATCCAGTGATCACCAGATGGTGTGGTTCAGTATTAGGACTAGGGCTGTTAGAATCCATTCAAAGGTCTTAGACTTTAGGAAGACTAACTTTGCCAAGATGGCCAAATACCTCAGGGAGTAGTTAGCGGAATGTGAACAGCTGAGGGATGTAGAAAAACAGTGGGCAAAACTGAAAGGAGATATTTTAAGGGCTACCAACCTGAGCAATTTTCAGAAGAATCTGTTCATGAGAAACTAGCTCAACTTAAAGTAGACAAAGCGATGGGACCGGATGAGATACACCCTAGAATACTGAGGGAACTTGGGGACGTTCTAGCAGCTCCACTGACTGACCTTTTCAATGCCTCGTTGGAGTCGGGAGTGGTGCCAAAGGACTGGAGAGAGGCTCATGTGATGTCTTTACACAAAAGCAGAAGTAAGGATGTGGTTGAAAACTACAGGCTGGTTAGTTTAACTTCGGTAGTGAGTAAATTATTGGAAACGCTGCAGAAAGAGAAAATAGTGAGGTTTCTGGAATCCAGCGGATTACAGGATCCGAGGCAGCATGGATTCACCAGAGGCAGGTCTTGTCAGACAAATCTGATTGATTTCTTTGACTGGGTGACCAGGGAGTTGGACGGAGGGAGAGCCCTAGATGTGGTGTATTTAGATTTCAGTAAAGCCTTTGACACTGTTCCTCACAGGCAACTTATAAACAAACTGAACATCCCAGGGATGGACCCTAAAGTTACTGCTTGGGTTAGAAATTGGTTGGGTGGGAGGCGACAAAGTGTACAGGTAAATGGAGCTCACTCTGAGGAGAAGGATGTTACCAGTGGTGTGCTCCAGGGATCTGTCCTTGGTCCGATTCTTTTTAACATCTTTGTTAGTGATATAGCGGAAGGGCTGTCGGGTAAGGTTTGCCTTTTTGCGGATGATACCAAAATCTGCAATAGAGTAGACACCCAAGAAGGTGTAGATAACATGAGGAGGGATCTAGCTAAGCTTGAAGAATAGTCTATAATCTGGCAGCTGGGATTTAATGTTAAAAAATGTAAGGTCATGCATTTGGGCTGCAGCAATCCAAGGGAGCAATATAGTATAGGGGTGAAATACTTTTGTCCACTAAAGAAGAGCGGGACCTAGGCATGGTTGTGTCTGATGATCTTAAAGTAGCTAAAAAGGTAGAAAAGGTGATGGCAAAAGCTAGAAGGATGCTTGGGTGCATACGGAGAGGAATGGCTAGCAGTAAAAAGGAGGTGATTGTGCCTCTGTATAAGTCTTTGGTGCGACCTCATTTGGAGTATAGTGTGCAATTCTGGAGACCGCACCTTCAAAAGGATATAAACAGGATGGAGTCAGTACAGAGAGTGGCTACTAAAATGATTAGTGGTCTTCATTATAAAGCATATGAGGACAGACTTAGGGATCTTAATATGTAAACCTTAGAGGAAAGGCGGGATAGAGGTGATATGATTGAGATGTTTAAATACCTCTGTGGCATAAATGTTCAGGGGGAGAGCCTCTTTCAATTGAAAGCAAGTTCTGCTAAAAGGGGACATGGGATGAGGGTGAAAGGGGATAGATTCAGGACTGATTTGAGGAAATATTTCTTTATGGAAAGAGTGGTGGATCCGTGGAATAGTCTCCCAGTGGAGGTGGTAGACATGAGGACAGTAACTGAATTCAAAAAAGCATGGGACAAGCACAGAGGATCTCTAAAGGAAAAAAAGGGGCCTGTTGTAGTTGTTGATATGGAAGGACAGACTAGTTAGGCCATGTGGTCTTTTTCTGTTGTCATATTTCTATGTTTCTACATCCCCCAGCTGTTCTCACCCCACTAACGACTCCCTGAGATATTGGCCCATCATGGCAAAGTTAGTTTTCCTAAGTTAAGCACAATTTGCTGATAGAGCTGCAACATAACAACCTTTCTGATATCTGTGGAGTGTGTTTCAGTTTTGGTTTCTGACAGTGTTTACCACCCCGGAGAGTGACCCCAAAGGTATTGCGTACCATAGCCATGCCTGCACTGTGCCCAAGACTGGTGTGGTGGCCAGGGCTGCCAAAAGCCTCTTCCTAAAGTCGCTTTTGAATGGATTTTATCAGCCCTAGTCCTAATACTGAACCACATCATCTGTTGATCACTAGATGTGAAATGATCACCCATTATAACATCAGAAACACTTTCCCCAAATCCAGTATGTCCCCTTCGCATGTGGGTTCTGTTACCAGTTGCCTGAATAGTTCTTCCTATAGAGAATCCAGGATTTCCTTATTTCTAGATGATACTGTAACAGGGATATGCCAGTCAACATCTGGCATATTGAAATCCCCTATCAGTAGCACATCCCCTTTCCTGGCAGTTCTGCGTATGTCTTCAATTAACTCTCCATCCACGTCTTTTTCCTGTGAAGAAGATCTATACTGTATATCACACCAATGCAAACACATTCCCCAATCCCTCTTTCTAGTTTTACCCACAGTGCCTCCTCGCTCCCTTTTAAGCCCTGTAATTCTATAGCTTTAATATTATTTTTTACATATAGTGCCACTCCTTCTCCCTGTCTTCCTACCCTGTCCTTTCTGAATAAAGTATAGCCTGGTATAGTTAAATCCCTGTCATAGTTGTCCATGAAGGAAAGAACACAAGGAGCAGAAGCAGTGGACGACCCAGTTGGTTAGTATTGATTCCAAAATGCTTTATTGTAGATCCCCGACGCGTTTCGGCTTGCGCCTTTCTCAAGGGGAGAGTTGTTTACAAAAATTAATAATAATATTTCCATTAAAAACATATATAAACAACATTATGAAAAGGCAACCGGGAAACATGTATATAAAGAGAAAATACTTTCAAAATATTTAAAACAACAATAATACACAATAGCATAGTAAAAATTCAATAAATACACATACAAATTATTGTAATAAAGAATTAATAATAAT
>CM066033.1:886525642-886644389 GCA_033557465.1 Ichthyophis bannanicus | reverse complement strand
GTCACACAACAGGTGTTGGAATGCGGAGCCGAGAAGCACCTGTAGGAAATGGGTCTGGTGTGTCCGCTGCCCTGTGTCCAAGATAGGATTAAGTATTGCAACACTTTAGAAACATTGCAACAGCAGCAAATATTCCCACGCCGCACAATGCAGGAAATACACATACAAGGGATGCAAATGCAAAACCTCAGAGGATATGCACAACATATAAAACAATGATGGAAACCAACATCACATGTTAAGATCGCAGACACGGGTGGTCACATGGAAAAGGATAGGAACAATAACATGTCACACGGGCATGGCTCAACGCGACACACTATAATCATATGTCTGTGTCCCCAGAGATTCCACATTACATGTCCCATGAGATGAACAGAAACCTCCTGCCAAACGCACAGTTTGGATGTAAGCACCAAAGAACAAATCTGTAACCTAACCTATGGGTGCATCATTTGTTCCTCATCAAATCCATCAGCTATTGCATAGCCACACAAGGTTCACACCGAAGGGAGAGACGTCAGGCAAACCATTAGAATCCCCATGTAAATGTCCTGTAGATGGATCTCCACATTATGCCTCTGTATGACATAAATAGATATTGCTCAACAGTTTGTTACACCAAACACAAGACTCAGCTCTGCTCACTACAAATGTGGGCCATTATGGAAATGTAAACATCACAACCGTAGAGTTACCCAAAAGTCCACAATGTCCCCCAGGTGCACACACCCATCATAGCACATGATAATGTATCATGCGTGTGCACTTCAGCACCACAATAGTCAACCCATAAACACACAACCCCACAATATGCGTAGTTTCAGCACAACAGCTGTAATAAATGGCCTGTATGTGCACAACTGCTAATCTTTACACATACTGGCCGAGTCCCATGCATTGCTTACCCTGTTGATGGCTGATCTTCACTAAGATGGTGGATGCAGCAAGTGGAGAATCCAACACAAATAACGACATTGACACACACATGTACATCTGCTGTAAAATAAAGGCACAACAGCTGTTACACTAACCATTATGAACACAGACACATGGGGAGATGTGGTGACAACAGCACTATATGGGCAAGGGAGGCTCACCGTCAATAAGTAAACAACACCAGCTACCCACTGAGACACACTCGCTGCCAATATGTTGTCCCCCTGACCCCAGACACATACAATGTATCTGTAAGATCTACTCACCTTGAACTCCAGGATCTGGCTGATGTCCGTTCATGTCCACAATGATACACGCCGACACCGGGGGGGGGGGGGGGGTTGTTCATCATGTATGTCCTGTTTAGAGTAGAAAAGATAAACTAAAATAACTGTCAACTACGAGATGTGGAAAACACCAACTGCACCTCAATGTCCCCATCTGTCACACAACCTTACATGACCTTACAACTGACTTTTCACCCTCAAGACTGCACAGATCGTGCACATGGGATTGTAATAATGTAGATGTCCAATGCTAAGTTGGAGGGCCCCACTAGCCGTCAGTTTCCACACTCCCTCTCTGTTGGTCCACAAATATGTCTAAAGAGGTGGCTGTTTCCACAATGTTCTGGTACGTATCCAAAGATCACACTATCAGTCTGTTTCAACCAGGTTTAAACCAATCACCCCCTCTCCGTGTGTGGTACCTCTCAGTATGTTGTCCTTGAATCACAGTGTAAAGACCTGTGACACCTGGAAGATATGCACCACAACCACATGTATCCACTTGTGTAGATGGCATAATATCCAGTGTACATCTCCCACAGCAAATAATACTGTGTTGGTTCTGATTGTGTGTTGAAATACATGGCAAGCGCAACAACATGTATGGCTAAAAACCACCCCCTGTCTGCAATTCACCTGACCATGATGTCTGCATGTCATCCCATTGTGTAACTGTGAGAATGTTTTGAACCATGGATAGGCCCAACCTGTTCCCCTGCTCCCAAAAACATACATCTAGGACTGTGTGTGTATGTGGACCTCACATCCCTTGCTAGTGTCCTGAAGGTATCCGTGGTGCTTGTGTACTGTGCCATCCTGCCCTCCAAATACCATGTACCTGATTCCCTGAGGCGGCGATGTACAGATGACCCCAAAAACCCCTAAATAGCATATTCCCTGACTACACGAAATTAAAGTAAGGCCCACAAACCCACAAGTTAAAGTGTACTCACAGGCAGCGTATACAGTGTTTGACCTAATGAAATCACACCTGTTGATAAAAAAAAAGAAGTTACCCCACATGACATCGTGTATGTGTTGTACAAAGTAAGATAATTAACTAATGACCCCGCCTCCAAACAGGTTATAGGCCCTAGCAATCAGATGGACCCCTGGCTGCAGAGTGAACATGTTCACGCGTGTTCACCACATACAGGTCTGTGCTACCGTGAAGAGGCCTACCGTGTCCATAAATGGTTTGTGTTGCAGCAAAACATGTAACAGAATCATAACGAATCATGGTAATGTCGTCAGGCTCCTGCCAACTGTATGCACTATCTTGACATGTTTGCATTGCAAATAACAAAGAGACACACATAATCCAGCTCACAGGGGTAGAACACACACACAAGAGCCCCCAAAGAGGAATTTACAAAGCAAGCCAATCATAGCATGAGTGCATGCGCACAAACATGGCCCTCCCCACCACTACTCCAATTACCACGTACCACATGCCTGACAACCGTTCGGCTCCACACACCCCAGGAGGACACTATAACCCTGTGGTCTGGCCAGCAGTTGCTATCACAAACAGCCACTCACTGGGTGACTGTGCGCCCAAAAGCTCCAAAAGGGGTATCCAACCCACAGCCACACACGACAACCTAACAGCCGCTGTTTGAGCCTCTGTTCCCACATTGGTCCAAAAAACCCCATGCATACATGTTATGACATTTGTAACCACCTGAGGGACCATGCCAAGGCCCTGGATCTGAATGTCCAACTGGTCAGAAACATCACCCCTACTAAGCAGACACATGCACCCACAGGCACATATATGGTGGCAGATGTGTCTATATCTACCATTGAATATGAGGTTCTGTAATCAACCTCCGCCTGACTGCTGTGCCTGCCGGTGTGTCAACAGCGAGCACTGTACAGGGGTGCCCTGGTGGATCCTCCCTCCACATCCTCCTTAATCTCTGGCAGGGATACCATGCCTGAGCAGCCATCTTTTGTGCAGGATGCAACAGGCTACGATTTATCTCTGCAACAGGTCATTGCCGCATGATTGTACGGCCCCCACCCTGGTCTATTCCAGACACCTGAAGCGACTTTTCAACACGCCAAAGGTTGCGTTTCTATGACAGAGCGGCTTGGAGGCTGTGGGCCTCATGTGTACCGCTCCTCTCTGCACTTGGTCCGTGGCTGGCGCCCAGGGGTCAGGCATCCATGGGCGACACCCATACCCTGCATGCACCTCTGCAGAAAACTAAATGCAGGTCAATGAATAAACTCACCACAGACCATACAAGATACACACGTATAGTACGTGAGAAGCAACCTCATAAACCACTAATGGACAGAAATATATGACACCAACACCTACCTCACCGTGACCTAGACATTACACCTATCGTGGCGTGTATATGAGAATGCCACAAATGGGCCTCTGTGAGTCTGTAAAGGCACCTGTTCAAACTACACAACAATCCCATTGGTGTCCACAAATGATCCGCTAGTGTAGCAACCGGCGGTCGACTGTCCTGTGTTGTTCAATGGTCCCATCCTCTACCCCCATCACCACGCAATGACAAGCACTACAACCGCACCACACACGTCACATAAACAGAATATATGCTTTCCAAGCAAAAACCACAATATGTATTATAGACGCAATGTAAGGGCACCAACAACGCAACATGTAAGACCGTGAGCTCAGCCAGGAGAAAAACATTATATCACCTCAAGCAGCCCGCGTCCTCCAAGGTCTACATATCGACATATACCAGTCTGACGCCAGCATAGCTTGTTGACTGCTGCCCATCAAACATCCCATTGGACCCCCCTGGCCACTGTTCCCCATCATTGTATCCCTCCTTGTTAAGCCAGACACAACACATAAAAACACACTGTAGCCCATATGATCACTAAAACATCACAACTATGAGCATAACAACGTCCCTGTGTATGTCCCACCCATAGCTACATGTCTCTTACACAACATGGGCCCCTTGCCCTTGCTGTCACCTCACAACAAATTACGAGTCACATCAGGATAATCACATACAATGACGCCATGGTACGGCATATCTGCAGTCTGGCTAAAGGTAATGCAAAGCCCAGACCTGATTGGACCCCTGTAAATGGCACAGGACAAAAAACATGACCATAACAATGCAAACGTGTACTCCCACTTGCAAAGGTCCGAGGGAACATGCAATGATACGGTACCCAACCCCACCACCCTCTGTTGTCTTAACAATCACCACATGGCTAACATCCCCACGACAGGGTGAGTGTGTGGCCCTCACACGCACATGATAAATCACAAGGTGCATGGATTGGTCAATCACATACATCTCACAGGGACCTAACACAGGTACAAACTCCAAAAACCATGCATGCACAGTGTGGGTGAGTATGGTAACAAACCCATACCCCAACCCACCCAACCCCACCCCTGTGCACTCAGATGACCTAACACATCCAATCGTAATACACACACAGCACAAACGTCAGAATATGTGCATATTTCCACTACCAACACCAGCATATAAATTGCACATATGTCCGTAATCTGGCTGTGAAGCTGGCCAATTATGTCCCCTGGTAAAACGAGGTCTACAGTCCCCCAACAATGTCCACACCCTATCATTAGTCACACTGCTGAATGTTTGCATCGGTGTCAACAATGCACAGAGAGCAAACGCTGCACTTACATGAGAGATGTCACAACAACAACAGTCATATATGCATCATGACATTATTTCACGGTCACTACTACGCACCCAGCAATATGCAGTCACCATACTGTCCCTCCCTCAAATATCCCTGAATAGTGCTGAGCGATGCAGGATATAGGAGTCATGGGTGGACCCTGGAAACCTTGGGACCACATTCAGAATATGCAGATTAGCATCACATACAACCTGAACATTCAGGGAATGGTAGTGTTTGCGGTTGCGAAACACCACACCTCCCTGTCTCTTGGCGGGACCAGGGCAACATGGTGCAATCAATAGCTCCCATCACGTGTGGTATCCCAGCTAATGCCTCAAAGGCCTGGTTCAGGGTCCCCCAATGTTGCCTACTGTGGGGAAGGCCTATGTAATTCCCCACCCGGCTGACCATAGCACGCAGTACTTGTTGGAGACAGCGTGAGAAGGTGGGGCGGCTCATGCCACCCCACTGCGGCCACAGAGGTCTGGAAACAGCCAGAGGCGAAGAAATGTAACGCAGCAAGGAGCTTGACTAAACCTGGTATGGCATGGACCGGTCAGTCAGGGGCTCGAGGTCAGGTCTCAGATCCTCATAGAGCCCCCTAATAGCCCTTGTGCTCAGTCGGTAAAGGGAGAGTACCTGGGTCCTCACGCATGCCCTGGAGCTGGGCCCTGGGCCTGTAGAGGCGTGGCTGCCGAGCCTGCACCTCAGCACGCCATCTGCGCCCTCCACGCCCAGCACCTCTCTGGATGGCCTCCACAGCTGCAGGTCTGAGTTGCTGCGGGTCTACACCCATGTCCTGTGCCTCAGCCCCATGGGCATCATCTCCCCTGTCCGGCAACCGCAGCATCTGCCCACGTCTCCGGGCACATGCAACAAAATATATGTCAGACATAAACACCCCTGTGTGGCCTACACAAGCACCGACACACAGACACAGACACCGACACACACAGAGACACACACACACGAGCAAACACACACACACGTTCCCAAACACTGGACACCGTACAAACCACGAAAGAAAACACAGTCAAAACAAAACTCACAAAACAGACTGTCATACACCTGCTCTCAGTTTCAACACACCAACACTCGCTGCGCCTACGAAAACACCCATCAATGTCTCCAAATCTGCAGAAGCAATTTAAACAGGTGACTGGTATGTCCGTACTGTGCGCATGCGCTGTTGTGGGATTGCGACGCTTGTGCGAGGCGAACATGTGCATTATCCTGCGCATCTGCATGACGTTACGCATGGGCGACTGGCTGTGGGTGCCGCGCATGTGCAACTGTTGGCGCGCGTGAGTGTGTGTGAATTAGCGAGACGCGCATGTGCCAACTGAGTCACACGAGCATCTGCGTGTGCGCGGAGCCCGTTAAGCATGGGCGTAAGCATTGCCCTGACGTCATGATGCTCCTAGAAATGCACATGCGCTAAGAGTATCATTTGCGTGTCGCGCACAAAACACAACAGCCTAACGCACGCCCATGCGCAATTGGATATCGGCGCCACCCACAAGCAGCGCCATCGCACAGTTGCACATGCGCAACGTGCGCGCCGCAAAAAAAAAGGTACAAAGGGACACGGAAACACAAGGTAAAGGTTGAGGGTTGACTGAGGAGTGGGCGGGAGTGTAGGCAGAGGCTGTGGAGTGAGAGGTGTCCTAGTGATAGGGGGGTTTCTGAGATCGGTGGCATCAGGTGTATCCGGGGGTCGGATCTGTGGGCATGTCCGTAGTCCCCTGTTTATTGTGTGAACGTCTCTGTGTACTGTGCTGCTTACTGTTACGTTCATGTGTTGTGTGACGTGTGAGGAGGTCATAGTTGTGGTGTCTGTTTCAGTGGGTGTTGTAGGGGAGGCAGAGGGGGTGAGGTGAGTTGGGGAGGGGACAGGTGTGCAGAGAGAGGTGGGGGGAGGGGGATGGAGAGGCGGAGTCAGAGCCAGAGGGGGAGGGGGAGAGAGAGGGGTACACAGAGCGATCGAGAGAGGGAACGGGAGAGGGTTAGGGAGAGGGAGAGGGAGGAAGGGACAGAGAGAGAGAGGGAGGGTGTGAGGCTGAGGGTGCGGGAGGGTGTGTGTGCGGGGCGTGCAGGTGAGGTGGCCCCACCAGTGCCACTGGAGGCAGAGCCTGTGGGTCCTGAGGGCCCTGAGGAGCCAGTGGCAGCACCAGGGATAGCAGCACCTGCACAGCTGGCTCCCAGCAGGCACACTGGGAAGAGGAAGAGGGTACCAGTGCCTGAGAACCTGCGGAGGAGGGCAATAAGATTTACGGATGCTGAGAACCACACCCTCCTCTCCATGGTCCTGGAGAACTACGAGGTGCTGTTTGGGCGTCTTAGCTCACGGACCAGCACAGCAGGACGGCAGGCGGTCTGGGAGGAGGTCAGGCATGGAGTTGCTGAGGTAGGGGGCCCCCTGCGGGACATAGACAGCCTAAAGAAAAGATATTCAGATATCAAGAGAGGTGTGCGTCAGCACATGTGTGCCGAGAAATACCATGCCAGGGGGCACAGGTGGCGGGGGCCCCCTACCAGCAATGCTCAGCCCCTGGAGCAGCAGCTGGCGGAACGCCTGGGACCTGTATACACCTATGGGCTGCCTGAGATGCTTGACACTGCAGATCCACATGCAGGTATGTCTGTTACGCATAACCATCACATCTCATCACCTCCCTGATAGTAACATTGTGTAACCAGCTCACCTTTGCAAATGCACACCCATATCTATCTCCACAGCCCCATAATGTACTACGCAGGGATCAGAGGTTGTGTGCACTGCCCCATCATACCCTATGTGTTCATACAAATACACACAGTGCTACCACTGGCTCCATGGCCTTGAGGGTCTGAGGTGGGGTGGGCCTGGATTTGGGTTTGTATGTGTGAAGGTGCAATGCTAATGTAGGACGGGGACTGTCATGGACATGCTGATGTATGCCTCCCACCTCTCGGTGTGATGCAACAAGCACAAAGGAATGTAGCTCAGACAGGAGTAGTGGCAAAGGGGAACATTACCCCCAAATGCAGTAAACAGACATCCCCATCAAAACTGTCCCTGACATTACGTTGTGTGACACACATGTAGACATCAAGTTATGACTGGAGCATGAACCACAATGTGTCTGTACTGTAACCCAGTCACCTAAGCCTATCTCTCAACTGTCATATGCTCTGCAGGCCATTATCTACACACCATACATATTAGGATGGCCATGAACAGTCAGGCCATGCCTCACCAATCTCCGTTGATCAGACAGGCTCTGCTGTTTGTTGTTGCCGCAATACAATCATTGTCCAAGGGGGATCCAAGGGTACATCATCCTCATCACATCCCCCTGAGTGCACCCATCTCTGTGTAGGGATTAACCGTCATCTAAGAGATATGTGATCTGTCTAAGGAGTAACTATGCCTGCTGTACAGCTGGAACTGTCTAAAGGTGCATCAAACGTATTGGGAGGTCAGGCTTGCCAGACGAACATCATGGAACCAGATGGTCACAGCTCTGTTTGCACATCTATGACATACACTGTTGTAACCCCTCCCCCACCTGTCTGTGTAAGCAAGTGGTGGGTGACACATGTCACCTGTATGTGGAGTGTCACTGAACCGTGTCTCAAATGTATGAGCCGCTAAGTCCTCCTGGATAATAACTCCCCCAAATAGATCAGGTGTGTCCCACGCACCGGCCTACGGGGCAAATCCTCAAGTGGATCTGTTGTGAATAGCTCTGTTTGCGAAAAACACATGACATACAGCAGATAGCTGCCTTCATAATGCCTGACTCAGGCCCGCTGCTGATAATAGCATTCACACTACCTGTCTGCATTTTTGATGTGACACAGCAAATACAAACACCATGTACCTTGTACTGGGGTATATCTTGTTACATATGTGGCCACTCTGCTCTCCTTCTCACGGGTTAGCTATGCCCTCCATAGGCATAGCCATCAACCCTGTGTCCTCCCAGTGCCCCACACCTCACCTGTTCTCAGATGGTTATGTTAGGCCCTGAATATCCCAGGCAAATGCTGTGTTGTGGTGAATCACCTCCACTACGAATGCTGCTCGGCATTGTTTCCCCCTCTATGTCATAGGTGTCAGCAGCAGAGGCAAGGTCATGGCCCCCAGGTTGTTTTTCCTCCCCCCTCCTCTGCTCTCACCTCCTCTGTGTCTCCCTGTCCCGCTCTGTGTGAGCAGCTGGCTCTGCATAGCGCAGTGTGCCCCTGCTGTGCCGTGTCCGATATTTGGGCCAGCCGTCCCACACCCCGAGGTGAGGTGTTCTAGCTGATTGGCCATGTGTTCTGTGTGTTGAGTACATAGGTGGCTGCATCCACCTGCATGAGACACACCTGTCAACATAGCCCCATCTGGGTACATGGTGTCTGTGTGTGTGTGAGCATGGCACGCCCCCCCCCTCTCAGGCCACAGCATGACATCAACACCAGATGGAATACACCGAGCAACACAGGACTAGCTGTGCATGACACAGCTGTCACATTGCCAACATGGGCCAGGGTCTGATGTCAGCCGCATGGTCAATGAGATGCCCTTGAAGGAGATGCCCCCACCCCAACATGTGAGGGACCTACACCTCTCACACCACATGTCAAGCATCGTCTGAAAGGGTGGGTTCCCTGAAACTATGCAGCATATGGCGCCAGCAGATATGCCATGTGTGCAGGTGATGCACATCCGCAAACGCACACAATTCTGTGACTGTGCTACCACACCCCTCAAAACCACAGTAGCACATGTGCACGGTCAATCACATGTGCACAAATGCGACAATTGTGGTTGACGGTGAGGAGTACGGTGTATGTCTCTAGTTGCGCTATGAGTAGCATCACAGCAGGCACCACGGAATGCATGGCGGAAACAGAGATTACCTGTCACATGTTGCACACACTGCATTGGCCAGGTGTGCTCATACACGTCTTCCCAGGGCATAAGGGCAGATGTGTCAACCATTCCCTGACCCTGTGTTTGCAGCAATACACGGCCTGTGTTGGTATGGTGACATATGTTCCCACTGGATATGTCGTGGACACTCACAGCTGCAGACATCTTTTGTAGTGGCGTGTGTCCCCATGGTCCACTGTCAGGTTGCAGGGACACATACAACATGTGTCACACATCCCATCACTTCCCGACACATTCCAGACAGGTGATGTTACTGGTAACCCTGACCCACACACCTGGACACTGCCGCGCCTCACCTCTACTGTCATGGAGTATGTGCCCGTGACGTGTTATGTTGCATCTGAGCTACTCTACGCACAGTGCTGCATGTGCCTGTCAATGGTCCCACTATCATGTACAGTTCGAGTTCAACACATTGTCGGACTGTGGCATACACATGTAACACTGCATATACAGTATGTCCCATGGGGATATGCACTACACAATGGCATGCACACTCAAACAGGGGCTGCCAATGAAGGTGTACCTGTTGGTGATGTGCAGCCCTGTGTGCACCTGCCACTGCCAGATGGGGTGGGAGATGGACTGCGTGTGAAATGCACATGGGAGCATATAATGGAACACGGAGGACACACAGGGTGTGCAGGGCTCTGACACACACCAGATCCCCTGGAACAGGTCCATGTTATGTAGGGGGTCCTGTGTGCAGCACACATGCAGGGTAACCACAACATGACATATCCCTTCCCCTGAACACACACATAAATGTAGCTGTACAGCACACACATATGTGTTTGATCTGTGTCTGTCTACAATACAGGTGACTACAGCACAGTCCGGCCACGTGAGGAGGAGGAGGAGGAGGAGGTGGAGGTGTGGGAGGCATCTGACATGGAGGGGCATGAAAATGCTGCGGCTGCAGAGGTGCTGCTGCAGGGGGTGAGTCCTTGTCCCCAGGAGGGGCACACTGAGCCTCCAACAAGCCTCACCACACAACGTTTGGCTGAAGGAACAGCTGAAGCAGCACCACCAGCACAACGGGATACCGGGGAGGATGTTCTGAGAGCTGAGCTGCGGGCCCATGCACCTCGTCACATCGGGACAGTGAAGGTGGGTGGGCAGAAATGTTCACGCAGATAACCCTTATGTTCTTTGTACATACACTAACAGGTGTGCACACTCTACCAGGACTGTAAATGTGTGTGACTACACAAACCACACACTCGGTGTGCACAATACCGAACAGTGTGAGACACATCAGCGTACAGTATGTGCAACACACTGTGTGCAAGGCGACCAAAGGGTATGCCACACATGCCCATTAACCTACATATCGCGTCACATCATTGTTTGATTTGGCCAGACACACCTATGGACTGATCTGTCTCTGCTCATACAGTAGGTACCAGCAGCAGGCACGTACCACATGCAATACAGGGCCCAGGGAAAACGTGGACAGCAATAGGATGAACCACCTTTAGCACCACACGTATTATCCAGAAACTATGCGCCTATGGCCCGACTCAGGCCGTGGTCCGTGTCCTTCTTCAGGGGCAGGCTCATTAGGCAAACCACACCTTCACAGTGTATTGAGAATGACCTATTCAACCACAGGGACGCACCGGGGCCCCTTCACCTCTCACTGCAGTCACACACCTTCTGCTATCCGAATATAATTAACCAGTCGTGCATCCGTGCAAGGGGAGGCCTTCCTGTAACACATTTCCACTTTCACATTGTTACAACAAGGCTTCCCCTTGCGTGGATGCACTGCTGGTTAATTATATTTGGATGGCAGAAATGCGTTTGTCTACATTGAGGAGGTGAGGGGCTCCGGTACATCCCTTTGGTTGATCAGGTCCTGTCCAACACACTGTGGACGTGTGTTTAACCTGATAAACCTGCCCCTGCAGAGGAAAAAGGAATACGGCCTGTGTCGGGCCATAGGCCTCTACTGTCTGTATAATACGTGTTGTGATAAAGGTGGTTTGTCCTATTGCTTGACACGTTCGTAATGGGCCAAAACATGTTATCAACTATTATGTCGACATCTTTTTCCTGGGTTGTGTTTCCCAATGTGGAACCTTGCATCATGTAGCCATACGTCGAGTGTTTATGTTCTTTGGTGCATACCTTTGCACCTCTCCACATTACATTTCATCTTCCTTTTGGATACCCCATCTTCCAATACATCTAGATCCCCTTGCAATTTAACACAATCCGCTTGGATTCTGACAACCTTAAAAAGTGTTTTTCCCATGTGCAAATTGATTGCCTCACTCGTAGGTCCCTTTTGCAGGTAAGTTATGAATATGTGATAGAGCAACAGACCCAACACTGATCCCTGCCTCACTCCATGTATTACCTCTCTCCATTGGGGAAATTGGCCACCTAGCCCTACCCTCTCTGCCTTCTGCTGCCACCCCTGCTACCATGCACATTCAGGGCTACCCTCCCCGCCCCCCCCCCCCTTTGTGTGACACTGACACATCCCGATGGCCTGCCACCATCTGTTGCATGCATAGCAGACACCTGTCTAGGCAAATGTGCAGCTTGTACCCCTGTGATGCAACATCCTGTCATCAACATATGCATTGTGAGCCCTGCACATGCCTCATAGGGTCTACATGCACTGTTATCTGACCACTTGAGTCTCCCCCTGGGGGGATGTGACACCCTTATCTGACAGACGCATGGTGCAGTTGTGGATGGGCCCATGTCCTGGGTGTGAATCTGCTGCTCACACCCCATCCCTCATAGTCATGAGCAATGCACCTATCACCTGCCCATGCCGTGTGTATCCCCTAACTCTGCATCCCACATGTTATGTTTGTTAGCATTTGAACTCCCCTACAAAATGTGTATCCCGAGGTGTCATTGCAATCACCCTGCGCACCCTCCAGCCACACACACAATGTACATATTGTTGCTCTGTGTCCCAGGGAATATTGTACATGTGCTGGACAGTGTTGAGCCTGCTGAGATGGGGTATCCCTGTGCCTGTCACACACATCATTTACATTGGGCACGTCCTGTGTGTGGCCTAACATACACCTTTGAGGTATGTCCCCATTCAGTTAAATATGCACCTGACCACTACAGTTCGTAACATGCAGGGGAAAAGCATGTGTGACATGTCCCACCCTGTTGTGTATTACTGTCATACCTGGCAGGGGTAGCTCTCACACGGCCATTTTCTCCCCACAAGGCATTCGTCAGGAACTCATAGCTCTGTGGCAATCCTCTGAACGTCTCATCCAGGAGATGGTCCATCTGCGCCAGAGCATATGTGACCGGCCATACCAGAGGATGTGTGTGGCCATGGAGGGCATCGAGGCTGCGCTGGTGAGGATGGCACCACCGCCACCACAGACACCACCACCACCACCACCGCCGCCAACACCACCTCCGCTACAGGCACCAGAGGATCGGGTGGCACCAGGGGAACGGGGACCTCCATTGCCAGGTGCCATACCTGTGAGGCGACGGCGTCGCAAATAGAGCAGACCAAACATGGGTACCCTAGCATACATTAAAGAGTTACACTCCAATGTGTGTCCCCTTTATTGCTCAGGTTGTGTGCACATGAATGCTCTGCTCATGGACAGATGATCTGAGACCAGGCCCGTTGTTGCAGGGATTGTCACACTGTCAGGTATTAATGCACACATGCCATTACCTGGCATTCCAGACATGCACATGCTGTGGTCACTGACCCTTGGCTACAACTCACAGGTGTACACATGGGCCCACTTGCATATGTCGGCATGCCCCAGGGGTTACAGCACCAATTTCCTGCCCAGTCACCATTTACATCCCCGTTCAGACGTGCACAATGGGGGCATACGTGTGCCCATTGGGTGTGTCCTTGGCAATGCTGACAGGCCTGTCCCGCACCTACATGGCATACATGTGTCTGCGACACACATGTGTGCCATGCATATTTACATTGCTGCTGTCCAACACCAACTGCTGTCCCACCAGACCCATCCCTGTGACATGATTGTGTCTCGGGAACATATGCAGGGCAACATCCTCTGGTCCTACACCTGTCCCATGGCCATGCCCACATAGATATCACACAGCTCCTCATGTGTTGCTGTTACCGTTATGGTGTCCATGCCAATGTTTGATCCCCAGGAAGGTGGATAGACATATCCCATCCTTGCATACATGGTGTGCGTGTGAGGCAATCACAAGGCCATTGATGCAAAGTACAAACTAAAACCATTTATTTACACAACATATGTAAACGGGCAACATGCCCAACATCAAATGCCAAAAGGGGGGTGGGAACACTGCGCAACACAGGGCACATGGGGGCGTCACAGGTGACATTGCTGGTGCCTGTGACGCTGTTCGGCAGGTGGTCATCGGGATGCCAGCTGCAACACATCAGTGTCCACCTGCCGAACAGCCCCGGTCATGCACTGCAGGGCATGGAACACCACATGGATGTCACGCCGTGTGTCATCCACGGCCACTAAGATATCGTGCATACACCTGCCAGCACACAGACACACATTGCCTGTTGTCTGTGTGCTGGCATGTGCATGAGCCATGACAGTGGCCCTGGATGGCACAGGAATGTGCTGCCGCCCATGCTGTGCCCACCCCTGCAGTGGCTGACTGGTGCCCCCATGGCCCTGTGGTGGGCTGTGTTCCCACACACCCCCCTCCCCCCCTCCTCCCCTCCCTGCAGATACTCCCTCCACCCTCCCAGGCCAGACAGAGGCCCCCCACCCTGTCAGCACCCCTTCCCCCTGTGGCCCTCTCCCCTGCACCCCCCAATGTCCCATCCTCTCCATCCCCTTCGTTTGGGGTAGGGTGGGTGACATCCTCATCCTCCTCCGCAATGTCGTCGTCCGACACCACCACCACCACATCCGTCCCCTCCTCCTCGCATCCCTGCTGGTTGGGCTGCAGGTTCTCCTCCAAGGGCTCATCCTCCCCCCTTGTGCGGCGTGTGCTGGGCCTGCGGAAGCTGTATGTGGAGGTGTGTGGTTCCTCGTCACTGGCATCCCCACCTGTGAGGGGTGACAGACATCAGGGCACATCCATGTGTGGCACATAACATATGTACAGATAAGGCAGGCCAGAGGCAGTTGGTTCAATGGCACACTTTAACCTGTGGCATAGCCCTCCACTACTCACCATCGTGGTGGTGCTCTCCCTCTGTGCTGAGCTGTTCCAAATACCGCATGTGGAACTGTCGTAGTTCACGAGCCTTCTTCCTCAGTTCCTCCACCTGTGGACATGCAAATGTTGTCTTCTGTCAGCACGTGCCACCTGTCACTGTGTCTGTCACGCAGACGCCTATGTCCTGGGTGGGCCACATCTTGCTGCTCCCACCCTCCTGCTACCTGTGGCATATCCATCATGGTAACGCACCACCAGCAGTCAGTCCCACACATATGTGTGAATAGGTTTGCACATAGGTGTCACTGCAGTATCAACAGAGCCTAGCTGGCATCCACATGCATTGACAGATAGGGCAGCAATCAGCAGCCTTACTGTGTGGCTGCAGTCTGCCCACACCCATCTCACCACCACCCCACAACACAACAGTGGGATGGTGGGAGGGACAGTGAGAGACAGGGTGTGTGTGAGGGGGGAGATGTGGGGCGTGACACAGACACTGAGGGTGAGGGTGGGCGACAGAACACCCAGGGGACATGGTGTTGCTTGCGGGACATATCCCTGCTGCTTATTGACAGCAGCTGTCCAAGGTGTGTGTGTCTGATGCCCCCAGATGCAGGTGATGCAACGTCACCATTGCTGTGGACCCACTCGACACCATTGCCAGTGTATGCACCCCATAGTGGGTGTCCCCTGTGGGGCAGCACACCTACAAGGTAGGCATCTGTGTTCTCCCCTATGGGTGTTGCTTCAGGGAAGGGTATGCGTGTGATATGTGATTCACAGCATCCTTAGCACACATGGCATCCCTCTGTGGGCCTGACGTTGAGTGTCATTGGCCCGTGCTGGGCCCCTGCAGCCCACATGTGGCGCCTCGTAGGATGCCCTACACACAGACAAAATGGCAGGGGGCACGGGAGGCTTCTATATGCCCCCATGCTGGTGCATATCTCTGTAACAGAGGTGGGTTATTTGCAGTGCCCATGTTCACATTTGCACACTGCAAGGGTAGCAAGGCTGCAGCTGATGGGTTGTTGTCAGTCTGCAACCTTGTCCTGATCATGTGAACATGAGCAAATGGGTGATGCTGTGGGGGGACTCACATGATATCCATGAGACAGCACACACCCTGGCATGCACCCGGTGTGTGGGAGGGGGATCGGACTGAACCTCTGTCGTGAGGTGTGACCAGTTGGACTGCACGTCTAGGTGTGCTTAGACACATGTCCCCCTGGCACGCCCATATGCAGCTCACCCAGCCATCCACCCTGTGCATACTGTGTGTGTTGTGTCGGGGCCCAGGGTGTGTGATGTGTGTTGAGATGGCCTCACCGTGCTAGCAGATACAATGGGGACGTACAGGCTGTTTGGTGGCTGGCCAGATGTCTGTGGCCATCCTTGTGATGGGGGGGTGGGTATATAGTGAGGCCTGTGGGGATGTGGGTAGGCGTTGCCCTGTTGTGTCATATGTATATCCCTCAGGGGTATAGTCCTGCCCAGTTGTGTGCACACACAGATGTGTCTGTGCCCTCCTGTAGTCTCAGTTATGTGCATGTAGGGGCTGTGTAACACACAACCCAGCTGTGGAGGCGCCCCCACCTGTGCCCCTGCATAGCTCGGTTACCCATGTTCCATAGGGGCTGCTGGGTCACATTCAGGGACATGTCCCTCTGTTGTGTTGCGAGGGGTGGGGTTTGGTGGGGTTCGGACTGTGCCACCTACTATGGTGTGCAGGGTCCAGCCCTCCTATGATTTCTCACATCCCACATACATGCAGGGACATGGATCGCATGAGATGTTCCACATATGTTTCCGTGTTTGGCTGTGGGGGGGGGATTACATCACAGGGTACTTCAAGGTCCTGTGGATGCTGTCGATGCTGGACCAGCTACGGCTGCCTGTCTCCCAGATATGGTGTTATGTGTGATGTTGACAGTTCAGTCAGCTTGCAGTGTTGGGTGTCCCTGATGGTCATATGACAGATAGCATCCCTTTGTGGTGCACAGTGCGTAGTCCTTGCCGTGCATCCGCTTGCAGTATCGTAGTAATCTGACCTAATGGCCAGTGTGGACCTGTCAGCATCCACCTTGTGGATCTCTGCTGGCACCTTTTCCCTGCCAGTTGGGCAAGGGTTCAGTGGGTGTCTCACACCATACCGTGTGACAGCCTGGCCCATGTAGGTTGCTGTTGCCGCACATGTGACCATGACACAATGGCGGGTTCAGACACTCAGCCTATGCACCCACACCGGTCCAATGCTACCCTGTTAGCATCATTTGCTCTCGCAATGAGCGTACCTGTCAGACGACACCTCATCCACCCCCATGTCATGTGGGAGGTGCACATCTCGATGTTGTAGATATTCTGAACACTCCATCCACCTCATCCCCAGAGGACAGGGGTATTTGACACCCTCCTGGGTTACAGACAAACTGCATGGCACACACGGCAACGGCGGCATCAGTGTTCCAACGCCACTCCCAGAGTGTGTGGCGCCATGTCATCCGTGAGATTGTGCTCACAGCATAGGTGCTGCCAACAGAGTGGGGTGCTCAGGGGCCTTTCCATTTGGGGACACAGGCAACGTCCAACACAGCAACGTTATCATCTATCTATTCGACATGTGGGGGATGTTAGGAGGTGTCTCTCATCCCATTCAGGAGGGTGTCGTGTCATATGGTATGTCCAGGCAGGGTGCCATACACCCTTGGCATCTGTGGATATTGCTGTTTCTCAGACTCATGTGTCCTGTGCTTTACCTCAGTTGTGGCAAAAACTGTGTGGAGCCTGGCCACAGGTAATGGAAGCCCCTGTGGGGTCTGATCCTGGGGCGCAACGTGTTCCATCTTGGGACATGCACGCACCCCCTTGCAATTTCCATTAATGTACACGTAGGTATCACATTCACTAGGCACCTCACAGGGTTGTACGTATATTGTCCGTGTGGGTTGTTGCTGAGTGCGGTTCTGATTCACTGGTGCAGAGTCCCAGAGGTGATCAGTTACAAATGAGTCCCACACGCTACACATCTGCACTGCTGGCCCATATGCCCCTGCTGTGCCCCTGAGCTTTGTGGGTGGCAATCACACGATGAGTGTGGTGTAGGGTGGTGTCAGGTGCCCTGTGGGGCCAGACATAGTTGAAGGACAGTGTGTTTTGGACAGCATACTGTGTGTTAGTGACAAATGCTATGGCTGTGTAGTTTTGATGGCTACAGCCCATACACCATTGCACGGCACTAGGGGCTCAGACGCATGTGCTGACTCCATACCTTGCTGTGGTCATTGACATGCCGTTTGGGCCTGATGATACCACCAGGGCTGTTTGGGCAGAGTGCATTCATCAGTGCCACTGCTGGTGCATCCCGATTTTGTATGGTTTGTGGCCCCTTTGTGACCATGCCACAGTATGTTGGTGTGGATGTAATCCACAGGACACATTGTGCTCCACAGGTGACATGGCTACCACCATACACAGGTTGGGGGGGGGCGGGGGGCTCTTGGCATGGCTGCCGGGTTCAGCCCAGCACCCCTGGATGCCATCTCACTGGCCAGTCATGGTGACATGGCACATGTGTATCCTTGCCATTCAGCACACTAGGCATGTCTGACAGTGACCAGCGAGTGATTGGCACTCTTGTGTCCTGTCCTCTGGCACATGGTGTGTCGTCTATGTTTGTGGTGTGTTTTGTGCCTATGCATTCATAGTGGTGGGTCGTGATAGGGCATTCTCACGTTTCCCATGGTATTGTGTTTGGTTGATGTCAACACAGCTACTAGTGATGGGGGTTCACATACAACAGTTTTACTGGTAGTGTGACCTCGGCAGGCACACACACAGGTGTGGCTCTGACATGGAGGTGTTCTGCACCTACAATAACACAGAGATGGGGGTTTAGCTTCAACAGCTGAACTGTAAGGCAGCATTTGTGGGGTGCATCATGGAGGACCACAGGAACTGTGTGATACCCCCATACGCTTCTCTACTGGCTGGTGGGGAGCAATGACATGCTGGCTTACACAGGGCATCAGGGAACACAATGGTTCAACCCATTCTTGTTTTTCCACAGGTGATGATCTGTTCCCAGTGCCACATACATGCCTAACTGTGGGTGTGGCCATTTTTGCTTTGACACCTATGTGCATTGTACGTGTCTCCCTTGACGCACGTGACCCATTCCCTGTGGCACCCTTGACAGACATGGCAGTGCCATGCCACATTTGTTAGGGTGATGATGATGTTCCTGATGAGCCCTATAACCCTGTAGGTGGTACTGTGGATACATGTGTGGTCATATTACCTACACATGTCATGCAATACAGACACACTGGCAACATGATAATCCAGCACACATGGGCTGATGGAGAAACAAATGTGACATTGGGTGGGTTGCCCTATCCACCTTGGCAGTGGATAGGTCCATTACACGTGTATGTCTACCAGGCCATGGTCGACAGTGTTTGACCCACTACAAGAGCTGTGTGTCCTGTATTTTCTTTGCGATACTGCTAGATATAGCAGACCTACTTCAAGGGTGACACAGAGCCCACTTTGAATGGACTCCCTGGACCCCTGGAGGTAGGGGGATGCTTAACACTACATTAGTACACACAGCCATATCTCCAGGGGGACACAGAGCCCACTTTGAATGGACACCTTGGACCCTGGAGGTAGGGGGATGCTTAACACTACATTAGGCCACACAGCCATATCTCCAGGGGGACAAGGAGCCCACCTTGAATGGGCTCCCTGGACCTCTGGAGGTAGGGGGATGCTTAACACTACATTAGTACACAGAGCCATATCTCCAGGGGGACACAGAGCCCACTTTGAATGGACACCTTGGACCCCTGGAGGTAGGGGGATGCTTAACACTACATTAGGCCACACAGCCATATCTCCAGGGGGACAAGGAGCCCACTTTGAATGGACTCCCTGGACCCCTGGAGGTAGGGAGATGCTTAACACTACATTAGTACACAGAGCCATATCTCCAGGGTGACACAGAGCCCGCTTTGAATGGACACCTTGGACCCCTGGAGGTAGGGAGATGCTTAACACTACATTAGTACACACAGCCATATCTCCAGGTGGACACAGAGCCCACTTTGAATGGACACCTTGGACCCCTGGAGGTAGGGGGATGCTTAACACTACATTAGTGCACACAGCCATATCTCCAGGGGGACACAGAGCCCACTTTAAATGGACTCCCTGGACCCCTGGAGGTAGGGGGATGCTTAACACTACATTAGTGCACACAGCCATATCTCCAGGGGGACACAGAGCCCACTTTAAATGGACACCTTGGACCCCTGGAGGTAGGGGGATGCTTAACACTACATTAGGCCACACAGCCATATCTCCAGGGGGACAAGGAGCCCACCTTGAATGGGCTCCCTGGACCTCTGGAGGTAGGGGGATGCTTAACACTACATTAGTACACAGAGCCATATCTCCAGGGTGACACAGAGCCCGCTTTGAATGGACTCCCTGGACCCCTGGAGGTAGGGAGATGCTTAACACTACATTAGTACACACAGCCATATCTCCAGGGGGACACAGAGCCCACTTTGAATGGACACCTTGGACCCCTGGAGGTAGGGGGATGCTTAACACTACATTAGGCCACACAGCCATATCTCCAGGGGACAAGGAGCCCACCTTGAATGGGCTCCCTGGACCTCTGGAGGTAGGGGGATGCTTAACACTACATTAGTACACAGAGCCATATCTCCAGGGTGACACAGAGCCCGCTTTGAATGGACTCCCTGGACCCCTGGAGGTAGGGAGATGCTTAACACTACATTAGTACACACAGCCATATCTCCAGGGGGACACAGAGCCCACTTTGAATGGACACCTTGGACCCCTGGAGGTAGGGGGATGCTTAACACTACATTAGTACACAGAGCCATATCTCCAGGGTGACACAGAGCCCGCTTTGAATGGACTCCCTGGACCCCTGGAGGTAGGGAGATGCTTAACACTACATTAGTACACACAGCCATATCTCCAGGGGGACACAGAGCCCACTTTGAATGGACACCTTGGACCCCTGGAGGTAGGGGGATGCTTAACACTACATTAGTACACAGAGCCATATCTCCAGGGTGACACAGAACCCCGCTTTGAATGGACTCCCTGGACCCCTGGAGGTAGGGAGATGCTTAACACTACATTAGTACACACAGCCATATCTCCAGGGGGACACAGAGCCCACTTTGAATGGACACCTTGGACCCCTGGAGGTAGGGGGATGCTTAACACTACATTAGTACACACAGCCATATCTCCAGGGGGACACAGAGCCCACTTTGAATGGACTCCCTGGACCCCTGGAGGTAGGGGGATGCTTAACACTACATTAGGCCACACACCCATATCCCCAGGTTGACTGGATCCCACTTTGTGGGTCTCTCTGGACCCATGGGGATAGGGGGGTTATATTTTAGAATAGTTTAACACCACCCCAGGGCACATGTGTGGCTGAGGGCCCATGTGCTCAACGTTGCACAACCCATGGTGGTCGCCCCTATGTGTTACCCTGCAGATGCAGATACCGCCATCAGCACAAGATGTTTCCTGTGGCTATTTAGCCAGATGCATGGCCTAGCTGTGTTGCTGTGTGTGCTGTGCGACATCAACACCACCAGCTGTCATAAGGCCAGGGGGGCATCATGTCCTCTGTGGACACATCCGTCACCACCTGGCTAAATGGCCAACCACACAGATGTGATACACAGTGCATATGGAATGTGTTCCACCTGCTACACTTGACCTCTCTAGACTAATAACACACAACAGCATGGACATCTGTCATCAACCCTGTCTGTGTATATGTTTGTTGTGCCCTGTGTCCATTCACTTACGTCACGTTGATGGTCTGCCTGACGATTGAATCGCCTGGTCAGCCTCTCCCATGCCCTCTGGACATTTGCCATGTTTTTGCTCCTGGAGGGCCCTGGGAAGAGCCTCTTCTGTTTCCTGGCAATCAGGGTGGACAGGTGGCACAGCTCTCGTTGGCTGAACGCCGGTTTCCTTAATCGGGACGCCATTTTGTTCAGGGTGTGTACACGCGCGACCGCTAACGACGCAACTTCCGCATTTGCGCGTAGCGGTTCGCGCTGGTGCACGGCGCATGGCTGCGCGAATAATCGAGGCGCGCACGTGCGATCGGTATTGCTGTGTGGCAAGATGTTGCGGTTATTACCGGTACCAGTATTCATAATAATAGTTTATAATTTTAGTAACAATATGTGTCATGTGCTCAGCATACTCACATAACTACGAGGTGCCTCTCCTGTCCATTTAAATATGCGATAAATATTATGTATTACACCTGTTCACACACTCTGGTCCTGAACCTATGGACACATATCCACTGATTTCTGGGCCATTGTCAGATGAGGTGTGCTATGTGTGTCACATAGCAGGTAGTGCTCTGACACTGATAGCAATGGGTGCAGCCAGAACATCAGCACCAGGTGTCAATCAGACTGGTGATATGGGGTTTCTGTCTGTTGGTGGACCATGTTCTGTGGTGTATCAGCTTGTACAGACACCAATGCTGTATTGTTTGCTGTAGGGGTCTTTATGAGATTCATATATGAGCATTGCACACATACATTATGTTGCGTGTTGGACATTATGAGGTGATGTGGTCAGCATGTCAGCACACTGCACAATAACCTTTGGTATGTGTGCCGGCATACAGTCCTGGTGGCTGTGATCTTGCACAATGTTTGCTACATGGACTGCTTAACCAGGCGTCATGGGTTACATCCTCCAGTTGGGCTCTAGTGTGCCAGTCTCAGTAAGCTCACATTATCATACTTTGTTACACCATTGGCCATGGTGCTTTCCATGTACATCTATGCTTTTGCCAGCATATATTTTCTGACATTGCAACATTATTACCTGCCACAGACCCCTTTCAGGATTACAGAGGTGATGCTAGTGGCAAGACCCTCACACTGCTGCCTACATCATGTGCGGTACACCATTCTCAAAAATGGATCACCGCACCCCTGGTAACCACAGCACACAGTCTGCAGATTGCCTCTTTAGCCAGCCAGGCATCTGTTCTTATCAATCTAGTTGTGGCCCACACCTGACCTTGCTGCATGTGGAGCCAGGGGTTCCGTGATTCCATACACAGTGGGGTGTTTGGTGAGTGCAGCCATTGACAGGTCCCTGAGTGTGAACTAGTGGTGGATGTTCGGAGATCCTCACAGTGCTGTCAGCATCAGGTGCTCCCCACGCCACCATATAGTGTGGACCTGGCTTACTGCACTGTCATGGTGTTGGGGTTGCCAGTAATACATGATATTACACACATTCCATGCGTGACAGCCCCCATGAACCTTGGAAATGATTGTTTAAATGTTACAATGGCTTGTTCTATGTATGTTAATTTCCTGCAATGTAACCAGCACTGCTGCTGACTGGTGGATTATATGGGACAATGTGAGGATCAAAAAACATTGCTTGTACAAACACACCTCGGATTTGAACCACCAACCTTTCGATTCCGAGGTATTGCAGGCACCAGTGGACTACAGCTCTGTGGCTGTGATGAGAGGTATGGCTGCCTGCAATATGACCTCTGCAGACTTTGTGCTGCAGTAAACAGGGTGGTGTCAATCCACTCACACCCATGATGCACTGCATATGCACAGCAGCGGTCTCATGATGGCCGGACGGGAGGGTTTACAACCCCACAGCACCTAGGCCTAGTGTTGGGCACTAACCTTCAGTGTTGCAGCTACAGAGTGGGTGCACACCATCACAGTGTGTGTGGTGTGTGCTCACCCTGAGGGTGATGTGAGACACACAGCACCTATCCTGTCTGAGCTGGCTTATACATCATGACAGCTTGTCTGCTAATGTCTGATAGGTTGGCACATCAGATACACCTACACTCCACCTTGCAGCATCTGTGCCTCCCAGAGCCTTCTGGGCTGCAATACTCCTCAAAGGGTGCATATCCTGTGTGGGTGCCCTGCCTTTCATGATATATGTGCAGGGTGTGTGTGGGAAATGGAGATTTCCATACACATAGGCAGAGTGTGTCTGACCACCAAACCTTCCGTGTGGAACACAGTTTCCCCAAAATGATGATATGTACATTCTATATACCATCTAGGGTGCTAGCAGCTGCCAGCAACAGCAGACGCAGTCCAGCTGTGTTAAGGACAACCTGCAGGTCACTCTGTGCAATCTGGGACAAATCTATAATTCAGGATCAGGCAGACAAACAGTGGGCTAGGGACCCCCTACTCACCCATCACCATCTGACATTCTCCAGCAAAAGGCACAGTGTGTGCCCAGCTAATGACCTGCAAGGTGTTGCTGCCAGACACATGCAAAATGCAGACAGGCCACTAGCCAGTCCAAAGTGCATGCTCTCAGGTAAACTCTGTGCACCCTTAACTGGGATGTGAGCACACCCACCACGCAGTTGATTCAGTGATTGGGCACCATATACACAGAACCCATACACATCACATGGGTGAACTACTCTGTTGTGACCTAGCCATCCCATGGTCACTGATCATTCAAGGTGAGAGTGACCTCCACACAGAGCATGCTATGGACAACATGTCTGTGGAGGTGATGGCAAGGCACAACATGGTCCTGGCATGCACATTTGCCCTGTGTAGCTGCATCCTGCTCCTGCCGCCCTGTCTGTTCAGTACCCACAGTACTTTGCTCCTCATTATGCACATTGTCAGGCCAATACTGCCAACAGTGCTATCATTGTGGGCTGTGGGGGTTGTTCACAGCCAACACACACTGGATAGACAGACACACACTCCCCACACCTAGGACAGCATGTAGCTGATGCAATATTATTTGGGAGCCCTGACCAACGCAACACTAATGGGCGAGGTGCAGGCATGGCAACATTGGGGTGTACATTTAGAGATCTTTCCCAGGGTGCTAGTCTCTGCGGCAGACATGACCTGACACGCATTGCACATACATCAGAGACGTTTGTATGTTACAGATGGATGATGTGGTTGTGCTTAGCATAGGCGTTTCTATCAGTCACTGCTCATCACAGGCTTTCAATATGTGTGTGACATCTCCACATCTGTATTGTGTGATTGATCATGTATGCACATGCTAGTTTTTAGAGGGGCACACTAGGCCCAACATCCTGCCACTGCATTTGTCTTAGGATAGTGGGGCCTGCAGGTGGATGTGTTTCTGCCTCTGTTGGCCAGTGTTCTATTGCAGATGTTTACAACTCCAGTCAATGTTGTGCAGACACAGGTTGGTTTTTCATGTTGTCCGTGATGATTATGGCTCTGATACAGCTGCATACCATGGTGGTGTTTACGTGACTTGCAGCACACCCATATTTGTTGGATACATCAGCAGAGCTGAGTGATTTGTGACCCTCCATGGCTGCATTTGGGATACTCTGCTCTGGGTGATGCCCTTGTTCATGGTGTGTGGGTGCCTGGGATGTAAAATAAAAGGCAGGTTTACCTATCCTATGCCTGTGTCATCAGCCTTAATGGATTGTGCTCAGTATCCCCGTTTATTTCTATGGCAATATGTGTTCAGGATTGGGAATAGCCCCAGCTGAGCTTTGAGCCTGTGACCTTCTGGTTTTGCATACACTGTCTGAGTGCACTGCACCACTGTGTAGCCACAGATTGGCTGAGTTCCCTGGGACATTCATGACTGTCCATCCAACAGGGCCTGTCTATTGCAGTGTACAGTGCCATCCTGCACATGGCTAGCCAACTGCATGCTGTGGCTATCAAACACTGGCCCCACCACCACTTGTACCCGTCCGACACCATGCTGACATGTCCCTATCTTTTAAAACATGTGAACATATAGAGTTGTGCCACGCCAGACCTGCACTTGGGCGACTCGGCTGTCACTTATGCCCATTGTAATGGGGCGGGGGGGGAGGGTAAATTATGGGGTGTTGAGACACGCTTATGTTCTCTGCAATGAAGGGGTGTCCTCACTATCTGTGTTTGATGGTGGTTAAAATATGTGTTCAGGATTGGGAATAGCCACAGCTGAGCTTTGCACCTGTGACCTTCTGGTTTTGCATACACTGTCTGAGTGCACTGCACCACTGTGTAGCCACAGATTGGCTGGGTTCCCTGGGACAGTCATGACTGTCCATCCAACAGGGCCTGTCTGTTGCAGTGGACAGTGCCATCCTGCACATGGCTAGCCAACTGCATGCTGTGGCTATCAAACACTGGCCCCACCACCACTTGTACCCGTCCGAAACCATGCTGACATGTCCCTATCTTTTAAAACATGTGAACATATAGAGTTTTGCCACGCCAGACCTGCACTTGGGCGACTCGGCTGTCACTTATGCCCATTGTAATGGGGCGGGGGGGAGGGTAAATTATGGGGTGTTGAGACACGCTTATGTTCTCTGCAATGAAGGGGTGTCCTCACTATCTGTGTTTGATGGTGGTTAAAATATGTGTTCAGGATTGGGAATAGCCACAGCTGAGCTTTGAACCTGTGACCTTCTGGTTTTGCATACACTGTCTGAGTGCACTGCACCACTGTGTAGCCACAGATTGGCTGGGTTCCCTGGGACATTCATGACTGTCCATCCAACAGGGCCTGTCTGTTGCAGTGGACAGTGCCATCCTGCACATGGCTAGCCAACTGTATGCTGTGGCTAGCAAACACTGGCCCCACCACCACTTGTACCCGTCCGACACCATGCTGACATGTCCCTATCTTTTAAAACATGTGAACTTATGGAGTTGTGCCATTCCAGGACTGCATTTGTGCAAATCAGCTGTCAGATATGACCATTGTAATGGGGTATGTGTATATTATAATTGGGGTGTGTACTTGGGGTGTGTACTGGGGTGTGTGTCAATTATAACTGTGGTGTGTAAATGGGGGATGGGGTGGGGTAAATTATGGGGTTTGGGGACACGCTTATGTTCTCTGTAATAAAGGGGTGTCCTCACTATCTGTGTCTGATGGAGGATAAAATATGTGGACTGGGTTGACAGGGGCACCAGCTGAGCTTTGCACCTGTGACCTTCTGCTCTTGCATACACTGTCTGTGTGCACTGCACCACCATGTTACCACGGATTGGTTGTATTCCCTGGGAGGTCCATGACTGTACATCCATCAGGGCCTGTCTGTTGCAGTGGACGGGACCAGCCTGCACATGGCTTGACCACTGTCTTCTGTGGCTAGCAGGCACTTCCCCCTCCACCATCTGTATTGTTTCGCCACCATGCTGGCATGTCCTTATCTTGGCAAAGGCATATGGCAAGATTGAGTTGAGATACTCCAGGGCTGCATTTGGGTGAATCGGCTGTGGGTGATGCCCATTGTTCTGGTGTGTGTGCGGTGCAGAGTAAAATATAGGTGTTTGCTACATGCTTATGTTCTCTGTAATAAAGGGGTGTCTTTACTATCTCTGCTTGGTGGTGGGTAAAATATTCTGACTGGGCTGGCATGAGCCCCAGATGGGATTTGAACCTGTGTCCCTCTGGGCTTTGCATTCATGGCTCTGTCCACTGCACCACACTGTTGCCACAGAGATTGTGCAGTACCTGGAGATGGTAAACCTGGCAGGATGGGGTCCCAAACCCTGCTCTGCACATTTTTACTGTGGGCTGCTTCACCCTGTCTGGTGACAGACGTGAAAATAAACCCCAGACATGACCATGGAACAGGGGGATAATATATGACCAAGATGGACAACAGTGATATTGATGGCCAAACATGGGGGACACTCCCAGGAAAGCTCCATAAGGGGGAAATGCTTTTTAGAGGTGTCTCCGCTCCATACACATTTCCACGCTGCATTTTTTTTGTGACTTTCCTGCGTGTGGTTTTTCATTTGGCCCATTAGTCATTTTTTCCTGTGGTCATTTTATACTTCTAATTACATTTTTGTGCTGTGCACGGGTCTCACACTGCTAACGTTTTGCAGGTTTCCCCCGTTTTGCTGTACATTGCTGATGGAAATGGTTTCTCTTCCCTTTAAATGCCCTCTAGCGCGAGTGTTTCACTCGCGCTATTTTTCCATTGTAAATTCGGGCCCGATAATGTGTGGGGAGCCTCTCCCCTCCCACTCTCCACCCATTGACCCCGTCCCTCCGCCCCTCCAGAGCCTTCCTCCGCCCTCCGTTAGACGTTCCACGCCTCTATCGGAAATTTGCGGGCCCGCACTTGTAAGGGGCCCGTTAGTGTGCCGCGCACCTCTGCGGGGGTGACACGCAAGATTGCGGGGCGTTTAAGCGCTCTTAAGTACCGCTTTTAGTGCGCTATTTTGCGGCGCGCAAATTAGCGGTTTTTAGTAAACATGCCCCAAAGTATACAATACACAAGAAGAGCAAAAACAAGAATCAAGAACAGAAAGCAATAGAGAAAAGATGGGTTTTCAATATGGACTTGAAGAGGTCCAGAGAGGGTAGATTGTTCCAGGCAAAGGCATTTCTTCTGCTCATTCCCTCTTGAATTCCAACATCCTTTCACTACATCATTTCTTTTTCCAAATCTCACTCTCTTTTCCACATTCAATCCTTCAGTTCCGTATTCAACTTCCATCATCCACCCCTCCTACAGTTTCAGTACTCAGCCATTCAGCCAATTCCACAACCCACCTCATTATCAGTAGTCCAGCTGGAACAGATCATTAAGACATTCTCAGCCTGCTGAATGCTGACCAAAACCAGTGCTGCATCTTTATTACAATTATCAAAGTAAGTGTTATTCTGCTTTTGTAACAGCAGTTGGAAAGTAAGAGACTAGTGACCCAATATTCAAAGGCATTTACACACTTTGTAAACCTGCAAACCGGGTAAATGCTACTAAACAGGATATTCAGCGGCACTAACACAGTTAGTGCCGCTGAATAGTGGCAGGTACCAACACCGCATAACCCGATGCCAAAGGCTGTCCTAACACTTGCCGCCGAAGTTAACCAGACAATGGACGAATATCGCTGTCGCCTAGATTAGCTTCCTGCTTCGGCGGCTGACCCAGATATTCAGTGCTGGTGGTCTTTTCCTTGGATGTTGAAGTGGTTTAACTAACTGTGAAGCATTGCAGTTGAAATCAATGTGGAAACAGGATAGATGTAGGCCTGGGAGACATTCTGGCTCAGAAGAGGAATGGCGAGGAGTGGCCTTTTTAAGTCAGAAATTGCTCCTTTGGGAGAAAGCATATGCACCGATTGAGAAAGAGACATGGTGGTGAAATAGGCAATGGAGGCATTCTGATGCTACTTGCTGAGGCATAGGTTTATCTCGATAACGGACTACCAGTTGTTCAAAAGGATAGCTAGGAGTAAGGAAAACAATGCAGAGTAATACGGCCATTCCTGAGTCTCCAACCCTTTAACTAGGTGGTACAACACAGGGCAGGAAGTGACCAGCAGGTCACAGATCTCGTTTCCCAGGAAGTGACTCTGGCAGATGCAGGCACTCATTCTAAAAAGGTTGAGCTGAGCAGGAGGGTATATAAAAGGATATATAGAAGATATCTCCAGTCCTCCTACAAAGGAAAAAAGTCTGACCCACCTTAACAGAAGTAAAGCATGGGAATCTGGGGTGAAGAGTGTAGCCCAAGTAAAGAACTTAAAACCCCACGTCCAGAGTGAGGGAAGGAGGTCTACTCTAGTATATATATATCTATATATATATATCCCTGCTGGAGTTCCACACACACATTTCAAAATTCTGTGTCAAAGGTTTGAATTGTGTGAAATTCTGCATGCTTTGATTGTCAGAATAACAATGTATATTGGGCCCGATATTCAAAACAATTAACACGGTTAGCAGAACTGCTAACCGCATTAATCATGGTGAGCGGGATATTCAGCAGCACTAACATGGTCAACATTATTGGCACCCTTGCAGTTCAACCCCTTAATGTCCAATATCTCCTAAAGAAAAGAGGCCAGTGAAATGGCTTTGGACTATATATGCACACATATTTGATTCATAAAAGAATCAAATAAAAAGACCAATTAAAAATGGAAATAGAAGGAAATAGTATAAAAACTGGGACATGATTATTGGCAGCCTTATAAACAATTTAAATCAGTTTGAACAAAAGAACCACATTCCCATTGCAGCAAAGTTAGATGCATCTGTGATCAATTGTCAGTACTCAGATGACTTGAATCAAGCATTGAATGATGGTTCTAATGTTAAAAATGGCCATATTCCCTCCCTGTTCCATTTTCACAATGGTGAAGACAAGAGAGCTGCTTGAGACTATTAGAAAAGCCATTATCACCAAACATCAAATTTCAAAGGGGTATAAGGCCATCTCCAAAGACCTTGGGATTCCGGTGTCTACAGTTCGCAATGTTGTTAAAACATTTTCTGCTCATGGAACTGTCAAGAACCTCCCAGGACATGTTGGGAAGAGGAAACTTAATCCAAGAAGTCTTTGAAGGTTAGTGTGAACCGTTGGAAAAACATCCAAAGAGCTTAAGGCTGACCTGGAGCAATCTGGAGTGATGGTTTCAATCTGCACCATACGCCGCACACTAAACAAAGAAGGACTTCATGAGCGAAGGTCAACGAGGACCCCACTGCTCAAAAACATACATAAAAAGGCATGCCTGATCTTTGCCCAAACCCACCTTGAGAAATCACAGTCCCACAAGCTCTTTGGCAATGCAGACCAGCGATACATTTACAAGTGAAGAAATGAAGCTTATAAGGAAAAAACACTCTTCCTACAGTTAAATATGGTGGAGGTTCCATAATGTTGTGGGGGCTGTTTTGCTGCTTCAGATACTGGAAACCTGGAACATTTTAAAGGAATCATGAAGCCAGAGGACCAAGGTATTTTGGAGTAAAATGTGCTACCTAGTGTCAGAAAGCTAGATCTAACAATATTCAAATGATCATTCCTCCAATTTTCCTTAAGGCTGAATAGTTACCAAATGGTTATTTTTTTATTTTTTTTATTTTATGTATGAACCTAGAGGTCTCAGACTCTCCTCGGCATTAATTTACAGAGCTTATCTTTTGCTCCGTGCCGTTATTGCATCAATAACCTCATTGTTCAAATAAAATTATCACGTTTGGAAACATCTCTTCAAAAGTCAAAAAAAGTGCTTATCTTGATCTTGAGAAAGCTAGGTCTGGCACAAAGGTCATGGGTCCTCCAGCAGGACAATGACCTAAAACATACATCCAAAAGTACAAAAGAATGGTTAAAAAGGAACAAATGGACTGTTTTAAACTGGCCTGCAATAAGTCTTGATCTCAATTCAACTGAGAACTTTTGGAAATAGCTGAAATCTGCCATTGGTAAAAGAAATCCTAGAAACATTCATGAGCTGGAACAAATTGCAGTTGAAGAGTGGGAAAAATTAGTAACAGACAGATTTACGGAACTTATAGATGGCTTTAAGAAACATTTTGAGGCTGTCATTAATGCCAAGGGTTGTGCAACCAAATATTAGTGAAGGGTGCCATTAATCCTGGCCAGGTCATTTTTTTCTCTGAGAAATTATTATGTCTAAGTTGCACAGACATCTTTTTTTTGTTGTATACCTTTGAACATACTATTACAATAGTATGATGACATACAGTTGGAATATTTCCAATTTTTTCTCAAGATATTGTACACAACATACTTAAAATTCAAGGGTGCCAATAATGTTGACCACAACTTTATGATTAGCCCGATTTTCAATTAGGCAGACTATGCACAGAGGCAGCACATAGCCTGCATGCCGACCCCCTTAATCCGGATTTTCACTTCCATGGCTGCGGAAGGGAAAATCTGGATTTGTCTGGACACACTGGCAACCACTGAAGCTAAACGGGTAGCAGCGATTTTCAATGCTACCTGCTTAGCCCTCTGTACCTTAAAGATAGGTGAGGTTTTCCCGCTTAGCCCCTGTGCCTTAATATAGGTGAGGAAAAAACCTCGCCTATCTTTAAGGTGCAGAGGGCTAAGCGGGTAGCATCGAAAATCGCTGCTACCCATTTAGCCCTCTCCTCCGCCCCCACTCTGCCCCTAACACGCCCCGATGCTAACCACTTAGCATCTGGGCATGTTAGGGACTTATCTGGGATTTTTGAAAGGCATTACCCATGTAGGTGCCTTTTGAAAATCCCAGATAAAGCATTTACATGGGTAACTAGGGCAATTATCCATGTAAATGCCTTTGAAAATCGGGCCTGAAATGCTTAAGCCCAATAGCCTGTAGGTGTGTATATGGGTGGAGTTTGAAAAGCAAGAAGCCAAGACGTCAGGACGATTCAAATCAATTTTATTAATACAGACCCCAACGCGTTTCGGCAAACAATGCCTTCATCAGGGGGTAGCAGCTACAATAAAATATAATATAATATAAACTTAAAAACATAAAAAGAAAAAAATCAAAATTAGAAACAAAAACATATATAATATGATCTTATGTAATCAAGAAGGACTGGTGAAATTCTTACCAATATAGTTAACAAACAAATGTGTATAAACGCAGGGACACACACATGTAATGAAAAATAATAATTAATAATATTTAAAATGAACAGCATCAATATCCTAAAAAGGATTATAAAAAGGTATTATATAATCAATAATCAATAATTTTGAAGCAAAAGTTTTCCAAAAAAGTAAAGAAAATTCTTGTATCAATGTAAACATGAAAGAAAACAAATCAAAAAACTATTGTACTCACATGTAACCCTATTTTATGGACTGTTAATGTAATCTTAAGTCCAGGGTTGGGCATATTCTGTCTCACAATATTAAAGAGACTTAGTATCGCCTGTCTTAGACTGTAAATATAAAACAACTAAAGATAATCACACAGAATTGAGCATAGAGCGTAGAATTGAGTTAAGGTCAATCATATGGAATAGATTATGCATAAGGGAAAATGACTAATAATAAGTATGAATAATAATAAAGACTGGATTCATGAGCAAATCTTATGCCTTATTATATTATGGATATCTGCTGAACAGCAAACCAAATATAAAAATCTAAATGCACAAAGAATATTAAAATTATGAATGATAGCCCAATGAATCATAGGTTGAGAATCTTCATCAAAACAAAAAATCAAGCCAAAGAAATTATAATAATTATTTCAATAATGAAAAATACATAAAAAAATGAAGATATATATAAATGAAATATATATATGTATGAAATAAATAAAGTAAAACAATAAGGTAAAACAAATTATACATATACACATTTCATGCCATGAGTATGAAGATAACATCAATGGTCTAAAAATCAAACTAATGAATGTCATAGTTAATTAATAGGGATTTGTACTGAACAAAGGAACCAAACATTGTAAAATGATGCTTCCTGTTAATTTGTTATACAAGATAAATTGACTATCTTGTATGAACTAAACATGTGTTTTATATAACGAACTGACAAATAAATTAAGTCGATTATCTTAAATGGTCCTCTATCCTGTAATGAAACAAAGGTGTTTTACTTATAAAAGAAAGATGTTTTACTTATAAAGGAACTATTGAATTGAAAATGGGATATGCATGAATTTTGATAGATGTTAACGTCTTTCTAAGTTAATAACGTTGCTGCCTTGATGTTGTGGATCATTAGTATTCACCTATAAAATGCATGAGTTACTTAACCATGATATGGTATCGCGCAATTTAAATGTAGAACTAAAGAAATACACGGATCCATAAGGTGGCAAACTCGGAAGCGTATTGTGCCGGTACTTGTTCAAAAATAGACATAATAAATGAACTCGAAGGATGGAGAATGACACCTTAAATGTACATATAAAGACCTTAAAATACATACAGATGGAAATAAAATGAAGGTGATGATAATAAAATAAAAGTAAAATACCTTAAACACATAGATTTATGGTTCTTCCAAGTTCATTGCCTATGTCGTAAGGACACATAAATAGTGTTAAAATTGCCATATATCCTAGCTTTTACTTAAAAAGCATTTTTAAAGGAGAATTGCTAAACTGTAAAGTGACATATGCCAACGGTATAGGAAGATACACGGAAGATATTAAATAAGCATGAAAAATGCGTTTAAGAAGCAAAAATGTGCTTTACGTTCCTATTTTTAAAAAACCTCACCTACACTAAAAGGTAGCATCTAGGTTTAAAAATTAATAAATGAGTGTCTGAACAAAGGCGACCAATAAAAATCATGACTTACAACTAAAGATAAAATAGGTGTCTTAATAAAGACAAGCTAAATCCATGGCAAATGATTAAATATTGTCGTAGTACTTGAGTAGCACCCATGCTATCTAGTAATGTAGTATTTTTTTCTCTTGTTGATTTTTCGATCGAGTTCTAAGATAGTCCGCCTTAGAAAGCTGCAAAACGCTAGTACTGCTCACATGAAAGCGAAAGTGAAAGTATACTGGCTCCGAAGGGTATAGTATAGCCTTTTAAAATTGGCGCCAAAAAATCAAGGAAACTGATTGGAGGAAAAGTGATGAGGCGAAACGCGTAATGGCTCACCATAATGTTAATGAAAACGAAGCACTTAAAACCAGTGTATTGTATATGTACGTAAGAACCTTTCTATGATGATGAGAAACTGCGAAACATAAGAGGTAGTGTTGTTTATAGGAAGGAACAATGCCTAAGCAAATTCATATCTAGGTTTAACTGGGTTGATGGAAAAATGCTAAACGGGTCTCTGCACTTCACAAGAAGACGGATAGGTCTATCTCTTGGTTAAGACCATCTGGAGATAAGCTTTTAAACTCATAAATATATCTTTGTTCCAATTTCAATAGTTTGTTGTTTATGTCTCCTCCTCTCCAATATGGTTTGATTCCATTTCAAAACTAGATATTTCAAGTCATTGATTTTGTGGTCGGCAGCAATCCAATGAGAAACCAAAGGTTTGTCTATGATTTTCCGGGAAATGCAGCTTTTGTGCTCAGTGATCCGAGTACGAATTTCTCTTTTAGTTTTGCCAATATATACAAGATGACATGGGCACTGTATGAGATAAATTACATTGGACGTTCTGCAGTTTGTATAATCATTCAGGTATATCTTATGTCCTGATTTCGAATCCGTAAAGCTATTTTTGGATATAATGGTATGTAAACAAATAGAACATTTTCCACAACTATAATGTCCCTTGATTTTGGGGGGAGCATGTGATCTCATAAGGGCTGATGGGACAAGTGTGTTAGCTAGATTAGTATTTCTTTATATAAGCAACCATAATATGTTTTGTATCAAACGCTGGCAATGTGGTGAGTAAATGCCATTCCTGTCTAAGAATGTTCACTATTGACTTCGAATATTGTGAGAATGTTAAAGCACAAACAACCTTGTTCGAATTTGTAGAAGTCTTCTTTTTTTGTAACAAAACAGAACGATCAGTAGTACAGGCACGTAAATATGCTTTTTTAATGCTCTCTTTAGGGTATCCTCTTGTTTTGAACCTATAATGCATATCAACAGAGTGACGTTCAAAGTCTCTATCTGTAGTGCAAGTTCTTTTAATTCTGAGGAATTGACTTACCGGTAAGTTTTGTTTAAATGCTCTATTATGGCAACTATCATAATGAAGGAGAGTGTTGCGATCAGTGGGCTTTCTATATAATTCTGTGACAAAGCCATTGTGGTCCTTCTTAATCATGATATCAAGGTAAGGAATATTTTTCAGAACTGAAGGTGCCCTCAAATTGTAAATGGGGTCTAGGGAATTGAGCCACAGGAAAAATTCTTGTAACTTGTCTTCTGGACCATCCCATATAATCAGAATGTCATCTATATACCTCTTCCATAGAAGGACATTAGATGCATAAGGGTAAGTGTTCAGATATTGTGCTTCAAAATTAGCCACATAGAGATTTGCCACGTCTGGGGCCATGGAGGAACCCATGGCAACCCCTTTCACCTGTTTATAGAAAAGACCGCGGAAATAAAAGAAGTTCTCTGACATAGCTATGGAAGCTAACTGTACTAGAAAAGCCGTGGGAGTACGTACTGGTCGTGTCCTTTGTATGAGAGTATTGGCTAGAACTTCAAGTGCAGCCTGTTGAGGTATATTAGTAATAGAGAGTTTATGTCCAAAGTAACAAGTGTAAGCTGATCATGATATTGATTAAATTCTTGTAAAATATTGATGATGTGTGTAGAATCACGAATATAAGAAAGGTATCTGTACAACAAAAGGTCTGAGGTGAATGTCAAGAAATTTGGAAATGGGGTTCCAAAACTGAACCTATAGCAGAAACTATTGGGCGACCTGGTGGTTTCTGTAAAGATTTATGTATTTTAGGTAAAATATAGATGGTGGGAATGATAGGATGTGTTACACGCAAATATGAAATCTCATTGGGTGTAAGGTACCCTGCTTCCTTTCCTATGAAAAGGAGAGTATCAATTTTCTGTTGTATCATTGGTGTGGGGTCGTCAAATATTTTTTGATAGAATTGTTGATCATTAAGTTGTCGTAATATTTCATTGATATAGTCTTCTCTATTCTGAATAACTATGGCACCGCCTTTATCGGCTGGCTTAATTATGATGTCATTGTTAGATTGTAATGTCTTAAGCGCCTGTAGTTGTGATTTATTCAGATTGAAATAACCAGGCCGTTTGTTGTGTCTAGACAGCATGATAAATTTACTACACAGGTTGAGTTATATAAATTTTTCCGGAAATTGAGAATTATTGACCATTTTACAAAAACTCCTGATGACACTATGGACCCGTCTGTGGTCAAAGATCCCTCTAAGTGGATCCCGCCCAGTACCAATACCATGATTTCGGCATTCGAAAATGTGGTTCTTTCAAAAGTTGACAATCTATATAGACACAACAAACGGCCTGGTTATTTCAATCTGAATAAATCACAACTACAGGCGCTTAAGACATTACAATCTAACAATGACATCATAATTAAGCCAGCCGATAAAGGCGGTGCCATAGTTATTCAGAATAGAGAAGACTATATCAATGAAATATTACGACAACTTAATGATCAACAATTCTATCAAAAAATATTTGACGACCCCACACCAATGATACAACAGAAAATTGATACTCTCCTTTTCATAGGAAAGGAAGCAGGGTACCTTACACCCAATGAGATTTCATATTTGCGTGTAACACATCCTATCATTCCCACCATCTATATTTTACCTAAAATACATAAATCTTTACAGAAACCACCAGGTCGCCCAATAGTTTCTGCTATAGGTTCAGTTTTGGAACCCATTTCCAAATTTCTTGACATTCACCTCAGACCTTTTGTTGTACAGATACCTTCTTATATTCGTGATTCTACACATCATCAATATTTTACAAGAATTTAATCAATATCATGATCAGCTTACACTTGTTACTTTGGACATAAACTCTCTATATACTAATATACCTCAACAGGCTGCACTTGAAGTTCTAGCCAATACTCTCATACAAAGGACACGACCAGTACGTACTCCCACGGCTTTTCTAGTACAGTTAGCTTCCATAGCTATGTCAGAGAACTTCTTTTTTTTTTTTTTTTAAATTATTTATTTAAATTTTAATACACAAAAAGAACAACCAAATAACAGGTACAACAAGTGTAGACCCCCCCCCACCCCCCACCCCAGACACCCTGTCTCCATGTGAATCCTCAATAAGAGATCATCCACAATCATACACATACTAGAAGCCCCAGATCTGCACAAAGAAAGGGGAACAGAACAAAAGAAAGACAAGGTACAAAGTTCCGATAGGCTCCCCCAGACAATTATACCCGCAGTCTTGCAGTCGCAGTATAGCTGTCCAACCACCACCACTTATCAAAGGGAGAAAGCCACCCCGTATCGCTCCCCCACCTCTTGGGGTTACTAGAGTGATCCTGCGCCTTCTCATAGCCAGCATACAGACATACCATGCTCCACCATTGATGGACATCCAGCTTGCTAGAGTCCTTCCAGCATACCAAAATGAGCTTTAGAGCTATGGCAACTAGAAAGTCCAGCAAGAAATGCTTTCCTTTCATGTCCGGAAGGGCACTCAGAGAAGAACGCAAGATCACCACCTGCCAAGTAAGAGGAGCCCGGAAACACAAAATCTTTTGCACCCTCTCCCAAACTGAGATCCAGAAAGTTTGAACGTGAAGGCAATCAAAGAACATATGTTTATAAGTGCCAGGGCTAAGGTTGCAGGTCCAGCATAAATTACCTGCTGCCGCCTGCCACCGAACAAGCCGGGCAGGCGTAATGAATGCACGATGAAGCAAGAAGAATAAGGTTTGAGTCATACCCGCAGCTTTGGAGACCCTGCTGACCTTAGAGCACAGGCGCGTCCAGTCCTGGGAGGAAATAGGAGTACCTAGATCAACCTCCCAGCCCCTGTGACTTCCATTCGGGACAGTGACCCCCTCCCCCAAGTAGGCATAAAATTTAGACGCCGCGCCAGGCTTGCAGGAATGTAAGGGCCAACTCCTGCATATCCCAGGCCTGTGAGACGGTCAAACGTGACACTCCCGCTTTTGAAAGACAACTGATTAGTTGAAGCCACTGGAAGTGGCTAGCTACTGGCAACGAAAACTCCTGCCGCAGCCGTGCCCAGGGTTTCCAAGCCCCATCCTGGATTAATTGACCGACTGTCCAAACACCTTGATTTTGCCAGTGCCTCCACCCGATAGTATGATGCCTGATCTTAAACAAAGGATTATGCCAAATTGGCAGCGAGAGGGACACAGGATTATCAGGACTCACAACTCTTGCCAGAGTATGGAAAGCCTCTTGCGTAGCCTGAACGACAGCTAGGGCTGCGGAGGGGGCCTTGCACTTCATACCAATCAGTAAATATAATGGGATTGGAGAGACCAGGCGCCTCTCCACCTCCACCCAGACCGGTGCCGAGCCCCCACATTCCCTGGGGCACCACAACGCCCCTGCTTGAGCAGGAAAGCCTGGTGATACCTACGAAAGTCGGGGGAAAATTCACCCCGCCCTTGTCCTTAGGCGCTTTGAGTTTACTAACCGCGATCCTGGCGGGTTTACCTTGCCACAGAAAGGTCATGACTAACCTCTCCCACTCTTTGTAAATGCGCTGTGGGAAGGAGAGCGGCAACATCTCCAGAATGTAGTTTATCTTTGGAGCTAGTGTCATCTTAATTGACTCCAAACGACCCCACCAAGATAAATGCAGAGGGGACCATTTTGTAGTGAAGGACCGGATCAACTCCCCTATATACTTACAGTTGAGCAAAATAGTCTCCTCAAGGGAGCCACAGAATCGAACCCCAAGGTACTAATTGCCTTCCCTTCCCAGACAAAGGGGAACTGCCCGATGTCCTTTGAAAAAGTAGCCCTGTTCATGGGGGAAAGCCACAGATTTATTCCAATTAATTTTATATCCAGAGACCCGTGAGTACCGAGTAATAACCTGAAGTATCTCCTCCAGGGAATCCGGTTGTGAAAAAAGCAACAGGTCATCGGCAATAAGCCGACAGTTTGATCTGTAAGTCCCCCACCCTGATACCACTAATCCTGTCCGACTGCCTGATTAAAAGTCCCAAAGGTTCTAGCGCTAAGTTGAATAGAATGGGTGATAGTGGGCATCCTTGTCTAGTCCCGCGATAGAGAGAGAGAGGAGCGGGACAGTTGACCATTTACCAAGATACGCGCCTGAGGAGCAGCATATAAGACCTGGATCGAACTAATAAACCCCTCCCCGAAACCGAACCATCTCAGGACCTTCAGCAAAAACCCCCATTCAAGCCTGTCAAAGGCCTTTTCAGCATCTAACGAAATCCCGACCATGGGAGTACAGAGATGTTCCGAGACAGCCAGGAGATTCAATAGCAACCGCGCATTATCCGATGTCGCCCTACCAGGCATGAAACCACATTGGTCGGGGTGAATCAGATCGGACGAGACCTTAGACAGTCGATTCGCCAGGACCGTGGCAAAGAGCTTATAGTCGGCGTTTAACAACGAGATCGGACGATAATTTTCTACTCTAAGAGGATCTCTCCCTGGCTTCTCTAAGACCACTACAGTAGCCTCATTAAAACCACCCACTCTAGGAGCCTGAGCATGTAGAAGCTGATAGTATTTAAGCACAAAGGGGAGGAGCTCCTCTTGGAACACTTGATAAAACTCAATGGGTATCCCATCAGGACCCGCCGCTTTCCCTTTTTTTACTGATTTTAAAGCCACCCTGAGTTCGCCCAAGGACAAAGGGGAGTCCAACTCAGACACCTGTTGCGCTGAGAGGGACGGGTGCTCTATAGGTTCCAAAAAAACCTCACACTCCTCCCCTTGGCCCCCACCCTCGGAGGAGTACAATCCTGCATAGAAAGACCGAAATTCCTCAGCTATCTCCGGGGTCTTGATGTGCAATTGCTGACTGTCAGATAAGATAGCAGCGATCTTGTTTACGCTCAGCTTTAGGTTTCAGGGTCGTGGCCAGCAACCTGCCAGCTTTATTTTGTTCCCTATAATATTTGGCCTTCAGGGCGTGCGAGAGCTTCTCAGCTTCTTCACTAAGTATATTATTATATTGGAATCTTAATTTTTGCAGGCGCAATAAAATACAGGGCTCCGAGCGCGTTCTTAGGAGCCTCTCCCCTGCCTGGATCTGGGCCTCAAGCTCTCGCAGTAGTACCTTCTTCTGCCGTGCGGCCCTAATTGAAAAGCTAGTGATTTTAGCCCGCAGGGAGGCCTTAAAAGCCTCCCACCACGCCCACCCAGGTGTGGCCTCCGGGAGGTTCACCGAAAAATATTCCTTAATGGCCCCTCTCATATACTCGCAAAGCCCGCATCTGCTAACAATGACCTTTGAAAAGACCACCCAGTACTCCTCGTGGAGTCAGAGAGTAGCCCTATGGACAGAGAAATATCCGCATGGTCCGAGACAGTGCATGCCCCAATCTGTGCGTCTAACACCTGAGAAACCAGAGACTGTGAGATAAGGAAAAAATCTATCCTCGAGTGTGACCCATGTGGGGGGGAGTAGAAAGTAAACTCTTTCTGTGAGGGATACAGGAGCCGCCAGATATCTACCAGGTTCAGCTCCTGAACCAGCCCCTGCAGCGCCAGACTAGCCCGGCTAGGGCGAAGGGATCGGTACGGCTGACGATCTATTAAAGGGTCCATCACCAGGTTGAAGTCCCCTCCTACCACTAGGTCGCAGTGTGCTAACCTCTTGCACCTCCTCAGCAAGCCTATGGAAAAAGAACACATCGTCCACATTCGGGCCATAGATATTCATGAAACCAAATGTCCTGCTCCCAATTCGGAGGCGGACTTTCACCCACCTCCCACCCGGGTCTGCCCGAGTCATCTCAATGACAGGTTGCAATGCCTTCCGGGCCAGGATAATCACCCCATTCCGTTTATGGCAAGCCTCAGCAACCCCTATTAACAGAAAATAGCCCCCGCCCATCTTCCGTGCTTCTCCCAGGCTCAGCCGGGTCTCCTGAAGCAGGACAACATCGGCACCCTTCTTCCTGCAGTAAAGGAGGATCTTTCTCCGTTTCATAGGATTATTGATGCCCTTCACGTTCAAAGATAAGACACTAAGCGTGCTCAGCACTAATCTTCAGCGACATACTAGGCAGGCTAGGGCATGATACATATCTTAACATAATTTTAACTTCTAGCATACAATAAACCCCCTCACATGGAGACAACCCATACCCAAACCACAAACAGACTCCCCAGCCCGAATTTGGGTGAGCCAGCCTGAACAAGGTGCCCCACAATCTCCCGCCATCTCATGTGTTACTATCTTGAGCCCCCAGATTAAACTCAGAATCAGAACCCTCCACCAAGCAACTAACCCCAAAATACACCAGAGACAGGGAGGGAAGGAAAGAAAGGGAGGAAAGAGACAAGAGCATCCAAAATGAACTAACTGCCATATTGTCATGTCCCCAGGCCTCCCCAGGCCTCCCACGCCTCCCACCGCCCCCCCCGGCCCCACCAAAAAGGGAATTTCAAAACAACTACAGTGGGGATACCCCATGTGTAGGGTAAACTGTCCCTCCCGAGTCCAACCAGCCAGGCCCGGTAGCTCAGGCAATCCAGGAGCTGGAAGAAGCAGCGATTACAAGAAGGCAGTACTTCACCGCATCAACGTGGCTTCCTGCTCCTCCACGAACTTCAAGAGAGCTTGCGGGTCTTCGAAGGTACGCGTCTGGTTATGCAAAGTCACTCTTAGCCTCGCCGGAGCAAAAAGGCCATACCGGGCCTGAAGATGTTGCAGCCGGGGACGGAGAGCCAGCATCTGCCGCCGTCTCCTCAACAGTAGCCTTGTTAAAATCTGGAAAAAACGCGATGTTATGACCCTCTAGGACGATCGGTGCCAAGGCTTTCGCCGCTGCCATAATCTTTAAGACCTGCTGATGTCTCAGAACCCTCATGATAATAGGCCGCGGTCTCCGAGTTTGGGGCCCGGCCTGTGTAGGCACTCGATGTGCTCTTTCAATCTCCAGCGGCGGCGTAAAAAAAACGATGCGCAGGAGTGTCGGGAGCTGCGCTTCTAGGAAGGTGATCATGTCGCCAGCTTCCGCGCCCTCAGGTATACCGATGATACGCACGTTGTTCCTGCGCGTGCGGTTGTTAAGATCCTCCAGATTGCGCTCCAGTTGTACAATGCGCTTACTGTTGACCAGCGTAAGTTTCAGGCGCTCCTCGTGGCACTCGACCTTGCTTTCGATTCCCGCCACTTTTTCCGCCAGCCCCAGTAACTGCTCCTTCATTTCCTTAAGTTCCAGGATATCAGCCTGTACGCCCGACAATGTTACCCCGTTAGCCTCTACCAGCTCTTTAGCGGCCCTGATTTCCGCAAGCATCTCCTGCATGGCATCAGCACTCTCTCGTGGGCCTGATAGCTTTTGCGGGGAGGGAGGGTCCGGCTTCTGTCGTTTAACACCGGTATTTGCCGCGGAACCGAAATCCAGCTTACCGGACTTGCCCATTGCCATTGCCAGATAATAGCAAGGTAAAGGGGGGAAAATCACACCAGCCAGACAGGGGGCAACCAGGATTCAGAACAGGATTGCAGAGAGAGCAGTGATCAAGCGGCCATCTCGCTCCTGGCCAGGCTCCGCCTCTCTGTCAGAGAACTTCTTTTATTTCCGCGGTCTTTTCTATAAACAGGTGAAAGGGGTTGCCATGGGTTCCTCCATGGCCCCAGACGTGGCAAATCTCTATGTGGCTAATTTTGAAGCACAATATCTGAACACTTACCCTTATGCATCTAATGTCCTTCTATGGAAGAGGTATATAGATGACATTCTGATTATATGGGATGGTCCAGAAGACAAGTTACAAGAATTTTTCCTGTGGCTCAATTCCCTAGACCCCCATTTACAATTTGAGGGCACCTTCAGTTCTGAAAAAATTCCTTACCTTGATATCATGATTAAGAAGGACCACAATGGCTTTGTCACAGAATTATATAGAAAGCCCACTGATCGCAACACTCTCCTTCATTATGATAGTTGCCATAATAGAGCATTTAAACAAAACTTACCGGTAAGTCAATTCCTCAGAATTAAAAGAACTTGCACTACAGATAGAGACTTTGAACGTCACTCTGTTGATATGCATTATAGGTTCAAAACAAGAGGATACCCTAAAGAGAGCATTAAAAAAGCATATTTACGTGCCTGTACTACTGATCGTTCTGTTTTGTTACAAAAAAAGAAGACTTCTACAAATTCGAACAAGGTTGTTTGTGCTTTAACATTCTCACAATATTCGAAGTCAATAGTGAACATTCTTAGACAGGAATGGCATTTACTCACCACATTGCCAGCGTTTGATACAAAACATATTATGGTTGCTTATAAAAGAAATACTAATCTAGCTAACACACTTGTCCCATCAGCCCTTATGAGATCACATGCTCCCCCCAAAATCAAGGGACATTATAGTTGTGGAAAATGTTCTATTTGTTTACATACCATTATATCCAAAAATAGCTTTACGGATTCGAAATCAGGACATAAGATATACCTGAATGATTATACAAACTGCAGAACGTCCAATGTAATTTATCTCATACAGTGCCCATGTCATCTTGTATATATTGGCAAAACTAAAAGAGAAATTCGTACTCGGATCACTGAGCACAAAAGCTGCATTTCCCGGAAAATCATAGACAAACCTTTGGTTTCTCATTGGATTGCTGCCGACCACAAAATCAATGACTTGAAATATCTAGTTTTGAAATGGATCAAACCATATTGGAGAGGAGGAGACATAAACAACAAACTATTGAAATTGGAACAAAGATATATTTATGAGTTTAAAAGCTTATCTCCAGATGGTCTTAACCAAGAGATAGACCTATCCGTCTTCTTGTGAAGTACAGAGACCCGTTTAGCATTTTTCCATCAACCCAGTTAAACCTAGATATGAATTTGCTTAGGCATTGTTCCTTCCTATAAACAACACTACCTCTTATGTTTCGCAGTTTCTCATCATCATAGAAAGGTTCTTACGTACATATACAATACACTGGTTTTAAGTGCTTCGTTTTCATTAACATTATGGTGAGCCATTACGCGTTTCGCCTCATCACTTTCCTCCAATCAGTTTCCTTGATTTTTTGGCGCCAATTTTAAAAGGCTATACTATACCCTTCGGAGCCAGTATTACTTTCACTTTCGCTTTCATGTGAGCAGTACTAGCGTTTTGCAGCTTTCTAAGGCGGACAATCTTTGTACTCGATCGTTAAAATCAACGTGAGTAAAAACTTCTACATTACTAGATAGCATGGGTGCTACTCAAGTACTACGACAATATTTAATCATTTGCCATGGATTTAGCTTGTCTTTATTAAGACACCTATTTTATCTTTAGTTGTAAGTCATGATTTTTATTGGTCGCCTTTGTTCAGACACTCATTTATTAATTTTTAAACCTAGATGCTACCTTTTTAGTGTAGGTGAGGTTTTTTAAAAATAGGAACGTAAAGCACATTTTTGCTTCTTAAACGCATTTTTCATGCTTATTTAATATCTTCCGTGTATCTTCCTATACCGTTGGCATATGTCACTTTTACAGTTTAGCAATTCTCCTTTAAAAATGCTTTTTAAGTAAAAGCTAGGATATATGGCAATTTTAACACTATTTATGTGTCCTTACGACATAGGCAATGAACTTGGAAGAACCATAAATCTATGTGTTTAAGGTATTTTACTTTTATTTTATTATCATCACCTTCATTTTATTTCCATCTGTATGTATTTTTAAGGTCTTTATATGTACATTTAAGGTGTCATTCTCCATCCTTCGAGTTCATTATTATTGTCTATTTTTGAACAAGTACCGGCACAATACGCTTCCGAGTTTGCCACCTTATGGATCCGTGTATTTCTTTAGTTCTACATTTAAATTGCGCGATACCATATCATGGTTAAGTAACTCATGCATTTTATAGGTGAATACTAATGATCCACAACATCAAGGCAGCAACGTTATTAACTTAGAAAGACGTTAACATCTATCAAAATTCATGCATATCCCATTTTCAATTCAATAGTTCCTTTATAAGTAAAACATCTTTCTTTTATAAGTAAAACACCTTTGTTTCATTACAGGATAGAGGACCATTTAAGATAATCGACTTAATTTATTTGTCAGTTCGTTATATAAAACACATGTTTAGTTCATACAAGATAGTCAATTTATCTTGTATAACAAATTAACAGGAAGCATCATTTTACAATGTTTGGTTCCTTTGTTCAGTACAAATCCCTATTAATTAACTATGACATTCATTAGTTTGATTTTTAGACCATTGATGTTATCTTCATACTCATGGCATGAAATGTGTATATGTATAATTTGTTTTACCTTATTGTTTTACTTTATTTATTTCATACACATATATATATTTCATTTATATATCTTCATTTTTTTATGTATTTCTCATTATTGAAATAATTATTATAATTTCTTTGGCTTGATTTTTTGTTTTGATGAAGATTCTCAACCTATGATTCATTGGCTATCATTCATAATTTTAATATTCTTTGTGCATTTAGATTTTTATATTTGGTTTGCTGTTCAGCAGATATCCATAATATAATAAGGCATAAGATTTGCTCATGAATCCAGTCTTTATTATTATTCATACTTATTATTAGTCATTTTCCCTTATGCATAATCTATTCCATATGATTGACCTTAACTCAATTCTACGCTCTATGCTCAATTCTGTGTGATTATCTTTAGTTGTTTTATATTTACAGTCTAAGACAGGCGATACTAAGTCTCTTTAATATTGTGAGACAGAATATGCCCAACCCTGGACTTAAGATTACATTAACAGTCCATAAATAGGGTTACATGTGAGTACAATAGTTTTTGATTTGTTTTCTTTCATGTTTACATTGATACAAGAATTTTCTTTACTTTTTTGGAAAACTTTTGCTTCAAAATTATTGATTATTGATTATATAATACCTTTTTATAATCCTTTTTAGGATATTGATGCTGTTCATTTTAAATATTATTAATTATTATTTTTCATTACATGTGTGTGTCCTGCGTTTATACACATTTGTTTGTTAACTATATTGGTAAGAATTTCACCAGTCCTTCTTGATTACATAAGATCATATTATATATGTTTTTGTTTCTAATTTTGATTTTTTCTTTTTATGTTTTTAAGTTTATATTATATTATATTTTATTGTAGCTGCTACCCCCTGATGAAGGCATTGATTGCCGAAACGCGTTGGGGTCTGTATTAATAAAATTGATTTGAATCGTCCTGACGTCTTGGCTTCTTGCTTTTTGTGGCTCCTGGTGAACTTTTGCAAGAACAGCGCTCCTTTTTCTTTGTATGGGTGGAGTTTGGACAGAGTGTGGGCAAAGCGCAAAAGCATGTGGCTAAATTTTAAGATACTTTAATTCCTGTATGTTCTTGACAGATTTAGGCCTAGGCATTTACACCAGCCATAGGGCTGGTTTTAGTGATACATCTAGACTTAATATATGTTTCTGACCACTTATGCCTTCATTTTATAAAGCAAAATATGCACTCAATTTACTTTCTAAAATAGGTGTGAACTACGTATGGTAAAATCCGCGTTCACTATACAAGAGTTTATAATATTATGAAATCACAGCCACTCTCCTTAGCCATTGCACAAATAACATTCGCAGACGTCTCCGATGCAGGGACATTCAAGTAGGCATGGGGGTGTGGCATAGGCACATCTGGGGAGGAGCAATAGACTTGCACCTCCCCGTTTAATCTCAGAAACGGCAGAGATGTCTGCAGGCATGTCCATGTTTATGCCTGTTCCAGGCACAGATAGGCATCAGGAGAGTGCTTGTTTCCACCTTAAAACATCCAGAGAGTATAGAATTAAGTGACTGGCCTTAGATCACAAAGACCCATGCTGGGATTTGAACCCTGGCCACCCTGCTCTTAGCCACTACTCTAATCATTATTCTATTAGAACTGACTAGGGGAGGGGGGTGATGAAAATCCTTTGCTCAATCACTGTCCTCCCTCCTAGCTCTATCTCCCGCTCAGGTTGAAGTGGTGGAGGAGTGGCTGTCCTCCAGTGCTCTACCCTCCTCATGACTGAAGTCCACTCTTCTACACTTCACAATCCTGAAGCACTCATTCTCTGGTTGAACTCCTCCCCCTCTTTATTTTCTCCTTCTTTATTCCCCTCCATCTCTTGGTCCTCACCTACGGGACTCTCTGCTGCTCTTTCTGAGTTTTCCCTTTCCTACCCCCATCTTGTCATCCTTGGAACATTCAACAGGCACCCTGACTGCCTTCCAGACCTTGCGATAAGGCTTTTCTCTCTCCTTCAGCATGTTCTTTGTCCCACTCACACTGCCAGCCACACCCTTGACCTAATTCTCATGGCTTCTGATTTGTCTGCTACTCCTATTTCTCTCTCTGCCATTTTGCTCCCCTGGTCTGATCACCTGTGTGTACTCTTCTCCTTAAAACTCTGCTCACCCCTCTCTCCTCAGTAGGGGATTCTTCCTCCGTTCCTGGTCCAGCACAACTCTCATGTTGCATTATATCTTCCACACTTTGTGCACTTTTCTCCTTCTGACACACTTCTCCCTGCTGATTTCCCTTCTCTTTCATCCAGTTTCCAGATACAGACCTGGAACTCTACCCTGACAGCTGCCCTCGACCAGCTGGCCCCTCTCCATCCAGCCCCACCCCTTCACACACATATCCAAACAAAACCTTTAGTATCACTCTGGCCTCTGCCTCCATCACACATACCTTCACCATGCTGAATGTCTCTAGTGCAAACGTCCCTCTTCCGATTCTCTTCTTCACTTTTGACACTGCCACCACCATTATCGTTCCCTGATTCATGCTGCCAAGCAATCTTACTACTCAAACCTTATTTTCTCTTCTTCTAACTCCTCTCACCAGCTGTATTCCATTCTGCATTTATTTTCTGCTCCCCGCACATCCCCCCCATAATAATCCCCTCCTCTTCTCCTGATACAGCTCAACTTGCCACTTTTTTCTCAGACAAAATTCAATCTCTTCATTCTACTTTTCCTGCTTGTCCCCCTCCTCTCTCCTCAATCTCCCCCTGATCTCCTTTTCCCCACACTCTTTCCCTTTCTCACACCTGGTCATCCTTCTGCCCTATTTCCACAGCAGAATTATCCAAAGCCCTCTCCTCCTTTTGTAAGACTACATGTCCCTTCAATCCCATTCCATCTCACTGGCTATCCGAACCCTCTTTGGCCCTTCTTCCATATATTCTCATCATGTTCAACACCAGTCTCTCCTCTGGCTCTTTTTCCTCTTCCTGGAAATATGCCCTCAACCATCCTATCCTCAAGAATCCTACCCTGGATCCATTGGTACCAGCGCACTGGCAAGCTGTCTCAAATCTCCCTTTTCTTTCTAAGGTCCTGGAGAAAATGGTCTTTGCACAACTGTCTTCACACCTTTTTTATTTATTTATTTACCAAGTTTTCTATACTGCCTAATCTTAGATTCAATGTGGTTTACATTATAACATCAACAAGAAATATACATTGAACACTGGGGAATAAAATGTGGATGCTTATATGGGGGATGCCAACTGGCGGACAAGTTAATGAAGACTTGACGTGATACATACCCTTCATCCCCGCCATTATGTTTTTTGCCCTGGACACAGCAAGGAAACTATCCTTCTTTCCTTTCTTAATGAGTTGCATGTTTCTCATGATCAGGGTGATGTCTCTCTGGCTGTTTCCTTGGATCTTTCCTCCGCTTTTGACCTGGTCGATCAATCCACTCTTCTCATCCACCTTCACGACTTTGGGAACCGCAGGATGATTTTACTCCTACAGTGATTTTACTCCTTTCTCTTCTCCAAGTCCTTCTCTTCGGTTCCTCCTCCTCTCCCGTCACTCCTCTCCTCTGCAGTGTTTCACAAGGTTTAGTCTTAGCCCTTCTCCTTTTTGACATCTTTCTAGCCCCTGTAACTTTACTTATTCAACAATATAGCATCTCGGCATATTATTACACTGATGATATTATTCTTCTGCACCATACCAGCCCATCCACACCCAATATGGCACACTTAAATCTTATCTCTCTCATATAAGCTCCTAGATGTCCCCAAATTTCTTGCATCTTAATCCCACTAAAACAGCAGCCATTTGATTCATCTTTGGTGGCCCATGCCCTCTAGTAGCTCCCTTGCTTTCTGACACCCCAATCCCACTGGTCCCCTCTCTTCAATTTCTTGGCATCACTTTGGATTCCTCTTTGTCTTTCCAGGAACATCTTTCTTCACTCATACCCTGCTCTTTTCACACTCTATGACAAATTTGCACTGTTCGTCCTTTTTTGTCTCTCTCTCTCTTCTCTAACCATACTCCTTCTTTCCCTGGTTTATTTATTTATTTGGGATTTTTATTGACCGCTCATAATCATGGTGGTTCACATTAAACCTAAAACAGTTTACATTCAACATAAGTGATATTAACCTTGAAATTATTGTTACAATACAATACAATACAATACAAGGGTCGTTACTCTGTCCTCATCCTTCTTGACCTCTCTGCTGCTTTTGACACTGTTGACCACAACCTTCTCCTCGATACCCTGTCCTTGGTTCTCCTCCTATCTCTCCCATCACTCTTTCAGTGTGTGTTCTGGTGGCTCCTCCTCCTCTGCTACCCCGCTCCCAGTTGGTGTACCCCAAGGATCTGTCTTGGGTCCACTCCTTTTCTCTCTCTACACCCAGTCCCTTGATGTGCTTACTCTTCCCATGGCTTTCAGTATCATCTGTATGCTGATGATTCCCAGATCTACCTCTCTATGCCTGAAATCTCTCTGGCAATCCAGACCCAGATCTCTGCCTGCCTTTCTGACACTGCTGCCTGGATGTCTCACCGCCGCTTGAAACTGAACATGGCCAAGATTGAACTTCTTATCTTTTCCCCTACAACCTCCCATCCTCTTCCTCCTTTCTCAGTCTCTGTGGTTGACTCTGTACTTCTTCCTGTTTCCTCAGCCTGCAATCTGGGGGTTGTCTTTGACTCCTCTCTCTCTTTCTCCACACATATCCATCTGATAGCTAAGACCTGCCGTTTCTTTCTCTATAACATCAGCAAAATCCGCCCTTTCCTTTCTGAACACACTACTAAAATGCTTATCCACTCCTTAATCACCTCCTGTCTTGACTACTGTAATCTACTCCTTACTGGTCTCCCTTTGAATCATCTCTCTCCCCTTCAATCTGTTCAACACTCTGCTGCGCGGATAATCTTCCGCCAACCTCATCATGCCCATATTACTCCTCTTCTCAAGTCACTTCATTGGCTCCCTATCCATTTCTGCATCCAGTTCAAACTTCTCCTGCTGACCTATAAATGCATTCACTCTGTGGCTCCTCGCTACCTTTCTTCTCTTATCTCTCCTTACAACCCCGCTCGGGAACTCTGCTCTTCTAGCAAACTGCTTCTATCTGTGCCCTTCTCTTCTACTGCTAACTCCAGACTTTGCTCCTTTCACCTTGCTGTGCCTTATGCCTGGAACAAACTACATCTGTCTGTACGCCAGGCACCTTCTCTAACCCTCTTCAAATCCAGGCTGAAAACTCACCTCTTCACTCCTGCTTTTGGATCTTGACTCACCTGATCTCCTTTTTCTTTCCCCTTGCTTTATCCCTGCCTACACCTTCTGTGTTTGTCTTGACTAGATTGTAAGCTCTGATGAGCAGGGACTGTCTCTTACTTGTCTGTGCAGTGCTGTGTACGACTTGTAGCGCTATATAAATGCTCAGTAGTAGTAGTAGTAATACTTATAACATTGCTAAATATTCAATACACTGGAAACTTATTTACATCTACAGTACAAGTAAGTATTACATGAAATTCATTGATTGACATATTCTAGATGCTGTAGATGGTGTAGGATAATGAGGGAAGCCATGATAAGTAGATAATGGATTGTAATTGTGATTATGTGGGATACATATTCAGTCCTTCTATTTTATTTGGAAAATATTCTGTAATCAGGTATGTTTTGATTTGTTTCCGGAAGGTGGGTAGGTCATTTATGTTCCTTAAGTTGTGAGGTACAGAGTTCCAATGAATCGGTGAGTAGAAAGTAAAGTCTCTATTGCTTGTTGACTGGTTGTTTTTTCTAGTCTGTAGGTATTGCAAGAGAGTTTTGTGTGCATCCTCTCCTCTGTCTTGAATCAGGTAGCATAGTTAGTAAAGAGCTTAGGTGGGATGGAGCCATGTTGTGTAGTATCTTGAATGTAGTTATTCAGGATTTATGTTTGATTTATTTATTTAGCTGTGCTTATATACCACTTTTCACTGGGTCAAGCGGTTTACAGATATATGCTAACAGGCACATTTTTATTCCCTTGTCCCTGAAGGCTCACAATCTAAGTGTACCTGAGGCAATTGGGGGGGGGGGGGGTTAGGTGGCTTGCCCAAGGCCACAAGGAGTGGCCATGGGACCAGAGACCCCAGTCCCTCTGGCCTGAGGTTGCTTGTCCCTATGTGGGAAGCGAGTACTCGGCCCCCCAGCCTTAGGTAACCTATCCCAACCACTGAGCCACTCCTCTCCCAATGCAGTTGGAAGAGAACAGGAGAGATGTGTTCAGTTTTAGCCACCTTCTTAATGTTCATGTGCATGTGTATTTTGCTATCTGCAGTTGATTTTTGCTTGTTTCAGAAGACCTTGTAGTATGCTGTTGAAGTGGAGCAGATCAGCGCCTGTAGTACCGAGTGGAGGTCCTGAGCTGAGAGTAGGGGTCTTAGGTTTTGAGTCATCCTAATTTTATTGTAGATTGTTTGAGTTATTGAGTTAATATGTTTAGTCAGGTTCAGGTATTGATCCAGGATCACTTCTAGGTATCTAACTTCATTCTTTACTTCTAGATATGCATTTTGGACTTGTTGGTGTAAAGTCCTTATCTTTAGTGACAAAAAGGACTTCTGTCTACTTGAAATTTATACTGAGGTTGCATGAGGTTAGCCACCGAGAGGCTCTCTTGAAACAGGCTGTGATTTTCACAAAGTTGGGTTTCATTGTATTGAAAGGGGTGAATAACATTATGTAATCTGCCTAGATTTGATAATGTACTTTGTGTGCTTTTGAATATCTTGCAGATCGGCTGAAGATAAACATTAGACAGTAACACAGATAAGGCTGACCATTGTGGTATTCCTCGATACTGGCTATAGGTTTTCAGTGTTGATTGATCTATTTTTATCTGCTGTTTTCATTCAGTTAGGTAAGATTTGAACCATTGAAATATGGTGCCATTAATGCCAATCTGTTGGAACCTTATTAATAGTGTGCTATGGTTGATGGAATCAAATGCTGAGGATAATTCTAAGATGTAGGCTTGCTTGGATCTTTCTATTTCTTGTATGAGCTTATCAAATAATGTTATTAGCAGTGTTTCCACTCCATGGTATGGCCTGAAGCCATGTTGATGTATATCTAGAGGTACATTCATGTCTAGGTGATCCTGGAGCTGATTTTGGATGGGTTTTTTTTGATAATTTTAGCTATGAATGGCAGGTTCAATATAGATCTGTAAGAAATGAGGCAGCTTCTATCCAGTGATATGTATTTTAAGATATGATGGATGGTTGCTTTTTTTAGGGTCTTTGGCATGTGACCTAGTGATACAGAAAGATTTACAATCTTGAGAATTGTAGGTGCCATTCCAGATTTTATTATTTTAACCCAGGTTACCTGGCATGGGTGTAGGTAGGATGTTGTTGTATTGATGGAGGTAATGGTCTTAAGTAACTGGTCAGTATTGTATTCAAGCGTGTCTATCATTATGGTTGAGTTTGGCTTCATTAGTTTACTTTTATCATGGTTAGCTATCACCTATGGGTTTAAGCTCGACTTGTGGCCTGTTAGGGTGGGGGACCTAACTAGGAATTTTGCAATATCAAAAGTAACCTTGGTCGATTAAGGGATTTCATAAGATTCTTCGAATAATACTCTCTTTTGGTCATTAATGCTTGTTTGGTAAGCTTTAAGGGTGTTCTTGTATAGGATCCTATCATCTTGTGATTTATTAATTTTCCATTTTCTTTCAAGCTTCCTTAGCTGTCTCTTCAGTGATCTTAATTCTTGAGCTTCTATTCCTCTTTTTTTGTCTGTGGATTGGGTGCTGATGCTGCTTTACTTATCACAGTATTCCAGTTGCTCAGTATCTCATCAATATCATCTACTTTTCCATGTGGTATAGTTTCATGTAAAAATGTGTCTTTATTAAATCGTTTAAACCATTCTGCATTTTCATTTACCAAGACTCCATTTTTGGGTAGCTGATGTTCTATGGAGAAATAAATTAAATGGTGATCTGACCATAGTATAGGTTGTATTTGGACAGAGGCTTGGTGCACCATCACTGATGTCGTTAGGGAGGAATATGAGTCTAGTTTGTTTCCCTTATTATGTGTTGGTGCATTGACAATCTGTTGATAGCCCATATCAGCCATTGCATTCAGGAATGCAGAAGCATGGCTATGGTGCATAGATGTTAGATTAAAGTCACCTAGCAAAATAAGATGTTTGTTAAATGTGTATATCTGAGCAAATTGATTCCAAGATTGTAAAAACATTATTTGGGTCTGAAGTTGGGGATCTGTAAAATAGACTGAAGACAAAGTGTTTATTTCAATCCTTAACATATCAAGCCTTTTTTTGCTAACTGCAGGTGAGTATGATGCATTTAATTCATCTTTACTTATGATGAGTACACCGCCTCCTCTTTTCGCTTGTCTTGGGCAATGAGCGACGTCATAGTTTGTAAGTTTCATTTGGTTGAGAAGTACTGTATCATTTCTCTAAGAGCCAAGTTTCCATAATAAACATAATGGGGTATGTTTACCAAAGGACGCTAAGGTGGCAGGCATTATCAAGCATTAATGGCAGTGATAAGGGGTTTTACATGCGAAAAGGCTCTTGGCAGGTAGGAGGCTTTCTGGTGGTAGGAGCGCAATGGACAATTTAACATGCATTAACAGGACATCGGGTGTTAAGGTGTCAAATGTGCACCTTAATGCCCAAAAACAGCTGTCACTAAATTGCTGGATAAGGGAGACCCCGCAAAAACCAATGTAAAGGTGATGAATGGAAGGGCAGGTGGGTGCTGAAGGTCCTGACAGATCCGTGGGCATCTGACATGCCAGCCAGTAAGTTCGATGAGCATGTGGGAGGCAGCTGTACCTATGCACTGGGGGGTGCTCACATAAAACACCGTAATGTCAGTGTGTGGCATAAGATGGAGAAGATGTGTCCCCAGTGGAGTTAGAAGTGACACAATTTATGCTTTGAAAGGAGGACGCATCAGGAGTTGCAACATGAAGATCAGGCACAGGAGAGGCATGAGTGAAGCGTCCAAATGAGGAAAAGAGTACCTGTATAGGCCATGGTGTAGCAGCTCGGACGAGAAGAAAGGATGGCGGCAGAGGAAAGTGGCATGGGCTAGTAGCACCAATGTTCCGGAGATACCATTCCCAACACATTTTTACATTGTGGGAAAAATATGTGTCAGTGTCATGTGTAAGGTCTGATACCAGACATATGTGGTCTCACACCTGTCCCAGCCACTCAACCACCATACAACAACCCAGACAAAAGTGCATATAACAACTGGACAGGAGTCACTCAAACTGGGCAAAAGGGGCACGTAACGGACATGAGTTGATACTTGCAGGTGGCTATTCGAATGGTATGATGTGTCTGTATGTAAAGCAGAGATGTGATGGAACCAAAGCTATACAGTTACAGTCATGATATCATACCCGACTCATGTTGCACAAGTAGGTTACAGCTGTGTACATGTAACTGCCTGTTAATATACTGCTGCATCAGTGCAGTCACGTTTGGTCACATTGTATCAAAAAAGTGGTAATGTCTGATGAAAAACAGGGACTAAAAGAACCTTCAGTCAGCTGAGGCAATGGAGGGTTAGGTGACCTGCCCAAGGCCACAAGGAGATGTGGGCAATCCATGAAGGTTGGAGCATACATAAAACACTACAGTAAAACATTCCAAATTGTCAGAAAAGGAACACTAGTGGGTCTAGAACTCTGGTATTCTAGAACCCAGGTCAGTGCCATGACCATTGTGCCATATCTCCAAGCAGATGACAGATATCTGCAGGGTGAACATGTTTGACCCCCTGCAATGGGCTGCAGCAGAGCCAGTAAAGCCATGCTCTCAGAAGGGCATAATGGTGAATAGTATGTTTGCTGAACCAAATTGTGGCCAGAACGCATAACGAACTATAAGGATGTATGTCTGCCAGTCAGAGCAGGGCCCGGACTGTTACAGCCATGAAAATGAGTAGCACACAGTCACAAAAAGAAAAAGTGGGAATTGACCCCCCTGTCTCCTGCTTATGGAGACAGTGCACTAACCACTAAGTTACACCTCTCTACCTCTCTGTATAGCAATGGCTGGATTGCTAGTCACTGCCTAAAAGGTCTGCTGTGTGTGCCTGTATAGGTTAGCCCCTCCAGTACCCATGATGCACTGCACTCACAGAACAATAGTCTGCAGCTGATCACCAAGTGGATAATGCACTGATCCATCACCTCAGCCCTTTAAGATGCACTGACAATATATGCTACAAGCATGTAACAGATGCAAATCATGCTACTGAGCAGTTTCAGCAGTCCCCCTGAGGGTGAGGATGGGTGCCCAGCAACTGGTTCCCAGAGTTTGCACTGCTACAGATGGTCTCTGCCACAGATCCAGATCACTGCCTGTACTGTGTTATGCTGTTCATCTTGTTTCCTGCACAATTGCAGCATGCTGTAGTTGCTTGCCACATCTGGACCCTGTGTCCTGCTCCTGTTGGACAAGGACCCTCCTAAAACAGTGCATATCAGTGCCCAGTGTAGTAGTAGTAGCAGCTGCTGTTGCTTCCGTCTCCACTATGAATGCCAGATTCAGGGGGGCTGCCTATGCTTGTGTGGGGGCTACTGCTTTCATAAGCAGAGTGAGCAGGACAGGAACAGCCCCTATCTCAACCATTTGGAACTAACCACAGCAAGCACAGTCAGACTGCACCTTCTGCCCACCACATGGCTGTCGCAGCCATGCATATACCAACTGTGGCTAATAATCTGCTGGTAAGCACACTGCATGGATACCCAGCATGTAGTTCAGTGATTGGGCTCTGAGAATAAGAAGACAATCCACATCTCTGGAGCTGGATACTATATAACACTATGTGGCTACATAGCTGTGCCATGGTCACAGCTGGGTCAGAGTGAGAGTGCCCTCACAGCATGAAATGCTGTGGCCACCCAGGCCGTGCATGTGGTAGATGGGCACTACAAAGTCTCAGCCATTGACCCTACCTCTGCTGCAGACACATCCTGGCCAGGTCACTCTGTTTCAGGCCACATAGTGTTATATAGTATCCATGATGCTCCTCATCATGCACATTTGCAGACTAACACTGGGAACAACTTAGAGAATGTGAGCTACACTGAAGTGCAGAAGGCCACAGAACTCTGGAGAGACATACACACACACTTACATCACCGTGCTGTGCAAAAGTGGGAATGGTTGGCATTCCTGCCTGTCACTTTGGTCTGCATTTCAGCCCAAGCATTCTTAAGGTGTGCTGATTGTGCAGGCTCTAGTAGCATGCTTTGACATTCACAATGGTTGCTAATGCCTGCTCAGTGTGCCTATGCTGTCAGTCTGCCTTTCCATCAGGATGTGGATAGTGGAGCCTGTCTGTGTGGCTGATGGGTGTCTGTACCTTTGCTGGCTGATTCATAGGGGGTGGTACATTCCAATGCTGTACCTGCACTGTAGGATAAAATTTACCCCCAGGGACTGCAACACATGATCCACAGTCAGGTCCTGAACCTATGACCCCCTACTTATATGCACACTGACCTTGTGCATTTCATCATAGAGCTGCTATATGCAGCTAGCAGGCTGACATGTTTCCCATTAGACAGACTGGCACATTGCAATGAACACGGTACACAGGACCAGGGCATGGCTTTTGTTTGCTGTAAACAGGTGCCGCTGCACCCGCCACCAATGCTCCGACACCATGCTGACATACCAGCATGCTGTCAGTGGGGGTGGTACACAGTCCCAGTCTGTCCAACATGTGGGTTTGGCAGGCACCTAGGGCGCCATGTCCAGATGGGAAGACAGAGACACACATGGACAGCTAAACTGTCCCCCCTAACCATCTGTCTCTGCAGGGACATCATCCCTCCCTCCACCGATATGTCTTGGGGGGAGGAGGACAGCCATAGCTGTGGTAGTTCCCTGGGCAACTGCATTTTGCAGCTACCTATAAAGCTGCAGCTGCTGGTGCTACCGACCTGTTTCTCCAGAAATGGCTTCAGCTGCAGAGGGGGCAGCTGGGCTCTCTGCCTAGTGTACTAGGATTCCTTGGACCACCCCATGTGGCACATCACCTTTCCGCAGCAGCTGCATGTCTGTGTGCTGCAACTGTCGCTGTGTGATCATGACAGACATCACAGATGTGCCACCTGGGCAGCTGCCTGGCCAGCCTTGTGCACTATCAGCTCCCATAGCATGACAGAAGTGCCACCTCCTTTGCCCCATTTGCACCATCAACATGGTGATCTTTTATACTTGGCACTATGCTGTCAGTGCTAATGAAGCACTACTATCACTATCTTTGGCTCCCCTGTCTGTGCATTACATTGCAGACATTTAAATAGGCTCTTTTCCTCTCAAAAAACATGCTTTCTGAGAGACTTTACTTGCCATTAGGGTTCCCAGCATTTAAGGGCTCTAACATACGATTGTTGTTAAGGTAGTACCTGCAGTTAACGCCCACTCTCCTCCACGTTAATGCCCACTCTCAAACTACTCTTCCCTTAATGCTGCGAGAGCCTTTAACACTCATTGAAGCAGGGTTCTCTCAGTGCTAAGGGAACAAGGGTGCCGATAACAGGTGTTAATGGGACACTTGCTCCCTTAACGCACTTTAGTAAAAATACCCCAATGTCTGGTTTGCTATTTTGGATGTGGTCTACTATGACTGGAATCTTGTTCTTTATTGACCTTGAATTCGCCAAACAACATCTTAATTTGTTGTGTTAATTCTACCATCTAGTTCATTGTGTAGAGGCTGCTGGCATGTTGTAATATGTATTAGTCTGTTAGTGTTATATTGGTAACCACAGGCTGGCTTGCAATGTATTGCAATTAATCTGACTGTTCCGGTGGTGTATGATTGGGATCTGTTGAGTGAGTCAGCCGTTCTGTGTGTAAGACTAGCAGCAGTATTGTGAACATATATAACATTGTTATATACAGTATACCTAGATTCCATAGTTTTGTTGTATTGCTCTTCTGTTTGTTGTATGGAGGTCGGTTTTATAACTGGTTGTTAGCGGTACCTGGATTCTTAATGCTTGTGAGCAGTATGATACAAGGGGAAGCTTCTGCAATGACTTCCAAGTTCTTCAATAAGAGCAAATGTTAAGTTGCAAGCTAAGGGCCATGCCTAAGGGACTTTTGGCAAGGCCCTTAGGCGTGGGTGAGCCTGAAGCGCGGCTCTTTTAAAGTAATGCAAGGAGCGCTGGTGACGCTTGCTGGGTGGTGCTTGAAGTCACGTGGTTACCACACATATGGATTACTGTAATGTCACACTCACCGGTTTCCCCCAATATCAGTTACACTGTCTTCAGCTCTCCAGAATACTGTGGTCCGTATCCTCACCCTTGCCTCACGTACAGATCATGTCACTCCTCTGCTCATACACCTCCACTGGCTTCCCACTAAGTTTTGGATACAATTTAAAACTCATTTTGATCCACAAAGCAATTCACACCGGCATGACCCAATACCTCTGATCTTATCCACCTTCATCCTCCTCACCGCCTCCTTCATTCTGTTCATATAAACCACCTGTACCTTCCTTCAGTCTCACAAGCCCATCTGGAAATCACACGCAAGTCTGCATTTTTCTTCATTGGCCCTGCACTTTGGAACTCCCTCCCCTCTGCACTCCAGCTGGAATCCTCTTTTCAGAGATTCATGTTAAAACCCCATCTTTTCCATACTGCTTTTGATCTTCCTCTTCCCCAGACTTAAGCCTGCTGTCCCACTCTCTGCCCTCCGTCTATTTGTGTGACTGTGTTTCGGTCCTAATGGCATTCCTTTGGCTCTTGCAGCTAATTTGTTTATATATTGTAAACTGCCCTGTTACCTCAGTCTGAGCGGTAAATTAAATACACAAATAAAGATATTGGTTCTGAAATGCTATCCTGGGGATGTCTATATAGACATTTGATATATGCACATATCGGGCCTGTCAATGTTTCCAAAATCGTGCCTGAACTTTTATGTGCCTGCTTTTTTCTCAGACGTTCTGGCTTCTCCATCCCAGACTGCACTTTGATGTCCCATTGTGAAATGTGCCTCTATATGTGCAAGCAAATACACATGTATCTGAGAGCATCCTTATTCCTATTTAACAAAAGCCTCCATGCTCAGCAGAGACGTTTATAAAATCCTTGGGGAACTGTGAATGTCTCAGTCTGGATGTCTGTATTCCTACCTAGGCGTCCTTTGCAAAATGGACTTCACAGCTTCAAAATATGCCCTCGGTATTAGTACAAAATCTCTTATCCTTCCATGTATTGCATCATGTAGTGAAACTGTGTGAACAGCAAAATCCATGCAAAACTATTTGCATCTATATTAGCATGCTGCCTGTAGCATAGGGACTTTGTAGTCACCTAGCGAGCTGAATCTACTTACCTATTAGGGACACGGAATATAAGATCCTCCGTGTCTCAGCTTTGACTGTCTAGTAAATTATCAGAAGTCCACAGAGACTATGATGTTTCACATCATGGTGATTAAAAATAAAACAAATTCAAACTAATTATATCTAATTATTATCCTTAAATAATGAATAATAAATGTGAGGTAACTATGTAGGCACTGTCTATATGTACAAAATGCATTTGCAAGATATTTGTAGGCTAAGCACAGCCTTGCAAAACTTTTTCGAAAGACTTCTCTTCAATTAACATGCACAGAATAGAGCTAGATTTAGCCTACAAAATAAATTTGACAACAATGAGCAAATATGAATGCACTCTGCACAGAATAAGTTTACATCAGGGAGAAGAGATTTCTGCATTTCTTGCAAACATCTGACTTATTTATGAGATGTTTACGTTAACCTACTCAAGAAATCTTTTTGAAATCTATTCTTGGACTGTTGAACTGAAAATACTGTTTTCACAGTGAAATAGCAGCTTGTGATTGATAAATTCTTATCATTTGATTAACTTAAGAGCTTGCTTGCATTGAATAGAGTCATATTTAAAGATGAAAAAACCAGAAAATGTTTCTTTAATGAGAAAAAAATGTAAGTTAAGTTAGTCCAATAAAAAGTATTACCTTTAATTTATTTTTTGTTTGTTTGCTTTAGTTTTATTTATCAATCATTAAAGTGGATTAACACAAGAACCATGCTGCTTTATAAAAAAAAATCTATTAAGGACGTTGAACAGTAAAATCTAAAGTAACAAAATGATCTTGGTTTAGTCCATAAATTGTAATCAATTCATAAATTAGCTTTTAATCTTAATTTTTTTTCAAATCACATAAATTTACAAGCTTCGTTGATAAGGCTGAATACTGAGATGCCCTACAAGACAGGGGGCAAAATTATTATTCTCCTTACTTCCCATCCTAAAAGTTTCATCTGCCAAGAGAAAAAGCAAATATGAATTTTGATCTCTGATGCTGCTGTTCTGAGGTTCTTTTTTTTATTTTTAACTGAGCAATAGAGATTTCAGCAATACAAGTGGCTGAAACTGACGATGAAGGTCAGGCATGGCAATCCAAGTATGGCAGTGTAATTATAAGGCATTGCGTTTGTCAGTTAGGTGCAAAATATCCTTGTGCTGCAGACTGAAGCCTTCATTTTATAAGTAAATTAACTGTAATAAATATCAACTTGTAACTGGTAGGTCAGCCATCTGTGAACAGGGAAAGTGTGGGCTAAAAAAAACATGTTAGACATTTTTCAGGCAAAACGAGAAATCTCAATAAGCTTTCCTTCTACTTTGATCTGATTAAAAAACAAAAGAAACTATGCTTTTTGGACTGGTGCTTTCTAATACATGTTCACTAGTATTAGTGTGTGTTTTGGTGTGTATATGTGTGTGATTTTATGTGTCTGTTTTGCTTGTGTGAGTGTGTGTGTATGTGTGTATATGTGCTTGGGTCTTATCTGTGTGTATGTGTTTGTGCATCTGTATTTTGTTTGCATATCTGTAGGTATGTGTTTGAATGTCCTTTTTGTTTTTATGTGTATATTTGCGGTCTTTATTTTGTTTATATGCTCATGTGTAAGTCAGTGGATGTATGAGTGTGTTTATGTCTGGGGCTGTATCTGTGTGTGCAAGTACATAGTGAGTGTGTTTCTGTATATGTGGAATATCTGTGTGTTTCAGCATTTGTACCTGTATTGGCTCTGTATGTGTCTGTGAAAAGGAAATTAGAGAAAAGGAAAGAATTATTGAAAAGAGCAGTTCACTAACTGCAATGTTTCAGTGCATCAGAGTTTCTATGATACGGAAGCTGGAACTGCTTCTTCATTGAAATGGTCCATCTTTTAATTGTGGGGTGGGGGGGGGGAGAAGAAGAACTAGTTCAATCTAGTTCTTTTTTCCAACTTAATGTGTCTTTTCACTAATATTTCTCCTGTGCAAATTTGGTCCCATTTCATTAAATTTTCAGAGTTATTTTGCTCCACATGGACAGATGGATAGATATTCCCAATTCCATATGCACAATTCCTTTCCAACATCAGTTACAGTAGGATGGAAGGAATAAACTAGGACTAAATGGCCAGTTTTCTCAAAGAAAAGAGGTAAATTATGGAGTTCTTCAGGGAACATATGAATATAAGAACATAGGGCCCGATTTTCGAAGGCAGTTAACGGGTAACAGCCCATGTTACCTGTGTAAATACCTTAACTGGGATTTTCCAAAGGCACCTACATGGGTAGTGCTTTTGGAAAATCCCAGTTAAGTCCCTAACTCACCCAGGTACTATCCACTTAGCATCAAGGCATGTTTGGGGCATTCTGTGGTGGAGTGGAGACGGGGATTGGCACTAAATGGGTAGCGGTGATTTTCGATGCTGCCTGCTTAGCACTCTGCATCTTTATAGATAGGCAAGGGAAACCCTCACCTATCTTTAAGGCACTGGGCTAAACGAGCAGCATCGAAAATCACTGCTACCCGCTTAGCCTCGGCAGCTGCCAGCCTGTACAGTGTGACCCGGGTTTTCATTTCCGTCACTGCAGAAATGAAAATCCGGGTTAAGGGGGTCAGCGGGCAGGCTATGCGCTGACATGGCACATAGCCTGCCTTAACGAAAATCGAGCTTATAAGATATATCATATTGGGTCAGACCAAAGGTCTATCAAGCCCAGTATCCAGTTTCCAATAGCGGCCAAAACAGGTCACAAGAACTTGTCAGGTTCCCAAAAGCTAGACAGGTTCCATGTTGCTTATCCCAGAAGGAAGCAGTGGATTTTCCCAGTCCACTTTGATAATGGTTTATGGATTTCTCCTCTAGGAATATGTCCAAAACTCTTTTAACCCAGCTACACTAACAGCTTTTATGACAATGAATTCCAGAGTTTATGCGCTGCGTGAAAAAATATTTTCCTCCAATTAGTCTTAAATATGCTATATTGTAGCTTCATTACGTGTCCTCTAGTCTTTCTACTACTTTTTTCTGGAGTAAACAACAAATCTACATTTGCCCATTCCACTGTACTCATCATTTTGTAGACCTCTATTATATCTTCCCTCAGTTGCCTCTTTTCCAAGCTGAAGAGCCGTAATCATTAAGCCTTCCCTGGTAGGGGTATCCTTCCATTCCCTTTATCATTTTGGTCTCTCTTCTCTGTACGTTTTCTAATTCCATTGTATCCTATTTTAGATATGATGACCATAACTTCAGACAATATTCAAGGTGTGATCTTACCTTAGAGTGATATAGAGGCATTAAAATAGTCTTGGTTTTATTTTCCATTCTTTTCCTCATGATTTCTAGCATTTTATTTGCTTTCTTGGCCACAGGTGCACACTGGCCAGAGGGTTTCAGTGTATTTTCCATGATGACACCTAGATCCTTTTCCTAGGTGGTGATTCCTAATGTGGAACCTTGTATTTTGTAACTATAATTTCAGTTTGTTCTTCATTAAGAGCATAATGTTGCACTTCTCCACATTAAATTTCATCTTCCATTTGCTTACTCAGTCTCCCATTTTCTAAAGGTCCTCTTGCAATTTTACATAATCCTCTTGTGCTTTAACAACGTTGAATAATTTTGTGTAATCTATAAGTTTGATCACCCCATTCGTTGTTCCTATTTCCTGGTCATTTATGAATATATTTTAAAACAGTGGGTCCAGCACAGTTCCCTAGAGTACTCCACTATTCACCTTTCTTCTTTGAGAAGATTGGCTATTTATGTAGCCCTACTCTCTGTTTTCTATCTTTCAACCACTTCTCAATCCACAATAGCACACTGCCTCCTATCCCATGACTTTTTAATTTCCTCAAGTGTCTCTCATGAGGGACCTTATCAAAGACTTTCTGAAAATCCAGATACATTATTGGGCCGAGTCTGTAAGGCGACTAGCAGAGCTGTACGTCCTGGTGAGACATGCAGCCCCACTAGCTGTCCTGCCCGAATTCTGATAACCTCTCTGGCAGCATAGTACTTATACACTGCTATAGTCCATATTGTGAGTCATCTCCCAGAAAAAGGATATTGAGGTCTGTAGTAGCATTTGTGAGCAGTTGGGGTTCTGTGCCTTTGGCAAGGCTTTAGATACAAATAAACCCAGATGAGCCCAAGTTTAGAACTAAGGAAGAAGTATTTATTTACACCAACAAAATATGTGCCTGGTTTACCTTGTAGACTCACAACATGGTTACAACTAAGCATTGTACGTACATACATACATATATATAATTCTAAAATCAACTACTGCTGACAAAGACCGTCCCAACTCCTATAGACCAATTTCAAGCCTACCCTTCTTAGCAAAGATCATTGAAAAGGTTGTACAAATCCAATTGCAAGACTTTGTTGAAATAAACGCTCCCCTTGATGAACAACAACAAGGGTTTGGACCTCACCATAGTGTACAGGCACTCATGCTAACATTTCTAGACAGACTTATTTGTGGATTGAACAATATTAATATTAATATTTCTTGATATCGCCTCAGCTTGCGACAGTATTAGTCAGAAACTATACATCACAAGGCTTCAACAAATCAGTCTACAAGGTATGACTATTAATTGGTTCAATTCCTACTTAACCAACTGTACCCAACAGGTCCAGATTGGTCAATTATCTTCTACAATTATTAGACAAGAACAAGCATTTTGCTGTTTAATCTGTATAACCAACCTATATGCAATATTCTTAAAAAACATAAACTACCATCTCTATGCAGATGATATAATGTTGTATCATTCCATAGACACATCAAACCCTACTTGTCCGAAGATCCTTAATTGCTTAGATGAAGTAATTGAATGCCTAAACTCACTCAAACTGAAGCCCTCTATGTCTCCCGTAACGCAAACTTTACCCCATCAACCAAAATCAAAATACAACGATCAGAGATTGAGGTTAAAAAGGAGGTCAAATACCTGGGCATCATACTAGATCAGGCACTAAATATGGTCTCCCACATAAAATCAATCACTAAAATCATATACTTCAAATTACGTATGATCCAACACCTTGGACCCCTTCTAGAAAGTAATGACTTTAGAACTGTTCTTCAAGCCCTAATAACACCTCACTTTGATTATTGCAAAAGTATCCTGCAAGGCCTCCCTAAGAAAACCATCTACCAACTCCAACTAGCACAAAATCTGGCTGCATGCATAATTCATAAGGCTCATCACTCTGATCACATCACCCCCTTGCTACAAAACCTCCACTGTTTGCTCATAGTAACAATAATAAAATATAAGTATCTCATGATAGTATTCAAACATCACAATAAATGACATGAACATATTTATCCTCCCTACTCTGCACTCCCACTAGCACAAGAACAAGAAAGATCTGTTCCCAAAACTCTTATGCCATTCCTCCACTTCTGTAGAACTAAACATACTACCAACTCCAGAGCATTCACTTACATTTCCCCTGTCTTATGGAATGCTCTTTCTGATTATCTAAGAGCAATAAAAGATTTACAACATTTTCGCAAGGAACTAAAAACATATCTATTTATTGACTACTATGGAAATTCGCCTGATATCCTTCAGATGCAACCTAGTGTAGTGATTTACAGTACAATAAGACCTTCATCTATGTCACTCCACAACAATGTATCATTAAATATCCTTTACTCTGCAGCATTGTATATACTTTTTGTAATATAGTTGTTGTTGTTGTTGTTAAGTGCTGTCGAGTCGGAGTCGACTCATGGCGACCCTCTGGATAGCTATCCTAAATTGTGTTCGATCTTCAGTCAGGCGGCTCATTGTTGACAGACTGGTACCCGAAGCTGCTGTTATTGTATCGATCCATCTCATTGCTGGCCTTCCTCTTTTGCGTTGACCTTCTATCTTGCCAAGCATGATGTCTTTCTCTAATGATCTTTCTCTCCGCATGATGTGTCCAAAGTATGAAAGTCAAAGTCTTGTCATCTGAGCTTCTAAAGAAAGCTTAGGTTTGATCTCCTCTAGTTAAATGTACATGAATGTTTCTAAAGTTCAATGTAATATTTTTGTTTTGTTCAATGTGAACCGCCCCTGATCTCTGGAGGGGCGATATATAAAAAACCTTTAAATAAATAAATAAAATAAATAAATATATAGAGAGTACTTATGGAATAGCAAGCAGCTAAAGCGTGTGCGTAACTACCATTAACATGGCAAGTTACCAAACTACCACGATTCATTGCGTAGATGGTGCGTAACTTTACGCGACTCCTTGCAAAATTACCCCCGCAGTAGGAACATCGATTTCACAAAGCTACCCATTCTAGACAAGAGCAGGATCAATCACTTGGCGCTTTACGTGTGTAAGCATTGGTACCTACAGGCGTGAGTGCTGATCTTGTAACATACTCTGCATGTGTATTTGCCTCCACTTACAAATGTGAGTGCTGGACTTCAGAGCACTGAACATACAAGAGAAGCCAGGTAAGGAGAAGAATTAAAGAACTTTTTTAAAAAACAATTTTTATGTGGTGTTAACTCAGAGGTAAGCCCAATTCCCCCTCAATCACTGGCAAAGATCCCAGCTCCAAACAAGCAGATAGCTGACACTTCTGCCTGCCTCAGAGCAAGTATAGATGCCAGTGGGGACTTTTTAAAAATATGTGTCTATCCCAGTTACAAAATAGGAAATGCATATATTTTTTGCACCACCAAGGACATATTCAGAACATGCCCCCTTTGGATCTCCGCATCCTGCGGCAATCCGAGGTGTACAAGAAGATATTCTAAAATGATCATTTATATGTACTGTGTATTCTGCACAGAATTACCATACACAGTTTCTAAAATAGCCTCCAAGGTCTAGCTGTTCGGGCATTGAACAAGTCAGGAAAAGTCCCCAAACATGAATTGGCAACTAATCTCTGCTATCTTGAGCATTTTATTTTCATACCCTGTTCTCCTTGGCCTTGTCTGTATAAGCAGAATGATCAAATTTTTCTTTGACTTCATAAATCTCCCATGGCAATAGTTTCTGAAAACTTTGCTAGTACTTCAATAAATTAATATTTGTCTTGATTCAATTCTATTATACTTCCATATACTCCAGACGATCACAAAAATGTAGTGCTCTAGATTTTTCTCTTTCTTTGTATATAAGCAAATAAAACATATTCATTTTATTGTATTTGTTCCATTAAGAGAAGAAATTGCTAGGGACCAAATATTTTCAGGTATCGTAAACTCCATGGAGCAAGGATTACCTTTTAGGGGAATCTGTATGGCATTTTTTATGTCTAGTACCATTTTCAAAATGATAACTGCTGCTAATAGTATATTTCACCAGTTACATAAACTCAATATTCCACATAGCCTGGCTTAGGAGTGAGGTTGCATGATTGTCGGGGTATGCGCAAAACTAATCCATTTGGAGAAATTGCCCTTCAGTAATTTTGAAGAATAATGCAATTGAATTCAAATACCTGCTACTTGCTCCTGCCCATATACAATAAGAAATTACTACCTGATGGATTGTTTTACTTTCCCCATCATTCTGAAATTTATGGTCAGTGACTGAAGCACAAGATAGAAAGCAGTATTAGAGAAGAATGCATCCAACTCCTGAAAAAGTCTGCAGTCAAGTCACTTGAATCTACCCATATGTAAATATATTTGAATTTTGTGGAATAAGTTTTGTAATCATATCACAGATTCTGCAAGGGAAATGTGAAAGCACAACATCAGGATATTATATAACCAAGAAAGCAGCTGCCTTCCTCCAACAACTATTTTTGGTGGTCTAATCTGGGGACTGTGAGGAGGCTCTCCACGCCCTGCCCCATCTGGTTTAGGTATAAGTAAGAACATAAGGAAAGCCATGCTCAGTCAGACTAAGGTCCATTGAGACCAGCATCGTGTTTCCAAAAGCTGCCAGTCTGGCTCACAAGTATCCAGAAGATTCCAAAATGTTGATCTGTTTTCTCGAAGCTCAGTTGAAGAGAATGAGCAATGACTTTCCCAAGTCTACCTGGCTAATAATTTTGTATGGACTTTTCCTCCAGTATCAACATGACTCCAGTCAACCCCTATCAGTATCTTGCAATAGAGAAACTTCTATCGTGGGATCTTGGACAGAGGGCTTGAATGGGGTGTACTGGAACATGGCAGGGCTGTCTTAAAGGGAGGGTGAGGTGGGTGAGAGGAAGTCTGCTAGAAGGGAACAGAAGGGACTGAGAGTGATTTCTGTTAGGCACCTGCCTGTTTAGATGACTGTCTGAGAGCATTAGACCACACATAAATGGCCCCGATACTCCTGAGGAGGGAAAATAACCACTTCAAAGCTGATACAGGTTGAGCATCCCTTATCTGAACATCCAAAATCCGAAATGTTTCAAAATTCAAAACTTTTGAGCGCCAACATGAGATAGTGACACCTTTGCTTTCTGATGGTTCAATATGCACAAACTTTGTTCCATGCACAAAATTATTAAAAATATTGTGTAAAATTATCTTCAGGCTATGTGTATAAGGTGCATATGAAACATTAATGAATTTTGTGGTTTAGACTTGGGTCCCATCCCCAAGATATCTCAATATATATGCAAATATTCCAAAAACTAAAAATATCTGAAATCTGAAACACTTCTGGTCCCAAGCATTTTTGAATAAGGGATATTTATCCTGTATTATTATTCTAGGAATAATGCAATTTGCATGTTGCATGCGTAGCATCTCATTGTTATGCAAAATCAAATAACGCAGCTAGCATTTATTTTGCTTGCTTTGTTTCTCATTATTAACTAATGTGCATTGTGGTAAACTAACGTGTTAAAATCAAGTAATGCACTATATATTTTCATTTAATATGAGTTAAGAAGCAAATATTGTTATTCTGTTAAAGCACCATTAGTAACTATCCCTCTAAACTACAGCTCTTACAAACCACTAGGGATATGCAATAGTTAATGTTCATGACTTTAAAAAAGTTACATTGATTTAATTATGTGTTAATCTACATATTACAATGTGTTAAATCAATTTGTGCAAGTTAGAAAGATCTAATGAATATTTAAAAAGCTTTATTAAAATGAATGTGTGAAACAAGCTGAAAAAAAAACATAAAATAAGGAAAAAGGCCTAAAATCACCCAAAATATTTTGTCCTGTTTGCATCATTACAAACTACCCTGACCATAACCCAAAGCACAAAGGGACTTGTGAAAATATGAACAAAAAGAAATCATCTGAGTTTCTTAACAATGGCTTCCAATGACCTAGAAGGGACAAAGGAGAAAACATCTGAAAGCAAGCGTGCTGCAGAATAGGATCTCAGCCCAAGGTAAGAAATCAAGGAAGTTATTGAATGCATCTTCCTCTTGCCTGATGAAAAGTAGTAATAATAGTAGTAAAGAAAAGCCTGATAAGCTAGCTGGCACAGTGGTGGATGAACAGACAAGAAGGTAGTAGTCAAAGACCTCAATGCAGAAACCTACCCAAATGTCCTTGCTGGAGTTCCACATAGGGATTTACAAGCATTGGGAAGCGCTCAGATTAAGGAGCAGAACATTCGGGCACAGAAGATTGCATTCATGAAGAATCAGCTTAGAAGGAAAAATCTTCCTCTTTCCCACCACATCCTGGGAGGTTATTGACAGTTCCATAAGCAGAAAAAAATCTTAAAATCATCGCCGAACTGTAGACACAGGAATCCCAAGGTCCTTTGAAGATGGCCTTGTACCCCTCTGAAGTTTGATATTTGGTGAATATGGCTTTTCTGATGGTCTCAGGCAAGCTCTCTTGTCTTCACCATTGCGAAAAATAGAACAGGGGGTGAATGTAGCCATTTTAAACATAGAGTTATCATTCATTGGTTGATTTCAGTCATGTGAGTACTGACAATTGATGGCAGGTACATTTAATTTTGCTGCAGTGGGAATCTGGTTCTTCTGTACAAACTGATTTGAATGGGTGCCAATAATCATGCCCAGCGCTAAGGAGGTCATTGTGAAACATGAGTTGTGCAGCCCCACAATTCGCCTAGACCCTATTCGCCCACCAGCTCTCCCCATAACGTCCCTGTGTATCAGGACAAGGAGAGCCGGTGGGGGGGACAGGAAGGGGGCAGAGTTGGGGGTGGGCTGCCTGTGGGGATGTGCTGCTTATACCACCTCCAAAGTGGTATAAGCAGCAACTTCTTTTCCCGATTGGGCCTGGGGAGCCCCCACTGGGGCTGGGGCCAGGTGTGGGCCAGGTGGGGGCACAGGTCAGCCATGGTTTGGGCAGCAGCAGGGAAGTAGGGGGCCGGAAACGCCCATGGTCGGGGCGCCTGCGGGGAGGACATCCCTGCAGGTGGCAGAGGCATGCCGACCATTTACGGGCATGCTGGGCTATTCTCAGGCCCGATTCTGATGGCAACAGGAACATTTTTTGTTTCCATGGATCAGAATCAGGCCAGACAAGGGCCTGTCTTGCCTGGGGCTGTCGGATTGCCCGGATGTGCCCCCTTTTGGAATCGGGCTCTATGGCTCTAGCACAGGGTTTCCTAACACAAGTTTAAAATAGAGGTTTTGCTCATCGATTGCTGAAAAGTAAACAACATGTAAATAAGCTGTGCACAAGGGTCCGATTTTTCGAAAAGCATTTACAGGATTTTACAGCCTTAAATAGGAATATTCAATAGCACTTACACAGCTAGTGCTGTGAATTATCTGCTTCTAACTCCCCCAATGTTCCCCGATGCCTATTCCGGTTAGCATCGGGGTGTGTGTCAAGGACATTTTGGGCCGGGAGAGCAGAGATGGAGACCGATTAGCAAATCATGGCTAAAAACTAGGCCAGCGAGCCTGTGGATTCTAACTAGGTAGCGGTGCAATATCACCGCTACCTAGTTAGGCTCTGCGGCGGTTTCCTCTGTGTGCCAAACCCAGATATTCAACGCCATCACTGCCACATCGAATATTCGGGTTAGGGGTCAGTGGGCAGGGCTATGCGCTGTAGTGGCATATAGCTTCCTGCCCCAGATGAATATCGGGCCCAAAAAGGTCTACTTTAAGCAAGGAGAACAAGCCCAGGCACATGTGTACAGGGTCTGCATTGGACACTTCTGCCCATTTGTGCTGGGGTATAAATGGCAACTCATGTACATGTATGTTTGGAATGCTAATCTGGCACACACATCAGGCCCAGACTTCTGATCCCTCGCTGACCTGGTCCCAAACCCCCTTCACCTCCCTGATTCCCCTGAAAAATCATTGGTGGCCCCAGTGTCCACTCTCTCCCTCCCTCCTTCCCCCCCACCAATCTCCACACAAGCTTTTTTAAGGTTCTTATTTACTGGACTAACAATACTTTTATTTATTTATTTAGAGAATCTCATTTATAATTGTCCAACCCCAAAGGATAAGCTGCAAACTATGCAATCTAATCTGTCCTGAGTGAACCTGCTTTCACCTAATCTCCAGAGCAAAGCAAGGTTGGGCATGACTAGTACTTGGATGGGTGACCACCTTGGAATGTAAGGAGTGGCAAACAGGGTAAGTTGCCCTTTGTCCCCATGTTATTTGTTTCCAAATCCTCTTTATTGGGTTTTCAAAGGATAAAACAGACAAGCATTCAGGTTTATCAGAGCGTCTACTTGCATTTAAGCAGTATAAGTCTCAGTCTCCAAGGAACAAAGAGCAAAACCACAACAACTATTCCATTTTCCCCAACCCCCCAATTCCATTTTCAGTGATCAAACAGGCATTCCCCCCCTCTCCGCAATGTCGCTCCTCCTCCGTTCTCCTCCTTTTGTCTGTCTACATATACCCTCTTGTCTTTTCTCCACTGCATGTTTAGCTTACCCACTTAGATATGCCTGTTCTGTGGGGTTTAGAATCTTCACCCCTTCATACGTTGATGTGTGCGCTCTTTGGCAGTGGAGACAGCGTGTCTAGAAAGGGCATTCAGGATGCCAAGAAATTCTCCCAATTCTTACCACGCAGCTGTTTAGCTGTAAGGCTCTCCATGTGCATCAGGTCAAAGTGGCCTGGTCCCATTGCCCCAATCCCAGTGGTTCCCCTTCCACCCAGTGGCACAATAGAATTCTTTTTTATCATTAAGAAACCCTTATCAAGAAATAGTCTTTCAGGGGCTGTAAGGTGCCTCAGTGTTTCACTGCTACCAAATAGGCACATCCCCGCAGAGGGGGTCAAGGCAGTCTGCAAAATCTCACCTAACTTGGTTACAAACTTGTTGCCAAAGTGTCTATATTTGTCTGACAGTACCAGAACTTGTCTGTTAATGTCCCTTTGTGTGTTGTGCACCACCTATCATCCTTCCTCAGAACCGCTTGATGGGCCCATGCCTCATGTGTGTATGCCCTCCACAAGAATTTATATGTGGGATTATCAATGCAAGCAATGATAATCCCACATTATACTACTGCAATAGTCTACTTCATGGTCTCCCAAAATATCCTTACACCCACTCACAATGGTTCAATATACCGCAGCATGAATCATTCACAACATATGCCGAAGTGATCATATAACACTAATCTTATATGACTTGCACTGGTTATCCATCCAAAGCAATATAAAATTAAAGCTATTGATGACCATTTTTAAACTCATTAGAAAATAGCCCTCCAAACTTTCTCCCAATTAATCCAAGTGGCCCCCAATGAATCGACTAAGAAGAGAGAAAATCACCAACACTCTCTCTACTTCATCAGAGTTCTGTAAGTCTAAACAATGCACCAGCAGCAGAGCATTTGAATTTATATCCTCAACGCTCTGGAACTCCTTACCAACCAGTCTCCAAAACATTACAGACTTATCCTCGTTCCACTTCCAACTCAAAACCCACCTCTTCATAGTACATTTCACTGACCCAACATAATTAACCCCTCCCCTCTGCCTACTAGGCTATCGCGCTTCTCAAAATTGTCAATAGCACCCCCCTTCTCTTAATCCTATCCTGAACTGACTGATATTCTTGATCACTAGAATTGTAAATAAATTAAAACTTTCCAGATTCATGTACATTTTTTGATTGCCTGTTTCAGCACCAGTTATTGTTACAATGGTTAATGTATCGGTTGTTGTAATTGTAAACTGCTATGATTATCCGATATAGTGGTATATAAAACACACAAATAAATAAATAAAATAAATAAATACTGGAGCTTCTGTTAGTAGACCCACTGCAAGATGAGGTGCATTTCAGAAAAGCATCCTGCAGGCTTGCCATGTGATACCTTCTCCTTCCCGTCTGCCCCCACTGAGTGGCCAGGAGTTCCAGATATCTATGGTCAAGAGGGGGTCTAACCAGGTTGCGGATCTCCTTTGTCTGCGAGCCCCCCTCGCCCAAAGTTGCAAAGAAGGGACCAGGTCCCCGAGCTCCTAGTAGGTTGAGGACCTGGCGGGTAAAATTGCTAATGTAGTGTTGTACCTGTAGGTAGCAGAAAAAAATCATGTTTATCTAACTTATATCTCTCCTGAAAATTCTGAAAGCTATCTAGACTGCCTCCCCTTTCCGGGCGGAGGTCCTCTATGCACAGGGGTGGCTCTATAATGAGGCTGAGTGAGACAGTAGCCTCAGGTGGCAACTTTTTGGGGGCAGCAAAAATTGTCCCTGAAAAGACCACCTCACTCGGCCTTAAAAACAACAAAAAAAAAGAGGATGCAAAAAAAAAAAAGGATGCCGCCCCCCGAAGAGCCCTGACAGAGTCCCCCCCTCGCACTGGCAGGCTCAGCTTTAAACAGAGCCACGGGAAAGGGAAACACTCTCCCTTCGCGTGGCTCTGCAAGGCTGACCCAGCACGGTGGGGCTCTGTCAGGGCTCTTCGGGGAGGCGGTGGCAGCGGAGGCACTTCAGGGCTGCTGCTGCGGTGGCAGCGGAAGCAGCTTCTGCATCTTTTTTTTGTATTATTATTCAAGTTCTTCAGAAGGACAGGACAGGCTAGGCTGGTCTGGGCTGGGCTGGGGGGGGGGGGGGTTGCACAGGAAATAGTAATAGGGCTGATGGGGGGAGGTCTAGGACTGGAAATGGGTTGAGGGGGGTTTAAGGATAGAAAGACTGATTGGGAGGGGGCTAGGACTGGTAATGGGCTGATGGGGGGGGGTTTTTTAAACTGTAAATGGGCTGATGGGGTTAAGAATAGAAAATAGGCTGATCGGGAGGGGGGCTAGAACTGGTAATTTATTTTTATTTTATTTATTTAACATTTTTTATATACCGCACTATTCGTCATCAGTGCGGTTACATTGAACAACAATATACCTATCAATACATGACTGATCTAGGTTTACAGAATAACAGGGAAGATAAAAACTGGGTGTGAACTGGGGATAACTATCTACATAATTATACAAATTAAATATGCATTGAATAGGTTACATTAAGATTTGATATTTGACAAGAATACAGTAATGGGCTGATGGATGGGGTTAGGCCTGGAAATGGGCTGATTAGAGGGGATAGGACAGGAAAATTGGCTGATTGGGGGGGCTAGGACTGGAAACATGACTTATTGGGGGGGGGTTAGGACTGGTAATGGGCTGATGGGGGGCTAGCACTGGAAATGAGCTAGGACTGATAATGGGCTGATTGGGGTGCTAGGACTGGAGTGGGCTGATAAGGTGGATAGGACTGGAAATGGGCTAATGGGGGAGGGGAGGAGAGTGCTGCTGGCCCTGGAAGAAAACTCGGGGCTAGTGCTATAAATGGGCTGATGCAGGGGATGGGAGAATAGGACTGGAAGGGAGCGGATACTGAGAAGGTCTGCCAGGGAAAGAGGGGCAGGAAGGGAGCTGACAGGGGAAGGAGGGGGCTGGAAAGGAGCTGATATGGCGAGGGAAGGAGGGGGCTGGAAGGACGCTGACACTTAGGAATGGGTCATGGGGAGTGGTAGGTGGGTGGGTATTGGGGCGGAGGCTGGAAGGGAGCTGACGTTGGAATGGCACTGGAAGGGTAATGGACAGGGGGTAGTGCGACTGGAAGGGAGCTGATGGAGGGGAGGGGGGTGGCACTGAAAGCAGATGTGAACTTATATCTGGGATGGTATTTGGACTAGAAGGGGCTGGACAGTGGGGAAGAAGGGGGACTGGAAGGGAATGTACACCAATGGCAGTCGTGAGAATGCAAGGCGATTGACATTGGAACAGGTACTGGAAGGGGAGGACTGGAAAGGGGGGTGAGACTGGTGAGGGTTACTGGAACTGGAAATCGGCTGATGGACGGAAGTGCAGATAAAAACAAAATCAGAGATACGAAATGGCAGATGGATCATAGACCATAGAAAGAGAGCTAAGAGAAGACAGGAAAGCAGAAGCCTCAGATCGGGACCAGCATGTTCAGAGAATAAAATGGTCAGACAATAATTATATTATCAATTTAGTGATTGGACTTTGTGATATCTTTATATTTAACACAGTATTGCCAACTGCATCTCTAAGTTATCTGGTGTTGCACTATATGTGGAGACTGTCTTCTTGGGGTTTCAGTTTAAATTTTCTCTACACCTAAAACCTGCCATGCTGTTGAAACACTGTTACTAATCTCCACAGCCTTGTTGATACTCTGTTATATCCTTTACAAATGTTGCCACGCAACTTTTTTACCAAAATCTGCATGACTGTGCTGTTCCTTGTTAATCCTGTACTTAATCTTATCAGCCTGCACCTTATCAGCCTACTTAATCTGGTCAGCCTGTAGTTTGTCCCCATAGAACACCTAATATGCATCCAACCCTATCCTTGACCCTCATCATCCTCACCTCCTTGACCCCCAACATATCACATGCCTTTAACCATGAATTAGTCACATCCCAATCCTCCACAACCATGGGCAGAAGAGGGTTGAAAAACCCCCGCCATACCTCAACAACACTCCACTCACACCTCCTACACATCCCTCTACAGAGCCTTAAGAGAATCCAAGCTGAGAAATACAAATACCAACGCTTACTCAAATGCGCACATATAAATGCTAGATCAATACGCTCAAAATGGACTGTAGCCATGGACCTGATAACCTGCCATGACCTCGATATCCTAATGATAACTGAAACATGGCTATCTGACTGTGACAATGTTCTAATCAACCAGATGTCCACCACCTGGTTACTCGGCCTACGCCTGCCATAGGGACTCACCAGAGGGGAGGAGGCACACTCATCCTTGCCAGAACCGAACTCCAATTTGCTCTAAACAAACACCAATAGCTCAACACTACCTGGACATAATCTCCATATCGAATGAAACACTGCTCAATTAACCTACTGTACCGAGCACCAACATCATCACCAGATGTCCTTTCATCAATAATTGATCTAGCCTGTAACTCCAGTAATCCACGCTCCATGAATTGGTTGATGGGAGATTTCAACCTACCCTCCTTACTAGATACACATTCATCAGCCTTCCTTGATGCAATGAACGAGCTGGGCTATATGCAACTCATCGACTCCCCCACGCATAATAAGGGTGGTAAACTGGACCTGATCTTCGGCCCTCAGACCTCTGTCAACTCACCCCAGAGCCTGCTACTCTCCATAACACCTGTACCCTGGTCTGACCATAACCTACTCCTATTCCACATACCCACCAACTACCCTAGCAACTTCAACAATAAGGCAAGTGCCCCCCCTAGAATTATGATGACACGCTTTCGGCCCCTTGTTAAGGAGAAGGCCCTTGAGAAGATCCTACCTCTCCTCTCTAATGAATCCCCTGATCCAGACAAATTGGGATGATGCCATCAGAGCCGCTGCCTGTCTCCCAGCTACCAACAAGAACCCAGCAAAACGGGAACACGCACCATGGTACTCCCAGGACCTGCAAGCTTCGCTTCTCCACCTGCGCAAGCTCGAGAGACAGTGGCGACACACCCGGACCTCTGAGGCACTCGGGGCATACTCTGCTCAACTATGTTTATGTTTATTAAAATACTTTCTATACCGCCCCATACCAATGGCGTCTGGGCGGTTTACAAATTAAAAGAATAAAATACAATACAGGCTGTCAGAAAAATTAAAAAGAATGCCAATTAAAATCTTAAAAGGGACAGAAAAGAAGCAGAGGATAGAAAACACAGCAAAAGTATAAAAAAACCCAAACAAACCCCAAAACATCAACAAGAAGAGGGAGAAGGAGACAAAGACGGGGGAGGGAGGTCAAACGCCAGACAAAACAAATGGGTTTTTAGTTGTTGTTTGAAAGCTTGGTATGATTGCTCTGCACGAAGGGGGGGAAGGGGGGAAGTGAGTTCCAAAGCCTAGGACCCAGAAAATAAAAAGCCGAAGAGCGTGTGGACTCCAGGTGAGCTTGAGAAGGGGAAGGAAGGGCCAACCGATTAACGTGAAAAGAACGGAGCAGGCGATGGGGAGTGCGGAAATGAAGAAGATCTGCAAGATAGAGAGGGGTACCTGTGTGAGTCACCCTGTGCACAAACGTAAGAACCTTATACTGTACACGAAAAGAAACTGGTAACCAGTGATGGTGCAAAAGTAGGGGAGTGACGTGGTCATAACGGGAAGCACAAGATAGTAGACGGACAGCTGCATTCTGGACACGTTGTAAACGGGAAAGTTGAGATTTTGGGAAGCCAGCTAGAGAAACATTACAGTAATCGAGTCGGGAGATTATAAAAGAGAGAATAAGGGTAGCAAAAGCAGAGGGCAAGAGAAAAGGGCGCACAGGCCGAAGTTGTTTAAGGGATAGAAAAGAGCATTGAACTATGGACGTGATGTGTTCTTTGAATGAAAGAGAGGAGTCAAGAATAACACCAAGGTACCTAAGGGATGAGACAAGAGGAATGGGCTGGGAAGAGAGGGAAGGAGCACAAGTGGGGGAAGGGCTTCCGAGGGTAAACCAGATGGCAAATGACTTAGTGGGATTAACCTGAAGAAAATTAGAGGTGAACCAAGAAGCAACAGCAGAAAGACAGAGATTAAGAGGAGAAATATCGGGTGTATGTGAATCAGTGTGGTGCAGCAGTATGATATCGTCCGCGTAATAGTACGCGGAGATACCAAACTGCTGGACCACAAGTGCAAGAGGGGCCAAGAAGACATTGAAAAGGAGAGGAGCAAGGACAGATCCCTGAGGCACACCACAGGTAAGAGAAGTGGAGGGGTGAGGAAGCGGACCCAAACAACCACTGAAAAAGAGCGACAGGAGAGAAAAGAGCGAAACCAGTGAAGAACAGTCCCAGAGAGGCCAGCGTCTTGAAGACGGGCGAGAAGGGTGCAGTGATCCACTAAATCGAAAGCTGCAGAAAGAAAGATCGAGAGAGACAGCAAGAGTAAAGAGACCATGATCGTGAGCAGCATGCACCTCGTTAAGAAGAGAGAGAAGAATAGACTCTGTACTGTGACCAGGACGAAAACCAGACTGCCGAGGGTGAAGAGCAAGAGAAGCCTCAAGGTGAGCAGACAACTGAAGAAAGACAAGTTTCTCAAGAAATTTAGAAAGAAAAGGGAAATTAGAAACAGGGCGCCAGTTTGAAAGTGCTGTAGGGTCGGACGTGCGGGATTTTAGAATAGGACGAACAACAGCGTGTTTCCAAGGTGTAGGAAAGAAACCAGAAGATAAACTAGCATTAAAGAGAGACAGGATATAAGGAGAAAGAGATAGGGAGGATTCCAAAAGCCAGCGGGAAGGGATGGGATCAGCAGGACATGTGGTCTTCGGATAGAGAGAAAAGTAGTTTGGAGGACAGCTGGGGAAATCATCTCGAATGAGGACCAGGAGTGAGATAAGATAGGTACAGAGGAGAGAGGAGATAAAGGGGACGGTGGAGAAAGCGGAAAGGACCCTACTACGGGGGAAAGAGGGGGAGGACAGGAAGGGAAGGACTGACGAAGAGTCTGAACTTTGGAAGCAAAAAAGGAGGCAAGGGAGGAAGGGTCAGGGGAAGCAGAAGAAGGAGGAGGAAGGGGAGGGAAAGCAGAATGGGATGCTGTAAGGGAACGAAAAATAGAGTAGAGTTGCCGAGAAGAGTTAGAGGAGGAAGAAATAAGCTTAGAGTAGTAATCGCGCTTTGCCGAGTGAAGGAGAATGCGGTAATGATCGTAACAAGAGCGAAAATTGTGGAGAGAAGAAGGGGAGGGATGCTTCCGCCAGAGGCGTTCTGCCCTACGAAGATATTTCCGGTGCAGGAAAAGACCGGAATGAAACCAAGGGTGCCGGAACAGTGATGGGGAGGTAAGTGGGTGCGAAGAGGGGCAATGTCATTAAGGGCAGCAGACAGAGAAGAATGCCAGAGATGGGCTTGGGTATCAACAGAAAGTGCAGCTACACCGGAAGGGAAAAAGGGAAAAACCATGGAAAAGAGAAAACAGTACCATTCTGAATTACTAAAGCGATCTTAAAACAAACCACATGACCTATTCACTATTGTCAAGACCTTGACAGGCGACCCAGCTCTAGCCCAATCACCCACGCCCTAGCCGCAAGACTATGCCAATTACCTACAATCAGTCGATCCAGACCAATACGGTTTGCAAACCATCACATCTTTCTTCACCCCGAATGCGTCCTCCCAGCCAACCTCTCTGCTGAAATTCTCCGAGGTATCCAATGAAGAGATTGTAGATATTATTACCTCTATTAACCTCACTACTGCTCCTAACGATCCTTGCCCCGCAAGCTGGATTAAAGAGTTGCGCCATGACCTCAGTCCAACAATATGCAGAATCCTGAAGCAATCCCTATCAACAGGGTCCTTCCCTCAAAGCCTAAAATACACGTCCATCCGTCCTCTGTTAAAAAATAGTAAACTTGATCCATCTAAAGTTGAGTCCTTCAGACCAATTTTGAGCATCCCTCTACTTGCTAAAATCTTTGAGAAAGTAGTCCAGTGACAAATTCAACACCATGTCGACATTGAAGCACCCCTGGACCCATCCCAGCATGGCTTTAGAGAAGCACACAGAGTTGATACCATCCTTACAAACCCTCTTTAACAATCTAGTCACTGAACTTGACAACATCCACCAAGGATATGTCCTCATTTTCTTGGACATAGCAGCCGCTTTTGATTCGGTGAACCACCAGACTCTATTACTGCGCCTCAAGGAAAAAGGAATACTAGGCTCAGCGCTAGCCTGGTGTAAATCTTATCTGTGCAATAGATGGCAACAAGTCAGAACAGGATCCACGACCTCAGAGCCATTCCCACTGAAACAAGGTGTACCTCAAGGCTCATCCCTATCTGCATGATGTTTAACATCTACATGCAGCCCATCTGTGCATTAATTCGATCCTTCAATGTCCAATGCCTAGCCTATGCAGACGACATCCTCATTTACACACCCTTCAAGATTGATCAACCTGACTTCTCTCCTATATTAAGATGCTTTGAAGCAGTGGCAGACTGGCTCCTCTCTCAAAATCTACGAATTAACCACAGCAAAACAGATGTTCTATTCGTCACGAGAAACCAGAAGTTCACGCCACCTCCCTCTCTACAAGTCAACAACACAGAACTTAAGGCAAAAACCCACAATTCACTATCTAGGTATTACCCTTGACCAGAGGCTAGACATGTCAGCACATATCAAAACACCACAAAAGCGATTTATCACAAAATCAGATCACTATGTCACCTCCGACCACTATTGGACTTCCCTGAATACCGATCAATCTTCCAAGCCTTAGTTATTCCTCACCTCTACTTCGCTAACATCATCCTTCAGGGACTTCCGCAGTCGACTCTAAGCCCGCTCCGACTTGCCATGAACTCAGCCTCAAGGGTTCTGGTAGGTCTATCAAGGTCAGATCATCTAACGCCAGTTCTGAAGAACCTACACTGGCTAACCCTGCAGGCCAGAATCCACTACAAAATGCTTGTCCTGACATTCAAAGCCCTCAAGTGCCAGCCACCCACGCCCATCAGTAAACTTTTTCACAGCACTCCAGCCAACAGAATCAGGAGATCCACTTTGATGAATACCCTTGAAGTCCCGAAGTTATTGATAAAATGTACAAAGACAACAGCCAGTAGAGCCTTCTCCATCTTCGCGCCCATGGCCTGGAACGCCCTCCCTCCCTGCAGAAATCCGAGCTATCCCCAATTTACCGTTATTCAGAAAAGCTCTCAAACACCACTTGTTCCTGCTAAATTACCCTGATAATAACTCTGGTAAGCACACAGCCATCACTTTACCCTCCTACCTAGCCCATCCCTTTGTTCAGCCCCCCTTAGAGAACGGTTAATCACTTGTCCTCACCTTCTCTCCCTGACCCAGGAGCTCTAGACATCTGTTTACGAACCTTATTTGTCCTGTAAGAATGTTCATAACCTGTATATAGTTTCTCCCAGTTCTTCCAAGTTGACTACCCCTGTTCAATGTAAACTCAATGGAACCTGCTTCATTGTAGTATGTTTTGTTCAACTGTAAACCGCACTGATTATAATAGCGCGGTATATAAGAGATACAAATAAATAAATAAATAAAATAAATAATACATATTTTTATTTTTATTTTAGATTATGGTTACTTATTCTGTACTTGGTGAGGATCAATGTGAGTGTGTGACTGAGGCCAGGTTTTCTGTTAACATGGAATTTATACATAAAGATCTATACTGTGCTGTATCAATTTGACTTGTTCAGCTTTTCAAATAGGTGTATGGATGTTCCAGGGCCCACTATAGTATTTACAGTGACACTTTTTTTTGGATGGGCTCCTTATGTGAGTTTTGGAAGTTTGTGCTGATATGGTATGGTATGGTAGGTTTGCTCTTTGTTGTAGGGTTTTGTATTAGTTCACAATATGCCTGGTACTGGAGAATAGTGGTTGTTGTTGCTGTTGTTGATGTTAGTGAGATGATCAGAATACAATTTTTTTTTAAATATTGAGTTCTGTGGGTGAATGTCCTGGTTCTGTTCTGCATCCACTGTGGATGCAAAATATATGTTGAAAAATAAAAAGCAAGAACCATAACGCAGTTTATAATAACAAAATAAAAATGAGTTATAATTTAGTTTTATAAACTATGCTGTTGGTTAGGTTCTTGCTCTCTTTTATTTCCTTGGTGTGCAAACAGGGCTGTACCTAGCCCTGTGCAAGCGGTGCAGCCGCACAGAGTGCAAAAGCTTGGGGGGCGCATTTCGGCTGTCTGCTGTTGCACTGCCGCCGCTGGCAGGACAATAGCAGCCAGCCGAAATGCGCCCCCAAGCCTTTTCACAGCACTTTAAGCAGATCTGGTCCCTCCCTTCTCCAACGCGATGTCAGAGCTGGGAGGGACAGATCTGATTAAAGTGCTGGTGCCTTTCAGATTGGGCGCATGCCCCCCCCTCCTCCTCCTCCTCCTCCCTATACCTCCGTCCAGTGCTGCCTGCTCTTTCCCTGCTGTCAGTGCCACCGTGAATAAAACAGAGGATGGCAGCAGCAGGGAAAGAGCAGGTAGTGCTGGATGGAGGTATGGGGAGGAGGAGAGGGGTGCACACCCAAGCTGCAAGTTGCACAGGGTGCAATTGCAGCTTGGTATGGCCCTCTGTGCAAACATCTTGCATTCCCTCTATATTTTTTTATACTGTGCTCTTTAGAATCAGTGTGGTTTACATGTATACTAACAGGTACTTTTTATTCCCTTGTCCCTGAAGGGCTCACAATCCAAGTGTACCTGAGGCAATGGAGGGTTGAATGGCTTGCCCAAGGCCACAAGGAGTGGCCATGAGACTAGAGACCCCAGTTCCTCCAGCCTGAAGTTGCTTGTCCCCATGCAGGAATTGAACCCCTGGCCTTCTGGCCTGAGGTAACCTGTCCCAGCCATTGAGCCACTCCTCTCTCTATATAATCTAGTCAGCTTTTTGGTTTGGTTCTGTCCCTGATTGGAATTCTGAAAAAGCCCTGCCCCCTCTAAGGGGGTTGGCTCCATCTCATTCTTTGCCTCAGGCTGCAGATTGCCTTGAACCGTCCCTGCCTATGCAGTGTATTCCCTTTTGGGCCCGGCCCTTGAGAACAGGCTACAAGATTCCCAGGGGAAAGTCTGGATTGTCCAATAGGGGAAGCAGCTGGGTGCACCTCCAGTTCCAGGAAAAGCGTTGACACAGTGCACACCATGCCGCTTGGAGGGCTCCCATGTACACGCCATTTCTACGCTCCTTTCTGAGGCTTTGCATATTGGAATGAAGAACATACAAGTTATGATGCATGGCAAGTAGCCAGTCTAGTTGTTTCACCGGCACATAGCCCTCTTCACCATTCACCACCCCACCTAGGTGGCGCACCATACACATTAAGATGTAATTACGCACGAGGGGAGCTCTAAGCCTGCTTCCTCTCTTTGACGCATTAATGCCTGTAGTGGGACGCGAGCACGCCTCCCCCTCTATAGAAACTGACTTAGTCTCTGGTCTAGGAATTTCCAATCCTTAGATGTCACCCATACGGGCAGCTGCCGAAGTACGTAGACCCACCGGGGAAGCTCCATTATTTTAAATAGAGCAATGCGCCCCATAGAGAAACTGGTAAGCAAGCCTACTTCTGAAGGTTTGCTGAGGTCCTAGTAAAACATGTTAGGGATGTTATACTCATAAAGGCCTCTTAGGGTCCTCTGGGAGCTGAATCTCCAAATAACAGATCGAGCCTTCAGCCCAACTCAGGGGAAATGGCCCTTACCACAACCCCTACCCCCAATGTCTATTGCCATTGATTTAGTTTGATTTATTTTTAACACTGAGAAACAGCCAAAATGGTTTATTATTTGCAGTGCTCTCGGGAGTGAGGTTTCCGGTTCCCTCAGTCATAAAAACATATCATCTACAAAGGCACTGAGCTTCATCTCCTCCACCCCCAGTCTCTGGCCCCTCACTTGGTCCTCCAACTGCAAAGCCCTTGGTAGGGGCTCCAGGGAGAGCACAAAAAGCAGGGGAGAGAGGGGGCAACCCTGCCTCATGCCTTGTTCCAGCAAGAATGGTTCTGAGAACACACTGTTCACCCCAACTCTCGCTTGCCGATCTGCATATACAATGTGCACCCATTCCAGAAAGGTACCCATAAAGACAAAGCCTTGAAGTGCATTCCAGAGATATGGCCATGCTACTCTGTCAAATGCCTTCTCTGCATCCAGGCTCACAAAGAGTAGAGGGAGTTGGTGGAATATACAGTATTCCATTCCTTAAATGAGTTGCGATACCTTGCAAGATGAGTCATGCCCATGAACAAAACCCACTTGTCTTGGACAAATTAAAAAAGATAGAATTGGGTTTAGTCTTTTTGCTAAGACAGTAGCAAGACGTTTTATGTCAAAGTTGATTAAAGATATTGGCCTGTAAGAAGCTGGAACCAGGGGGTCTTTCCCCTCCTTGGTTATCACTGTAATGTCTGCATACTTCATATCTCTAGGACAGCATCCATCCTGAAGGACTGTCCTATACATCTCCACCAATGTAGGAATAAGTCTGGCCTCAAGCATTTTGTAATACTCTGATCCAAAGCCATCTGGACCTGGAGTCTTATATAGCTTACTTCGCTTGATCACCTTCTGGATTTCTGATCCAGTGATTGGTGCATTAAGTGCTTCCAAAGCACCCTCTGCCAATTTCAGGAGATTGAGCACCCATAGGAAGTCTCGACCCGCATTTTGATCCGATACCTCCACTGTATAAAGTCTAGAGTAGAAGCACCTAAAGATCGCCACGATCTGGCGCGGTTGATTTTGCAGAGTGCCTTCCACGTCTCTGAGAACAGGTATGAAGCGTGTACCTCTCAAGTCATGGACCACTCAGACAGTTCCCAGATCTATTGCCATATTTATATAGCTGGTGCTTATAATACTGTAGTGACATAACGTCTCACCTCTGGAGTAAATCATTAAGTGCTGCCTGCACCTTGAGGTACTCCTGGCGGTCTCCCTCACTTGAGGATCTACTCTGTCGCTTCTGCAATGAGTGTAAAGTATGTTACAATTGCAGAAGGCTACAATCCAGGTGTTTACGTCTTTGGACCAGGTAAGCTATGATGGAGCCCCTTATAACTGCCTTGCTAGCTTCCCAAAAGAGGAGCGGGGTACATTGATGAGTATCATTAAACATAGTATATTCATCCCATTGTTTTTCTAAGTATCTCTTGAATTCCTGGTCTTCCCACAAGAATGTGGGGAACCACCAGCCCACTCTTGTCTCCCCCCAGGTCTCCCAGTTTATCCATACTATGCCATGGTCTGAGAGATCTGTGCAAACTCTCCCTCGTTCACCAGGATGTAATCAATACGAGACCACATTAAGTGTGCCCTTGACCTGTGTGTGTATTCACAGGCTCCCGGGTAGTGGGCTTGCCAGACATCCGCTAAGCTGTTCGTCCTACAGAGATATCCTATTCCTTTCCTAGACCACGCCTTGGTGTCTCCTTTCCCCATTCTAAAGAACCACAAGAGCGAGTAGATATGGAAGTCACATGCGCTTTATTGAATGGAAAAAAACCCAACGCGTTTCGACGATTGCCTTCATCAGGGGATACTGGAGGACAACAAAACAATATAATAAAACAAACCAAAAAATTATGGAATATAAATCAATACATAAAATATATTAAAATTAGCAAAAACATGAATACACATAACAACACACCATACAGATTGAAAAAACTAACAATATAGGTAATAAAACCATCACGTACCTACAGGTGATCTCTATTGGTACACTAGATATAGCGCAAATAGCAATAAAGATATGGCACAAAACCAATCGTATGTTGGACAATGCTAAAAAAAAATAAATAATAATATTTATGTGAAAAAGAGAATGCCATAAAATAACATAAATGTAATATTAAACAATTAAAATAGGCAATCAAGCATTAAACACCAACATAACATAAAAATTAAAAATTAAAATAAAAAAATGGAAAACCCAGACCTAAAATTGGAATAATGACCACTCCAAAACAAACTTGTCTTTTAAAACAAACCCTCGCTTAACATATAACCCCAAAAAAAGGATTATAAAATAAAGAAAGGGGTAAGAATGATAAAACATGCACATTGTCAAACAAAGTAATTGCATGTAGTAACGTTGTTGCAAACCCCTGACAAAAAGTAACAGAGCTATTGTTGTTAAATGAAAGTGAGACATCGGAACCACAAGATATTAAACGCTATTGACAAAAGCGATAACCAAGGTCCATGAACAGAAATGAACAAAGACCTTTAAAAACGACACTTTATCAATGTTGCACAAATGTACCTAAAGAATAATGTGCATACAAACTGAAACTGCTAATGGCAACAACGAATGTATGGAGTCATATCAAATCCAAGATACTCGACACCCAAACATGTAACTTTCTTGTGGTTTCCAATAGCACACAGCATTCGATTAGGTCAAAATCTAGCCCATGTGCCACTAAGCATTATAATTTTTCTTTAGACTCTGAGCATTTCTTACGGACCCCAATTCTTGCATGGACAAACACATATACATAAAAAGTGGCTTGGAAAAGAAATTGTATAAAAAGCTGAATAGGTAATCGCCAAAAAAAAAGCAAAATAAAAGATGTTCACAGTGACCTAACATTATTTGAGCAAAGATTATATCACCCATATAACCATCCCAAAATTGTACATACAAACCAAGTTCTATAATAAAATTTGAAAATAAGGAAAAGATAAAAATGATCGCTAAGAATCACAGACGACTGCCTAAACATGCCATATCAGCAATTTCTAAGAACGCCAAATGTGGGCGACTGCCTCAACATGCCATATTTTTTGGCGACGGCCTCAACATGCCATGTTTGTTTTAAAAGACGTTTGTTTTGGAGTGGTCATTATTCCAATTTTAGGTCTGGGTTTTCCATTTTTTAATTTTAATTTTTAATTTTTATGTTATGTTAGTGTTTAATGCTTGATTGCCTATTTTAATTGTTTAATATTATATTTATGTTATTTTATGGCATTCTCTTTTTCACATAAATATTATTATTATTATTTTTTAGCATTGTCCAACATACGATTGGTTTTGTGCCATATCTTTATTGCTATTTGCGCTATATCTAGTGTACCAATAGAGATCACCTGAAGGTACGTGATGGTTTTATTACCTATATTGTTAGTTTTTTCAATCTGTATGGTGTGTTGTTATGTATATTCATGTTTTTGCTAATTTTAATATATTTTATGTATTGATTTATATTCCATAATTTTTTGGTTTGTTTTATTATATTGTTTTGTTGTCCTCCAGTACCCCCTGATGAAGGCAATCGCCGAAACGTGTTGGGTTTTTTTCCATTCAATAAAGCGCATGTGACTTCCATATCTACTCGCTCTTGTGGTTCTTCAGTCTCCTTTGCGAGCAGTGCTCCTTCTTTGTGGTTCCTTTCCCCATTCTATCCTGCCACGGGTCATGTGGGTAATTAAAGTCCCCTGCTAGGATCACCTTTTTTGGATTGGATTTCAAGACAAATCTGAGTACATCTTGGAAAACCTTGTGGTCATACTCATTCGGGGCATATATGTTCCCTATCTATACTTCCTCTCTATATAACTTGGCCTATAAGAAAACGTACAGCCCCAGTGGGTCTGCCTCACATTTAGACACCTCCAATGGTAGGCCTCATTTAACAAGCATTGCCACACTCGCCATCTTAATTCCCGAAGATGCCCCGTAGGTTTTTACCACCCAGTCTCAAGCTAATTTATTATGCTCTGTGGGATTCAAGTGGGTCTCTTGTAAAAAGGCTATATACGCTTCTTTATGTTTTAGTGCTTGCAATATTTTGGTATGCTTGATTGGGGATCTGATCCCCTCCACATTCCAGGAAATGATTCTGACATTAGGTGGGATGATTTTGAAAAGACACCTGCAAAGTATGGGTCCATTTTTAAATACTCTGGGGGCCCCCCCAGCCTCAGCCCCCGAATAAGTATCTCAGCTCCCTAGAGCAGAGGTACTCAAATCCAGTCCTGGAGGGCCGCAAACCAATCAGGTTTTCGGGATATCCCTAAAGAATATGCATGAGATAGATTCAAATACAATGGAGGCAGTGCATGCAAATATATCTCATGCATATTCATTAGGGATATCCCGAAAACCTGACTGGTTTGCGTCCCTCCAGGACTGGATTTGAATACCTCTGCCCTAGAGGTTTGTAAGCTCTTATGCTGCAGGTTCCTCCCTGCTGTACTCTCCCTTCCCACACAACAGTTCTGCCCGCCCTCCCTTCCCCCTCCCTCCCATTAATCCTTTTATCCCATCCCAGACACCACCCTTCTTCAATGTTGGACACACTATATCCACACATACATATACACCCATACATACCTCCCCGTTTCAAATCCCCCAGCCCTTCCCTCCCCACTATCCAAAACAATCACCTTCGCCTCAGCCAAATCTCCGACTAAGTGGGGCAGATCACTATTTTCTGCACTTCCGGGCCACCCCGCTTATTATTCAGGGGCACAGGCCTTAGCATTGATTTAGCATAGCTACTAGTCCACCGAACAGCGGCAATCCAGCATTAGCTCTTGTATTGCATTGTTACATTCCTAGTATCTTGTCTCCAGCGAGTTATAGTCCATCCACCTCTTATTCCCGCCATTGTGTTAAGTCCCCTCCTGTTTCCAACAGTTCTCAGTTCTGGCCATTGCTGTTTTCCTTCTCTCTTTTCAATGTGGCTACAAATTCTTTTGCTGCATTCGCTAGCTCAAAAGTGTGTGTCTCACCTTTGTAATAGATCCTTAGAGTGGCCATATAGGCCAATGCAAATAGTAAGCCACTTTTCACCAGGTCAGTGCTTACCGATGAAAAGTCTTTCCTATTGGCCGTGCAAGCTGCTGAGCAGTCTTGAAACATTAAGATAGTTTTGTTATCCAGGTGCAGATCATGGTGTTTACGGTAGACTTGCAGAAGCAATACCTTGTGCTGGAAGTTCAAGATATAATTCAGGACTGGGCACGGGCACTCATAGCCTTCCATCCTAGGTCCCAGTCTATGCGTTCTCTCGACTTTGATTTCATCTAGGATATTTGTGAGGCCCAGCTCCTTAGGCAGCCAATTCTCAAACAGCGATGGCAGTTGTTGGTCTGTCCAGGTCTCTGGAACTCCAACTAGAAACAAATTATTTCTGTGAGAGCTATTTTCCAGATCATCTACCTTTGTCATCAGTGTTTTGATCTGCTTATAATGATTCTGAATCTCTCGCTCGTGCGGCGTTTCATTGTCCTCTAGCGTTGTTACCCGCTGCTCTACTTCCTCCATCCTGCGGGACATCTCTGCAAAGGCCTCCCCCATATCATCTAGCGTTTTCAGTACACTATCAAAATTTGGGTCGAGGAGTTTGACTACCTCATATGCCATATTCTCAGGGTCAGGGTCTGCGCTGTCTTTACCAGGTGAGTCCGGAGCACTGCTAATGCGTGGCAGAGCCACCATCTTGGCCTCGTGGGATGTTTTCTCCTTTTCTCTTTTTGCTGCTGCATGCATAGCTACCTAGCCAGTTAAGGTCTAATACTCCCGGCACCAGCGTCTCGTACCCTTATAGTGACTTGCACCCCCAAGGTGCAGTATTTTGTCCATAGGTTTTGCAGTTAGTCGGTTGGGTGGCCCGGGAATGAGATGAGGAGCCTCCTCACCTGCTCATGTGCTCACGTGATCCTGGGTCCCAATGTTATAGTGGGTCCCAAGCTTGTCTCAGTTTAAAGGAGGCCTAGCCTGAAGGTTAAATGTGGGACCCCCTTCACACTTTCTGCCCTGGGCCCCTGCAGATATAACACCAGCCTTGTCAGAGACTGTAAACTCACTGTGTGGAAGAAAGATCTGGCAATCTACTTCCAGTTGCACCTTGCCAAGAAAACCCAGGAGTCGGCGTTGACTTGACAGCACACATTTCATTTGCATACAACTTAAAATGCATTCAATAGAAACATACTGCTAACCAAAGACAGATTTTAACAGGCAAATTACTCTAATTGTCTAGACTTAGGGGCTTGTTTACAAAGCCGCAGTACCGGTTTCTGCCTGATATCGGAGCCGCGACCCCATTGAATTCAATGGGGCTGAGCCTCCGATATCGGGCGTAAACTTCTACCGCAGCTTTGTAAACAAGCCCCTTAGTGTTGCAGCAAGTCATCACACATTCTTGATAAAATAGAATCATAAAGTCAGAACATACTTAGGTTTATAAGTAGTGCATAATCCACAACTAGACTAATCAAAATTTTTCAAAACACAATAAAATGTTTCCATTTAAGAAAAATGTCATCTACCCATAGAAATATTATATTCTATAAACTTAATTCTAAATCTATTTTGTACAAATTCTTCTTAGAGTCCAATAAAACCATCTCCTATAGATCGTTGAAAGTCACAATAAATAACCAGGTTTAACAAGTTTTCTGACGGTTAAATGATTCTTTAGGTTTATCAGTTTCCACAGAGAGGAGTTCCATAGGGAAGGCCCTACACAGGAGAAGGCTTTTTAAAGTCTCTGAATATTTAATATTTCTTATTGAGAGATAGTCAATTAAACCTCCGAGGATGAGAGTAATGGCCTCAGTATTAAATGGTCAGGCAAACGTTGATATCCCATGGTATTTCTAGCTCTTAAAATCCAAGTTAACATTTTAAATTCACAATGAAAGCTAGGAGGGAGCCAGTGGAGTTTAATTAATGCTGGAGTATTGTTACCTTTTTCATGGGTTTAAATCTGTGCTGGTTATTAAACCATTGTCCTAGTTTAAACATATACCTTATTAATTTTTCCAGTCCAATAGATGTTGGTAAGAAATTATATATAAGGGGCCTTATATTCAGTGTAAGTTATATATTAGCTGTAGGGTGGCCAACTCATAGGTGCTTGCTTACTTAACAGTGCTAACAAGCTACAGTTAGGATTTTTCTTGCTTTGCACTGTCAAAACATGTGTTAAGGGCAAACAATGCACGTCTGTCATTTAACGCATGTTAAAAGGAAAACATTGTATGTTATTTGCTTAATGCATTTTAGAGAGACATCTTTCTCAATCAGAATATTTCCCTCTACCCATAATCAAAGCAATTGCAAAGGTATTTTCTTGGTCATGTCATATAACATCACAAACAACAAGGCTCAATAGTCACCAAAGACAGATTTTAATCTTTCTTTCTCCTAAAACATGGAGGGGAATTTTAGAAGATCCATCCAAGTGCAATCTGGGATGTCTAAGCCAGAGTACCTGAAAAAAATGCAGGTACGTCCAGAGACCGATGTGATTTCACAAACCTGGACGTGTCCGAAAGGGACACCTGCAGAGTCGTCCCCAGAACCGTATTTCAGAACCCATCTGTCTAGGATAGCATAAGGACAACCAGGGTTCAAAGCCTGCTGCTGCTGCTGCTGCTACAGTTGGAATTATACTGAGTACTGCAGATGATAGAGTGCTTTCCTCGCTACACACTCTGGATGTTTTTCAGCTAAAACAAGTGCTTGTTTGTCACTATATATGCCTTGGAGCTGGTTTAAAGTTAGATGTTACGTTTCTGTAATCAAGTGGGGTTGTCCTGATCCCTGAGAATGCCTCTTCCAATGCCTCATTCAGAATCTTCAGGCTGGGGCTTTGGATGTCTCTATGTCTGTTTTCAGACGTCCAAAGCATGAATAGAGCTTCTAAAATTACAGCCAAAATATCCTCCCCACATCAACATCATTTTTTTTTTAATCTTATGTAGTTCCCAGGCTGTAGGTCCTCAAGGTCCTCTGAATTCTCTCTGGGGAAGGTTAAGGCACATCCTTCAGGTGTGGAAGAGTTCAGGTCCACCATCCTTGAATGTACAGGGTTCTCGGATAGGACCAGCAAAGATTGGGAGGCCATTGGCACCAGACGTCACTCACTCAGCCCCTTACTTCACTTCCAACAACTCACAGTCCAATCAAGGTTTTGTTCTGAACCTAAAACATTTACTGAATGTCGTCAATAGGCAGAAACAGTATTTGCAATTACTTAAAATGCAGAATATAAAAGTGTAAAAATACAGTCCACCTTTTTCTTTACCTCTGCCCCAGGGCAAAGGAAAACTCATCCAGGCACTATTAGTTTCCTCCTAAGCTAAGGATAGTCAGTACTCTCAACCTCTCTCTCTTCCTTGCAGGCCGCAGGTGTTCCTTCCTCGAACCCTGGGCCCTCCTGGATGCAGCTCCTAACTTGCACTCTCTGGGTACTGGATACAGACATGGAAGCAGGCACTTCTTCCCCATGGAACCCTGGCCCTCTTTGTATCAGCTCTTGGAGTTGTTCTTTGAATCCTTCTCTTATTTGTTTATTTATTTACATTCTCTTATATACCGCGCTATTCCGCATCAGTGTGGTTTACATAGAACATCAAAACTTACACATTTCTGTAGCTGTGTTTAAAATGAACCGGTACATGAACTTCGGTCAAACCTGGGTAACTCTTCACTTTGAGGATCACTGGAAGCCTTTACTTCTCTTCCTTCAGTGTATTCAGAAATCCTTACTGTACCTAAACATTACTGTTGTTGAGTTAGTTAGTCAATCTAGAACTAGACACTGTGCAGTGTAGTGGCCTAAGAAACCTCTGTCACCACTACTGCCCCGGTCAGTGGCTTAACCACCAAAGACTCTTATCTCCAAGAACCAGAAACTCCTGATGCAGTGACTTAGCCAGCTAAAGGTAGAACGCTGCCTTTGGGCTTGGTATTTGTTTTATATTTATTCAAGTTTGAGAAATTTTACATCCTCCATCAATAAAGGAAACATCAAGTAAAGGATAAAGAATAGAACCAAAGCCCACAGTACAAAACTTAGCTCACATCAAGGAGAAAGTCAAGAATAAAATAAAAGAAAAACTATATAATGAGAAGTAAAAAGGCTACTAGACTTATACAATGAGATTACAAATTCTATCCTCAATGGAAACGTCTCCCTGCTTTTTCCTATCAGCCAGAAACCTTTCCAAGTGCAGTGGATCTTGAAACACGGGGGATTGGTATTTGTTCCATTGAGGATTTTCCTTCATCCTGGGAGTCTCTTCCCACCACTGATTAGGAGGGTCCTCCCAAATTCTGGAAACATTAGCGGTTGATTCTGCAAACTGAATAGCAGGGTTGGACGTCCAATCCCTTTTTAGACCTAGCACACTATTCCTGCCCCTGCATTCCCCGCATGCACAAAGGGTTTGTGTGGAGAGTGCTGATGGGGGCAGGAGGGGGCAGAACAGAGGCAGAGTGGGAGCAGGCCAAGGTGACAGGATGTACAGAGGCAATTCAGATCATGTCTCTGTATGTCCCCTGCCAGCCAGTTAAGACACTTGACTTACTCCACTTCAGAGGTGGAATAAGAGCCAGGCACTTGATTGATTGCAGCCTGCAGCCTCCCTCCAACATGGTGATGCCACGAAAGGGCTCCTGCTGCCCGATCCCAGCTTTGGCAGTCCCTGCCTAGGGCCAGGCAGTGAGGAAATGGTGCCACTATACATCACTCAGAAGGAACATGATTTTTTGTGGACAGCCCACCCAAAAATTTCCATCATGTACATTGTGCCAAAAATTCATAAATCTTTGGTCTCGCCTCCAGGCAGACCCATAGTCTCGTGCCAGGGTTCTGTTCTTGAACCTTTATCCAAATTCTGCGATGTCTTCCTCCTGAAGGAAGCAGCATTGGTAAGATCTTTCATTCGGGATTCCACTCACTTCATACAACAACTGGATGCTGTACCTGGACCATTGAGTGGTGTTTATCTTGTCACCCTCGATTTTGCTGCTTTGTATACTAATATTGATCAGGTTGAAGCTCTTTTCCTGTTGTCATCACTTTTTACTTTGGCCCCCTCATGGCTTCCATGGTCTTTCTTGCTGGATTTAATAAGGTTGGTCCTAACCAGAAATTATTTTTTGTCTGAAACTAAATTTTACCAGCAAAATTTTGGTATTGCAATGGGGGCCACGGTGGCCCCTTTGGTGGCAACCCTGTATCTAGCAGATTTGGAGGAAAAGTTTCTTTATAGATCTTCGTCTTTTGAATACATTCCTTTTTGGAGACGCTTCCTTGATGACATTTTTTTCCTTTGGTCGTCCACTCTTCCTGATCTCCGCGAGTTTATCTCTTGGCTAAACACCCTGAAGGGTAATATCTCTTTTACAGCTCACTTTGATTTTGATAAAATCGAATTGTTAGATATGCTGGTTTATAAGGACGGGTCCACATTGAAAACGACTTTATTTTGCAAGAGTGTACAACGCAACAGTTTGCTGAGCTATCAAAGTTTCCACCCCAGGCCTCTACATAGGGGATTCCCCTTCGGACAATTCTTGAGATTACGGTGCATCTGCTCTGCTAATGCGGATTTTAAAGCCCATGCTGCTGAACTTAAACAGCAGTTACTTGCTAGGGGTTACCCATACCGAGTGGTAGATCGAGCATACTGTCGAGCCTCTCACATCCATCGTGAATGGCTTCTGAATGATGGAACAATGTTATCTAACTCTGCGGAGTCCTCTGAGGTTCTTGTGGGTACCCTTCTTTACATGCAATTTAGTAGTGATGTGGTTCACATTCTTAAGAAACATTGGCCGATATTGGGATTGCATGCTTGCTTTTGCAAACCCCTTATGATAGCATTCTCGAGAGGCCCAAATTTGAGAGATTTACTGGTCAGATCTACCCCTTTGTCGGACAGACCATCCGCCCCTACTTGGGATAATCGGGGTCACTCCCCGTGCAATTCTTGTGTGCATTGTTCAACTACCTTGTCAGGGTCAACTTGGACTCACCCTGCTACTAGCCGGACATTTGAGCGGCATTGGTCCACCACATGTTGCTCCACTTTTGTGGTATACATAATCCGATGTCCTTGTGCTTTGCTATATGTCGGGTGCACTTCTTGTATGATCAAGCTGCGACTAACTGAACATGCTTCCCGGTTACGGCTGCAGGTCCTATCGGCACCGATTGTGGAGCACTGTTTGATGTATAAACACACATTTACGGACCAGAAATGGTCTGTAATAGATCATGTCCCGGAGGATCCTAGGGGTGGTGACTGTTTAGCCCATTTACAGTGGCAAGAACAGCGATGGATTTACCGACTTAATACAGTCCACCCTTTCGGTCTGAACAGAGAGGTTGATTGGCTCAGTCTGCAGTGAGGTCATCCAGTACGTAGTGGGGCTTCCCCGTTTTCCATGGGGTTTTCCCCTCTATGATTGGTGGTTCTTGTTGAGTGACAGGAATGTTCAGCCATTCATGAAGTCCTTATTCCCTTGAAGAATCTGATGTCTCCGCACTTGGCGTTTGATGGCAGTTGGCAGCACAGACCTTTGCACTTGATACAGGGAGCGGATCTCGAAATGTGCACGTCGTGCTTCATGCTTTATTGCTGCAGTGGGTCATGGATTGCGACTCTTCATATTTTACTAAATTAAGTACCTGTTTTTGGGTTCACCTATAAGTTTAATGAAAGGGAGTTTGACGCCTGGAGTGGGTAGATTTGAGTTTTACCCTCCTCTGGCTCGCTCCGACAAAAATAATTGGTTAAGTCTTCTGGGACATTTTTGGGTGATTCTTTTGCATTCAGATTTTATTCATCACTTGTTGTTGGGACCTTCTTGATTACTATACATCCAGGCCATCTGTGTCTCCAGCTGGACGTGCCGGTGCCATGATGAAAGGGTGCCATGGTGCCAGCACACCAGCAGAAGCATTGGGCACACTGGCTGGGAAAATTGCCAGATGTCTCCCCCATCAGAATAGGCTGCACGCAGGACCATCCAAATGCCCTGATTTTGCAACCACAGGACTGTATAGCTCCCATGGTTGTGGAATTGGATACAACTCAGGGCAGTCCAAGCTTTGGCCGTCCCCGCTGCTCAGACGTGTGCCTTTCTGAATTGGCCCCTACATGGCATAAAAAGTCACTGCAATCATTTAGTGGGGCCACTAGAGGTCTCTGCCATCTAAACATGACAGAACCATAGAGGCACATTCAATAAGTGTTCATATGACTGAAAACAGCTTCCATAGTTAATGATATTAGTAATAGTAAGAATTCCTTTTCCTGTAACCAAGCCTAAAGTCACTGAATGAAAAAGAAATTCAAAGTTTATCTCAATAAGAAGATAAAACAATCTGCAACAGCAAGCAGTGCTCCAAGTAGTATACAAAAGAGTATACAAAGGGGTACACCCCTTTGATGTACCTTGATAAAACCTTAGGAGAAAAGTGGCAGAGACTGTGGCTAGAGTGCAACTGTGGACATTTACCCCTGCTTGGGAGCAGGTATAAATGTTAGCACATAAACAATGCATGTACAGGTAAGTGGGCATTTTATAAAATGCAAACCTAAATCATGACTTTAGAAAATAGGCTCAAAAGATCCACCTATTTGGCCTTCACACATTGGTGGCCTGTTATAAAATGCCTTCTATCTGAATGGCAGCTGAATGTGTTCTGCTATCTGGATATTTTTTTTTTATCTTGCTCTTACTCCTATATGTATAATATCAGACTGTTAATTATAAGTTTATCAGTGGACACATAAATGCCTTTGACTATTGGTCCAATAGAGTATAATTATTCATTCATACAGAACATTCCCAGATTAACAAATTAAACTTCCCCAATAGGTGCAGAGCAAAAGAGGAATGTTTTACTCTACAACTATGCAAACCTCAAGCCACTGATACAGCAAAATGCCACATAAAATAAATATCACCAGTGCATTAAATAAAAAACCATGAACGAGGCAACAAAACCCCAAAATCCCCCTACTCTACAACTCAACATACAAAAAAAATTCTATCTAAATTCTGGTGTCACATTAGTAACAGTGATATTGCATGCAGTAACTAAAGCCTTGCAAAAAGATACTAAGGGGTATGTTTATTAAAGGACGTTAAGGTAGCATGCACCCAGGCAACAGTAAACAGGGCCTTCAAATTCTGTGTGCCTAGATGCTGGAACACCCTCCCACCCAGCACCCGGGCAATCACTGACCTAGCCCAGTTTAGGAAAGCTTTAAAACATCACCTCTTCCTCTTGCATTACCCGGAAGACAGTACCACAATAGCCTCATCAACTAGCTAACCAATGGAGTACAAATTAAGCATCAATACTAGATTATACAGATGTAAATAGTTACCCAAGTTTTGGATCCAAGTTCGAGTACCTGTTAATTGTAAACGCAGTTCAACCAATTGAAATGTGTAAGTTTGTTGTTCCATGTAAACCGCACTGATGTGGATTAGCGCGGTATATAAGAGAATGTAAATAAATAAATAAATAATTAGTGGGCGTTAATGGCAGCAATAAGGGGTGTTACATGCAAAAAGGGCTCTGGGAGTGTAGGAGGCGTTCCAGTGTTAAAGGCTCTATGGGTCATTTAACATGCATTAACAGGACATCGGGCGTTAAGGGGTCAAGCATGCACCTTAACATCCGAAAATGGCTGTAACCCTAACGCTGGATAAAGGAGCACCAAGGAAAGTCAATCTGAAGGTGACATATGGAAGGACAGGTGGGAGCTGATGGATCTGCCATATCTGTGGGCACCCTACATGGCAGCTAGTAAAGTGGACGAGCATGTGGGATGCAGCTGTATTGATGCACAGAGGGAGTGCCAATGTAAAATGGTACAATATCAGTGTGTGGCATAGGATGGGGAAAATGTGTATCTCCAATGGAGCTCAAAATGGCAAGATGTGTGCAGTGACAGCAGGACAGAGTAGTGGTGACGTGCAGATCAGGCACAGGAGAGGTGTGCATGAAGAGCCGAAATGTGTAAAAGAGTACCAGTGTAGGCCATGGTGTAGCAGCTTGCACAAGAAGACATGACTGCACATAGCCAACAGAGGCGGATGGATGGCTGAAGGAAGGATGGCAGCTGAGGAGAGGATGTTATGGGGTGGCAGCACTGATGTGCTGTAAGTGCCATCCCCAAAGTATTTGTACTGTGCGTGAAAATGTGCACCACTGCCACTTAGAAGTTCTGATACCAGACATGTGGGACTCACACCTGTCCCAGCTACACAGCCACCATACAGCACGTCAGACAAATGTGCAGATAACAACTGCACAGGTATCATCCAAACTGGGCAAATGGGGCACATATGGACATGATGCAGGGATATAATGGAGCCAAACTGGGCAAATGGGGCACATATGGACATGATGCAGGGACGTAATGGAGCCAAAGCTGTACAGTCACAGTCATGATGTCATACATGACTCATGTTGCCCAAGTAGGTTACAGATGTATGCATGTAACTGCCTGTTTGTATACCACTGTAGCAGTGCAATCATCAGGGTACATCTTACAGTCAATTGGTAATGTCTGATGATAAAAAGGGACTGCACGGACCTGAAGTCAGTTGAGCCATTGGTGTGTTAAGTGATCAGCTCATGGTCAGAAGGAAGTGTTATTAGTCCATGAAGGTTGTGGCAGACATAAAATGTGACAGAAACACATTCTGAAATGTCACGTAAGGAGTGGTACTAGACCTCAAGCCCTGGTATTTTGGCCCCCAAGTCATTGCCATGACCATCACGCCATGCCTTGAAGCAGGGGCCTGGTATCTGCAGGATGAACATGTCTGACCCCTGCAATGGGCTGCAGCAGAGTCAATAAAGCCATGCTCTCAGACGGCCATGATGAGGAACAGCATGTTTGCTGACCCAAAGTGTGGCCAGAATGCATAACAAATTAGAAGGATGAGTGTCTGCAAGTCACAGCAGTGCCTGGACTGTTACAGGCAAAGAAATGACCTGTGTAACACACATGCACAAAATGAATACGTGGGAATCAAACCCTTGCCCTTTGATTATGGGGGGAACATTGCACTAAGCAGTATGCTATACCTCCACACCTCTCTGCACAGCAATGTTTGGATGCAAAGAGCCTGCCGATCTCTGCCTAAATTTGCGGTGTGTGCCAGTAGAGGCTAGCCTCTCCAGTAGCTATGATGCACTGCACATGCAGAACAGCAGTCTGCAGCTGATCCCAAATGGAGAATGGACTGATCCATCACATCAGCTCAGTATGATTCACTGACAGTGTATGCTTCAATCACATAACAGCTACAAACCATGCTACTGCACAGTTTCAGCAGTCACCCTGAGGGTGAGGATGGGCACCCAGCACCTGGTCCCCAGAACGTGCAGTGCTAGAAATGGTCTCTACTGGCTGTGCTGCAGATAGCCATCACTGCCAGTGTGTTTGTGCTTGTCACTTTATTTTTTGCACAATTGCAACATGCTGTATGTGCTAGTCACATCTAGGTCCTATGTTCTGTTCCTGTTGGACAGGGTTTCTTCTAGAACAGTGCATGTCAATACCAAGTATTAAACTGCTGATAATTACTGCTGTGGGGAATTCTAGGCTTGTGTGAAGTTGTTACTACAGTCCTGCTGGTCCTAGCATTACCACAGGGAGTAGACCAGGAACACCTGCTGTCCCAACCACCTAGGACTAACCATCACGCACAGCAAGCAGTCAGACTTCACCTGCTGCCCACCACTATGTTTACCAGCCATGTACATACCAACTGCGGACAGTCTGCTGGTCAGCACACATTGCATGTGCACAGAAAGACCATGTGCACCCAGGCTTTTATTTATTTATTTTATTTATTTTATTTTATTTAGTAAGGACTTATATACCGCTCCTTCCAGCGATCAGAAGCGGTTTGATTACAAGTACGGGATTTGTCATAAATTACAGACAGAATTGTTTGGGGATTAGATAGAGAGATCAGGGGGAATACACAGCACACATATGCGGGTCCATATAAAGACCTTAGCTATTATCATACATTTACACAGGTACTAACCACCATCTATTTACATTTGTACATACAGCAATTCAATTTCTTTTGTCCTTTTGGATTTTCATCTGGTATAATGACAATTGAACACAGGTGCTTGCGTCTTCAGTTGTTTTCTGAAGTTGCTTATGTCTTTAATTTCTCTCAGCTCGTGTGGGAGCTGGTTCCATAACGTGGGGGCAGATAAGGAGAACGCTCTGCGACTAGTACTGACCTTTGCGTGCCTAAAGCTGTTTGGAACTCTTAGTGTGTCAGAGTTAATGGTTCTCCTGCTTCTGGTTGTAGGTGCATGGAGATCAGGGTGGAGAGGAATGAGGGGGCCAGGTTGTGAATTAACTTGAATGTAGTTACCAATGTTTTGTATTGAACCTTGCAACGACTGGAAGCCAGTGTAGTTCCATCAATACAGGTGTGATATGTTCAGTGACGCTAGTTCTCATGATGATCCTTGCTGCTACGTGTTGGGCCATCTGTAATATGTTGGTTGTTTTCCTTGGTAGACCCTGCAAGATGGCGTTGCAGTAGTCCAGGTGGGGCATGATGAGAGCCTGAGCAACTGATCGGAAATCGCACGGATCTAGTATGTTCCGCAGGGGTCGTAGCACTTTAAGCTTGTGGAAGATGGCTTTGTTGGTGTTGTTGAGGTGTTGTTCCATTTTCAGGTGGTTATCAATTGTGACTCCCAGATATTTATTTCTTTCTTAGTATTGTATGTATTTTGCACAATGTGATTGTTGGAGGTGGTTCGAAGCCCAAGGTATTTGATATAAAACATTACTTCGGTCTTCTTATGATTAATCGACATGTTTTTTTGTTGTAGCCATCCCGACATCTCTCCCATGCAGGTTTCAAGCTGGGCGTAGTTCGGGTCGATGGTCTCTAGTTGGGTGTACAGCATGATATCGTCTGCGTATATGTGGTAGTTTATGCCATATTTCCTGAATATTTCACTGAGTGGTTGCATGTAAATGTTAAAAAGTAGCGCCGAGAGTGCCAAACCCTGAGGAATGCCTTGTGTTTGGATGAACGGTTCAGCTTTCTCTCCGTTGAACTGGACCTGTGGCTTTCTGCCCGTTATATAGGAGGAGAACCATTTCAAGGCGGTTCCTAAAATTCCATTGATTCCAGCTTGTTCAGGAGGGTTAAGTGATGGACAGTGTCAATGCAGCGGATATGTCGATGAAAATGAGGATAAACATTTTCTTCCTGTCTTCTAGCCCCTTGAGGAGGTTGTTAAACAGGGCTAAAAGCAGGGTTTCGACCCCATGATTTTTTCTGAATCCGTATTGCTGGTTGTCCAGTATTTCGTTTTCTTTCAGGTGTTCTTGCAGTTGGATGAGGGCTGCTTTTTCAATGATTTTTGCTAAAAACGATATGCTGGAGATTGGACGGTAGGTAGGAAGATGGATCTTCTATGTTTAGTGAGTTGTTTTTTAGTATTGGTCTTATTATAGACTTTTTGAGCTGGTTAGGCATGATTCCTTGGGACAGTGATTGGTTCACAATGTGAGCGACTTGGTGGCCAATGTCCTTTTTTGCCGCTTGGGATAAACTGCATGGACACCCAGCATTTGGTTCAGTGATTGGGCCTCCAGGACAGGACATGCACCCACATCACTGGAGACAGACATTATATATGTGGCTATATAGCCATGCCATGGTCACTACTCTATCAGAGTGACAGGGCAGACGGGCATTACCACGTCTCAGTCATTGGTCCTACCTCTGATACAGACACATCCTGGCCAATCTGCCCTATTTCAGGCCATACCCAAAATACTATGCTCCTCATCATGCACATTTTCAAACTAATGCTGAGAACAGCTTAGGAAATGTGAGGCTTAATGAGGTGTAGAAAGCCACAAAACAATGGAGAGACATACACACACACTCACTCATATTGTCACACTGTGTATAAGTGGGGATGGTTGGAATTCTTTCCTGCTGCTTTAGTATCAGTATCAGCTCAAGAACTGTTAACCTGTGCTCACTGAGCAGTGCTAGTATTGCACACTGACATTAGCGCTTGTTGTTAGCACCCGCTCAGTGTTCCGTGCTATCAGTCTGACTCTCCATCCAGTTGTGGATAGTGGAGCCTGTCTGTGTGGCTGATGGGTGTCTGTACCAGTGTCACTATGCTCATATAACTCCTCTTCTCAAGTCACTTCACTGGGTCCCTATCCATTTCTGAATCCATTTGAAATTTCCTACAAGTGCATTAATTGTGTGGCTCCTCCTACTTTTCCTCTCTTATCTCACTCTACACTCCTCTTCAGGAACTCTGCTCTCTCGAAGATCCCTTTTATCTGTGCCTATCTCAGCCACTACCAATTCCAGACTTTGTTCATTCCACCTTGCTGCTCCTTATGCTTGGAACAACCTACCTGAGTCACTGCGTCGAGCTCCTTCTCTAGCCCTATTTAAATTCAGGCTGAAAACCTAGTCCTTTGACAATTGTAATCTGCTCCTCACTGGTCTCCCTCTGAATCATCTTTTTCCCTTTCAATCTGTTCAAAATTCAGCTGCACAGCTTATCTTATGCCATTGTCACTATGCTCATGTAACCCCTCTTCTCAAGCCACTTCACTGGGTCCTTATCCATTTCCACATCCATTTGAAACTTCTCCTACTTACCTACAAGTGCAGTCATTCTGCAACTCCTCACTGCTTTTCCTCTCATCTCACTCTACACTCTTCCTCGGGAACTCCACTCCTCTGGCAGATCATTTTTATCTGTGCCCTTCTCCACCACTACCAATTCCTGACTTTGTTCATTCCAGCTCACTGTTCCATATGCCTGGAACAAACTACCTGAGTCGGTGTGTTAGGTTCCTTCTGTAGCTCTATTCAAGTCCAGGCTGAAAACCCACCTCTTTGAGGCTGCTTTTGGATCCTGATGCTCCTCGTTCTCTTGTCCATTACTTATGTGTATCTCATCTTACTTTAGTCCCCAGTTTTGCAATTGTTTTTTTTTTCATTTTGATTAGAAAGTAAGCTCTGATGAGAATGGACTGTGTCTTAAATCTATATGTACAGCACTATGTATGCCTTGTAGCACTATACAAGTTATTATTATTCATTATTAATAGTAGTAGTGTGTTGATCCCATGCCTTTTTGGATTGTGTCATTTTTTGTGCCTCCACCAGGCATTGCAGGCATCCACCACCCTTTCCATGAAAAAATACGTCCTAATGTCGCTTTTAATTTTACCCCTTTGTAGTTTAATTGCTTGTAGCTTTATAGCTTCCCTATTACCCATTACGTCCTTTCTGTTCTTCAACCCATTCCTAGAGTCTATGCCTAAGTCTAAGCCTGAGTCTCTACTCCTCTACATCCCCATGTTTCCAGCATTTGCCCTCCTGCCTGTTCCCACTTCCCAGCATCCTTCTTCAAGATTCATTTACCCTGCTTTTCCTCCTCCTTATCCCAGGGTCCATCCCTCTATCCCTCCCTCTCCACCTTCTCCTGCATATGCCCTTGCTTCTCCCCCTGTGCTATCTGTCCTCCGCTCCATTCTCACTCCCCTGACATCTGCCAGCAGCAGTCTCTTCTTCCTAGTCCCTGCATCAGCCCTCTTGTCTGAGCACCAGCATTAGTCTTTTTATGGGGGTCTCAGCCCACTTCTGCTAATTGCCCACAGCATCAGCCTCTATCTCCTAGTCCCAGCCCCAACCACAAAGGCAGCATCAGCTGCTTGCCCCAGCCCAGCCCCCCTTCTCCGTCCGTTTCCCATCCTCAGCCCCGACATCAGCATCAGCTCCCTTCTTCTAGCCCAGCCTCTTCTGTTGCCTGCCCCCAGCACCTTTAACCTCCACACAGCAGCGGAAGCTTTTCCTTTGCTCCCATCGCTCCTTTGAATGGGAGGGTTTAAAATACAAGAACAGGCACTTTCTGTATTCTCAAAAAACAAACAAACAAAGGAAGTGCCTATGCTGACAGCACAACAATGGAGCAGTGGAAGCAAAGGGAGAAGCGCCTACTGCTAAAAAGATAAGTCGGTGAAGCCAGGCTTTTAGCCCCCTTAACTTTCAGCACCCTGAACCAGTGCATCACTTGTCTCCTAAGATGGCCTTGGCTTTGTGCTTGCATATCAGCTTGTTACACAGCTCAAAGTAAGCATCTAAAGCAGTAATAAAATCAGTGTGCACACTTCCGAAACTTTCATGCACAAGCTAGTTTTCTTCCCTGAACGGCTCTTTAGTGCTGCAGCTATAAGTGTGTGCATTTCAAAAACCTCGAGCAAACCTCACATAAAGCCTTTTTGGATCCAGGGTTCCCAAAAAGCCTTTGTAAATGTACCCCAAAATCTAAAAAAGCTCCTTTTTTAAAAAAAGTGACCTCACATAATTAACCCCTTACCTAATAATTTTAAGAAGATAGAAAAAAATATTACATAAAATAGATTATATAGCTCCCTGTACATAGGGCAAATAACTTTGGAAGGCACCAACTTGCTGCTTTTTCAGCAATATTCATCACACCTGAGTCAGTACGGTACCATTATATGTGAGAGATGATCCTGTTAGGGACACTATAACATTACTGCAAACACATTCCTCCAAGTTTTCTGTAATTAAGTAGTGATTTATCATTCCATAGAATTGTTTTTTCCTTCTAGTTTCATCTAAAAGAAACCTGTGCTCAGCAGGCATCAACTTCATTGCAGAAAATCTCATACCGCAACATGGTATTTGAAAACAAAATTGCAGTAGAAAGGAGAATATATATAAAAGAAAGATCTCCCTGAGTGTGGTCTAATTAATGGGAAAACACAGTCCAGATAGATTAGATCATGAATCATTCTGTATTGAACACCATGACAGAAAATGAAATAGTCTGCTGTGTTCCAGATTTAAATTTTATTAAAGAAGAGGAAAGGACCACAGAAACATAAGAACATGTTGTCAGGTTATGACTACAGGGCTTGCTTAGTCTGCCTACTTACCCTACAGGTCATAATACCTCAAATATTACATGATATCTGCTTTTACCCTTGCTTCCTCAGAACTAAATATTCTCTACATTCATCTCACGCATTGCTGAAATGTAATACCCATTTTGCTTCCATCACTTCTATAGGGTGACATTTCTACGTAGGCCCTGCTCTTTCTGTAAGGAGTTGCTCTTCATGCTACTCCTGATCCTACTTCTTTGAATCATATATTGTGATCGCTTGTTTTAGACTGTCCATTTCACTAAACAGACTCAAACATTATATTCCTGCTCCAGCTAAGGATTAAAGAAAGAAGAGAAGAGAAGATATTCCCACTAAGAGTATACAGCCATGGGAGTGGTATCCTTGTACCTCTTGATTTACAAAGTGACAAGCATGAAACTTGCCATTGGTAACAAGCCGGTACACTATTTTCAAATCGCAACAAGCAGGGTGGGTGCAAGGATATGAGGAGCCCTAGGGAAACTTCATTCCTGTCGCCCCCCTGCTCCTGTCCCCGCTCCCATTGCCGCCGCAGCTGCCCCTCTCCAGGACTTGCAGTGGTGGTAATGACTTTAAAACAGCACCGCAGCCCAATTCAAAAACCTCCAGGCTGTGTTCTGTTGAAGCTTCCGCCCCTCCGATGGAAACGTCCTGCTTCTGCCCCTATACAAATAGGAAGTATGCATCGGAGGGGACAGAAGCACCAACGCAGTGCTGGAGGCTTTGGATAAGTGCTGCAGTTCTGTTTTAACAACACTGCAGGTCCCAGAGAGGGGTAGCAGCGATAGCAATGGGTCACCCTGGAAATGTTGCTGCTCTAGGCAAACCTCCTAATTCACCTACTGGCTAGCACCATCCTTGATAACAATCTGCAAAATTGTTATGCTTGGTTCAAGAGTGCTTAAAATGCTTGCTGCTGAAGTGTTATGTATATTACTGAGAATACATCACCCTTCTTTAGAACATAAGATTTGTCATGGGTATGGGGGGGGGGGGGATTAGGGCGAAAACTTTCAAGAGTTTTTGTAGTTTATGAAGTCTTTTTTATGTTGTAGTTAGGGAGCAATAATACAGTATGGGTTGGGAGAAGGAGGCACAATGTATCTCTTCTGATATGATTGCAATTTTGTTTATTATCCCAGTGGGATTTGGCATTTTGTAGTTTTCCTTTATCTTTCTTGTTCCCCTTCCATCTATGTTTTATATATATATATATATATACAGTTTGTTAATGTGCTTCATCTGTTATTCTTGCTGTGTCTTGTATATTTGTGCCTGGAATATAAATTCAAAATAAAAGTTACTACCAATAAAAAAAAGAAATGGAACTACTACTATGTCGTCTTGCTGGTTTAAAAAAAACACTTCTCTCTCTTTTTTTTTACACAAAATATGGGATTAAGACTTTACTTTTCATATGACAACAGCATCCGCTTTATGTTGACGCAGCATGCCTTATAAATCTCAGGTACTGAGATCTTCAGACTGGGATATCATGGAATTCTTAGTTAATCATTTTAAGTTAAAAAATGACACCAGTGCTGGACTTAATCTATTTATTTATTTATTTGTTTGTTTTTATAAAGCTCTTTACCTTAAAATCAGAACAGCTTACAATGAGTGATATCAAGTTTACATATATCATTGAACACTTAAACAGAGATAACATGTACAATTGCATCATTTTCTGATGCAATGCAATACTACTGCCAGACGGCTGCTGAAGCCATCTGATGTCAGCAGTGTACTATACGCAGTCGGAAAGGTTGAGCATTTAAAATATTTCAGACTGTGTGTTGGAGACAGTTTTAGCTACTGTTACTTGTAACTTTTATTAATCATATAATTGTAGCCATTTAGGTACAATACAGAACAGTAATGCCGCAAAAGTGTGTTAATACCGTTGAAAATTTCTGCTATATTTGTGGGGAAGTGACATTTGCCAACCAGAAGAAAAGTATCACTTCTCAACTGAAGAAGGCATATCATCTTTACTTCGGATGCAAGATTGGTGACCAAGACAAGCCTTGGGACCCGCATATATGCTGCACTACATGTACAACACAGCTTTCACAGTGGTTGAATTGCAAAAGACCATCAATGCCGTTTGCAGTCCCCCATGGTGTGGAGAGAGCCAAGCAACCACATAAATGACTGTTACTTCTGCTTGGTTCCTCCTCTTTCCAGCGGTATTACGAAGCAAAAGAATTCAAGAATAGTCTACCCAATCAGTCCGTCTGCATTGAGACCAGTTCCACATGGTGATGGACTTCCTATTCCAGAACCTCCATCAGAATATTCTCTTGCTTCATCTGATGAGGACAAGGGTGAGCTGACCTGTTCTTCTCCTGGTCCGTCAGCATGCAGTGGCCCAGATTTTCACTGGGATGCATTATCAACTCCACACAGAATAACACAGGAAGAACTAAATGACCTGGTTTGTGATTTGGACTTATCCAAGAACAAGGCAGAATTGCTAGGATCAAGACTCCAACAATGGAATCTTCTAGAAGAAGATGTCACATTACTCATATCGAAAGTGCCACCAGCAGTTGGAGCCTTTCTTCAGAAAGGAAAGTAATCTGGTATTCTGTTCTGATATTGAAAGCCTCATTAATGCCTTAAAAATCACTCATGACCCCAAGACTGGAGACTATAGACTCTTCGAAACTGAGTCTGAAGGCTGTGCTTTTGAACAATGGAAATCGTCTTCCATCTATTCCAGTAGCGCATGCCGTCCACATGAAAGAGACATACAATAATTTTAAAGCACCTACTGACTTCCATTAACTATAACAAATACAGCTGGCACCTCTGTGGTGACTTGAAGGTAGTTGCTCTTTTAATGGGAGTGCAGCAGGGATATATAAAATACATGTGTTTCTAATGTGAGTGGGATAGCCGAGCAAGGGATTGGCACTACTTGCGGAAGGAATGGAATCGCAGACAAAATGTAACAGTTGGAGAGAAGAATATCCAGCACCAAGCTCTGATTGAGGCTCACAAAATCCTGCTACCACCCCTTCACATCAAACTAGGTTTGATAAAAATTTTGTGAAAGCCCTGGATGCACTTTGCCAGCTTTCCAATACCTGCATGAAAAATTACCTCGACTCAGCGAAGCAAAATTAGAGAGGGAGTTTTTGTGAGTCGCTCAGATTCAAGAGCTCTTCAAAGATGACCGGTTCAACAACTTGCTGCAGGGTGATGCGAAACAAGCATGGAATGCTTTTTGCTTAGTGTCAACAAACTTTCTCGGGAATGTTAGGGCAGAAAACTACAAGGGAACTAGTAGATAGACATGCTGACGCAGTATCAGAAACTTGGCTGCAATATGTCTCTAAAGATCCATTTCCTTGATTTCGATCTCAATTTCTTTCTGGCAACTTGTGGTATGGTTAGTGATGAAACAGGGCGAAGGTTTTCAGCAGGATATTGCGAACGATGGAGCAAAGGATACCATGGAGAAATGGGTCCACTAAGAATGCTGGCTGAGCTACTGCTGGAGAAATACACAGCGTCTCCCCACAGAAGCTTCTATCGCGAACAGCTGTATGAAGAGGACAGGCGAAAAAATCTAAGCATCTGAGCTCTATGGAGTTGTTTTTTTTACAGGTATTATTACTAACGAACAGGCCTATTATATTTACACTAACACTCAACATAATCAGGGGTTCATCTTACTACTAGCGCAAAACGTGCCCACTTAAAATAATCATACCAGCAAGAAATGGGTTCTGTAATTACGTAAAGTATGTTTATATGTAAAGCCGCTTCGTATGCACTCAAATGTATCTATGTCGCGCCTCTCACCCAAATCAAATGTTAAAACGTGTAAACGTTTGATCTGCTAATTACCCATCCCTGCACTCATACTGTATGTTCTAAAGTATTGGCCTGTAAAGCCGGTCGCTTCTGTAGAGAAACCCGTTCTGCTGATAGATCTGGAAGTAGCGGGATACAAGTGTACGCCTAAATAAATACAAATAAATATGCACCCACCCATAAATATTCTATTTGACGATGCATTTTGTGCTTGTAAACTTCTATTCTTCGCGTAGCTTATAGCAATAATACTAAACTAGATTGCCCCCGCCCAATCCTTTTTGCATATTTCATTCATCCTGTCATCATTCCAGGCTTTGCCCTTCAGTCATATAATATTATCTCTTGATAAGCATTTATCGACGGCATCCATCTTTTTCCACGTTGTCTTCCGCTTTTTTCAGGACATCCTCCCTACACAGGATCTCCTTTCAGTATGTACATCACCCTGTGTAAAAATTTGTTGAGCGCACTGGGGCAATCTAACTATCTCTGGGCTATGTATTTTGTTTTTGTGCCGATTGCGTCCTTTTTTCTCTCTTGAGTATTACCGTGGGTCCACTGTGGTTGCCCACTTACCTCTCTCTACCATCATACTGCCCAAGGTCTTTATGTATTGGGGTGCCCTGGCTTATGTTGTCCTTTTCCTTTGATGTCCCTACTGGACTAAATTTACATGCGTGACCCCATCTCGTCAAAAATGAACTAACATTACATTCAATATCTTTCAAAACGAGAGACAATAAAAATTTTTTTTAATTTTATATTCGTGTTCAGCTTCACCAAGATACTACAGATTAGGGCGCCCTGTTTTGAAATTCTAGTAACGATTTTGCTCCGGTGTTGACAGCACGAGCCCGGCACACCCACCGTTGTTGACCCCTCCCCGCGGTGTTCTTCTTTTCTCTGATATTTTTTACCTTGAATTTTTTATTTCCCCTACCGCCACTTCTAAATTAAACAAATCTGCATCTCTTTGACTGGGGCTCATTATTGATTTTACTATTCACCCCCTTCTTTTCCTTTTGCAGAGTTCATTCTGGAGTTCTTTCCCTCAGAGGTCCCGCCCCACCCATTTTCGCCATATTCTCCCCTCTTGGTTGGCTCTTCAACGGTCTGGTGTGGTTATATTCAAACTGATTTTTTGGGCTAAAGATGTAATCTCAAGTTAATATGAACAAGTAGTCTCTTGTCATGATTGGACTTCTTTTGATTCTACTATTGAGTGTCCTCTCCCTAGTCTTACGGTTATGCTTTCATTGTCCCACCGACGGTTTGTGCGTCCCTTAATCCATAGCGTTTTTTGTTCCTTGCTCCCTATTAGCAATTTTGCTTTTTCACTTATGAAATATTGGGGATAATTCTGAAAGCACGTTCTTACTGCTATCTCACTCAGGGAGAGCATTTCCAGTGTCTCTGTGTGGCCTATAGTGAGAAAGGCACATATCCCTGCAGTTGTAGTCCTCTCGGTTTTCTTGAGCATATATGGTAATCATATTCTGTGTTCAGAGACACAATCGAAAAAAGAAGAAAGAAAAATCTCGCCTGGCTCCTAATTGTTTTTGAGTCTTTTGGTGCAAGGAAGGACTGACGGTTAGTAGCTGAATGATAAATCTGTGAGAGTTAATCTTGAACCATGGTTTATCCGGACTCTTGTGGGTCTATGATTGGCCCTACTCAATTTCAATTTCATTTAATTTCAATTAAACAGTTCTTTTCTTTCCCTCCTACCGCTCCCTTACACAGAGATCAGGTGCGGGGTACATAGGAACTAACAAATGTAAAGGTCCTAACATCTGTTAATACAGGGCACCACCAATCTTGAAACAACTTATTCATTCACATCTTTTATAAAGGGTAGGGCCAATGTGCAGTTGTTGTTTTAGGATGGATGTGACGTGGTCAACAGCTCTTGATGGCTCCATTGTGCTGAAATGATTTGGAATGACTGTGTTGTAGGAAGTTGTAATGGGCTTATTTGTAGTGATTCGGCTTGTGGTAGACTGGACTGTTTGCACGTAAGTCAGCGTGTGGGAAGCTCACCGTCGCTTCCTGTAGGAAATCATCTGCCTAGAGTAGGGGGGCACATCGGTTTGGCAGAATCCTAATTTTGTGGTATATGCATTTTGGTAGATTATGGGCTAATGTGTGCAGGTGTAGGGCGTACTAAATAACTGCTACTTCATACGTTATCATCAGTTCCTCTAATTCTGCCTCTGACTCAGAGCTGTCAGAATGGAATGAATATCTTTGTTCCTTGTTATGTTAGAATACTTTGGTTTCCCTGATAGTTTTATTGTTAATTGTGTTGCTGATAACCAGAGGGTCGATATGTACATTGAAGCAATTTATTATTTGCTGAGTAGCTTGGGGTTTTTATATAAATGGCAGATAGAAAATGGTAAATAAATCATAATTGGCTGCATCTGCATTTGATATGGGCTTAGTAGAACATTGTTAGGCCTATATGATTTGGGCATATTGGTTGGATGTATATTGTTAAATATGTAGTGATAAGATAATGCAGAGCTAGGCTTGAGGAGAACTTGCTGTTGAGTGTATAAAGCAGATTTGCTGTGTCCGACCATCTTCACCGCTGTCGCTGGTGCTCCGCATTAGGGTTCCTGAGGGCATGTAAGCATCTAAGGCTGTATTACTGTATCCAAATTGCTTGTATACGCCTGCATGAGTGACGAGTAGTAATTTATCTTGGTTGAAGGTTTGTACATAGCTCAACACAGGATATTTTTTGATAAAGAGTACATGAGTCGTGGATCAAGTGAGATGCTATGGTATTCAGACCTGATGGGGGGATAGAGGTATTCTAGGCTTCTCCGGTGTTGTGTGAACTGAAGGTATTAAGAGAGATGCGTGTATTGTAGGCTTTTGCTGGTTGTAGGGATGGCATTATGCAAATTTACTTTTGAAGCACGAGGTTTGTAGCAATTCCTGTGGTCCCATAAGGGTAAAATCGCTTGTGGCATTTTGATCAGATTTCTCTTACTGAGATAATTATTAGCTACATATGTCCTATAAATTCTTCTTGGGCCGGTTGTTGTACGTAACATCATGATAAGTCTTTGTGTGGTAGTTGCCTTTTTGTGCTATTATTGATTCATGTTACGATATTCCTCTACATTGGGACATGTAAGCGCTGTTGGCTATAACATGGTGTATGCTGTACTCATACGCTAGCCATTTGGCGATTGTCATAGGCTTGTTCTTAGGCTCGATGCTTCCGAATTGCCTCTTAGGTTCTGAAGAAGTCCAGATGGAACTTGTTCCCCTCTTTGTAATTTTTGTGGCTCTGTGGTACAATTGTGGCCTCAACTTATAACCTTGCGCCTAATTATGTGATGACTAGCATTCAAGATCATATTGCTTTCTAAATTAAGGTGTGGTATGATTTCATTAAGGAATGTTTGTTTATGTTAATGTTTAGCATTAGCACTGCTTTTGTGATAGGTATAATGGGTGGCATTGACATATACAGATCAGTATGGTACCACAGCTAGCTGGCACTTTTCTATTTATTTCTAAAAGAGTTTTTGATTATTGGCCTATCTTTATCATTTAGCTCATATGCTGTTTACATTGTAACGGTAAAACTTGGGGCAATGTACCTTATTCAAACCAGTAGGACATTGCATTAACATTGGATTTTGTCTCGGAGCCAATGGAGGTTTAAAAGTGCCTTGCCTTTTAGGCCACAAGGAGTGTTATCTATCCACAGTTAGTTTTGGCTTGCCTGTTAAAACACAAACATACAATTTCTATGCATTTAGTTGTTGTCGTGATAGGGCTTCAAGAATGTCACCATTAAATGCGCGGGGCAATTCGTTTTGGCATGGTCTGTGCTCCTTCGTCGCTACCCCATGCCGGCATAATTTCTCTGAAGACTTGCAGCCCTCAAAAAAGCTCAACAAACAAGATGGAGTTCGGTGCGCAGAGGGTGGCTCCTGAAATGGTTCAGTGGTCTTGGTCCATAAAACATATACATGCAGACTTAAAGATCCAAAACTATATGTGCAGGCACTTTGAGATGGATGACTCAGTGGTCGAGGTATGTGGCGAGGATATGATAAATTGATTTGCACACCTCTATGTATGCAATCCCTACTGGCAAGGGCATGTCTCCTGAAATTGAAAGGAAGCTCTGGAATTGCAACGGTCACAAGGTATAAGGCCTGTAACAGTTTGGAACGTACGCATTGATAGTACTCTGAAGAATCATAGAGTATTCTTTATGTTGAAAGCTGCTTGGAGTATGTCGTAGCCCATAGCTTCCCAGTGCAGGTGGTGATAGTGGTTGAGTTGTGGAGTACATTTATAGTGAATTTTCGCAGAAATTGATGGTGGGACAAGTAGGGCAGAGGATCCCTAGAGCGAGAGTGAATGATTGTTAAGATCTATTAGTCGTTGGTGTGTTTTGAGCATGACTGGATAGACTGCGATGACTTTCATCTTTCATCATTGTCTGTATTTTATAGTTCTCTGTTATCTTTTACGACAAAATATCATCTATAATTCGCTACATGAAGGCACATTTTAACAAAATGACATCATCCAAGTGATAATCTGCGGGCGTCACAAAAAAGAATCTTACTTGGCCGCCAAAAGAACAAGGCTCATGTCCAAGTTGCAGGGGCTATGGACTTTCACGAAATGTGGAATGTTTCGGGTCCGCGATTATGGACTATCCTGGAATAGTACTTGCGCAGACCCGGAACTCCTATATGGTTATGAGTGGGTTAGGACTCTAAGGCATGGTCGTAAATCCCATTCCTAGCATGCTTATGGTTGTGGAGTGGGGAGTTACTGGGGATGGGGTGTTTCTGGACAATACCAACTTCTCTTACCATCCTTGGAGGTTTGATGGACCATTAAAAATGAGTGGCACTTTCCCCTTCGGCTTATTTGGTGCCAAGAGTGAGGTCTTAAACTTGGCACTGGGATTGGCAGGACATCCATGATGTTTATTGCAACTGAGGAGGGAACATCTAAGCCCCATTGTGGCAGCCCACCCCAGACCAAGACACGCGCCTCTGCCTACACTGGGCCATTCACACACCAGAGACAGTCATTAAAATCGCATTTGTCAAAATGCGCGCTTCAGGGCATGTATCGCATGATTTGGATATCAGGCATGCACAGGCCCAAGATCCTGGCATCTCCATACTTTTACAAATGAAATCCTCTTAGTGAAGGATAAATTAACAGAAGATATTTAATAGGACTGAATACCGTTTGGTCATCAAAGGTTTAACGTTGAAGATGCCGTAGTTGATACCCTACTACTGTTATCAACCTTTGTACTTAATCTCCATATTGTATATAGTTCCATGATGTATAATTGCTTAGGTCCTGTGTTATCATGTTCAATACCCTGTTCAATGTAAAATGTGTGGCTGATTCCCTGTTCAATGTAAAAACGCAGTATGGCTTTTCCTGCTGTGCGAGTTTGTTGGGCCTGTGAACCTCAGCTGATTGAAAATGAGGCGGCGGTATAGAAAAACTATAAAGACAATAAATAAAATAAATCCATAAATGGCTAATGGCATAACTCACTTTACACATCTGATGTTTCAAAAAATATACGAGATATCTAGGGCTGTTTAAGTCCACTAACCAACCTGAACTACAATCAGGGTCAATAGGTATTGGTTTTTTCCTGAGCGCATAGGTTTTGTAAGGAGCAGCGGAGTAGCATCTAAGGGTTAGAGCATTGGCCTTTAGTAGCCGCAAACGGAACTAAGAACATAAGAACATGAAGACTTGCCATACCTGGTGTCAGACCGAGGGCGGCATCAAGCCCAGATTTCTGTGTTCCAACAGTGGCCATTACTAGGCTCATACGTACTTAGCAATATCGCCAAAAGGACATACAGGTTCTCATAATGGCTTGTACTGGGTCAAGTGCATTGATATTCCTGCGGTCCGATTTTAATAGTGGTTTCTGGACAACCCCTACTTCGCTCCAGGAACTTGTCCTAAACGTTTTTTAAACGGCCAGACTCTACTAACAGCCCGTTTTACCCTTTATCTGATATCCTCCGGTAACCAGACTCTCAAGATGTTGCTTAACAGGTTGATGTGGAAAAAATATTATTCTCTTAGTGTCGTAAAGAGTTTACCGCTGTATGGGCTGCTTTCATTAGGCATGTCCGCCGTCGTGCTTTCTATATTCCTGAGAGCGTAAACCAATTGGTTCCACGTTTATACGTTCACTCACTACTCCATTCACTAATTTATTAGACCGCTATGCAAATCTCCCGCCTCAGCCGTCTCTTTTTCCAGGCTAAAGAGCCTATACCTTTTTAGCCTCTCGTCATAGGAGTCGATTCGCATAACCCGTCACAGCACCAATTTGGTGGCTCTATCTCTGGCACTTTTTCTAATAAAGCTATGTTCCTTTTTAAGATACGGTCGACGGACCAAATAATTGCACACAAGATTCAAGGTGGGCGTCGTCGTGACCAATGGAGCGATAATGTACAGAGGCAGTATAATAACCTTTGTTTTATTCTCCATCCGTCTTTCTTTATGATAACCTAGCATGTCTATTTGCTTTCGTGGCCGAGATGCAAGCACCTGTGGACGGAGGGTTCTTACCATGGTACACCCCACGAATGGCTCCTAAGTCCTTTTCCTTTCTCTCGTGGTGGTTTCTAAATGTGGAGACTTGTGCATAGTGTAAGATCGTGTTGGGTTGTTTCTTTCGCTAGGTGCATTTAACTTTGGCATTTTGGTCTCACCATTAAAATTCACCATCCTGACATTTGGATGTCCACGTTCTTCCAATTTATTTCCAGATCCTCCTGCAGTGTTCCCACAATCGCTCTTTGGCGTTGAACAACTTTACAAAGTTTTGTGTCATCTGCAAATGTGATAACTTTCACTAGTTATTACTCTTTTCCAGGTTAGTGATGAATACTCGTCAACAACGTAAGGCGGACCCCTACAAGATTCCCTGGGGGCGACTCGCACTATTCATGTTTTTCCCTTTGGGAAGATTGGCCATTGTATGCCCTCCCCTCGTGCTTTCTTTGTTTTTCATCCAGTTCCCGATCCACAATCAGTACACCCACAAGCCTACTTATCCCTCGCCATGGACTTTTTAGTCTATTTGGCCAACAGTCTCTGTCTCTATGGTTATGGCGGAGCGGCGCCGTTGTGCAAAAGGTCTTGATGGAAGGGTCCATGATTGACACTGATATCAACCGTGACTCAGGCTACCTTTGTCTACCTCGTTTATCTAGCACAACTGGCTTCAAAGAAAATATCATGCAATAGCTACGTACTAAGATTGCTTCGGCCATTTCCTTGTCTAAAAGCCGACCATGTTGGGCTGTCTCCCATTGAGGGGCTAAGTCATGACTATGGCTCTACCTGTTGTGTCATTTTGTTCTTTAATGCAGAGTTTCTACGCCATTTTCTGCGCTGGTACCTGGTATGTGACTTATTCATGTCATGAGGTTTCATTCGGACGGACATGTCGTAATTTGCGCCGGGTCACCCCGGCGGAAGCCCCCTTTTTAAAAATTGGTGTTACTTTTGGCGACGCGCTATCGCAATCTTCATGGTAGTTATCAGTATTAAACGATTTTACTATGAATAGTCTCAGGCTAGGGGCAGATTAGCCCCAATTCAGGGGGGGCAGGTCTGTCAATCTCAGTATTTCAGATTCTTTGGCAAAAACAACACTCTGTGGATGATATAGCGCATCCGGTCGGCTAGTGTGCTTTGCTATCTATTCAGTTTGATCAAATAGTTGTAATATAGTATCGTTCGCCGGTGGAGTGACCGCATCTTCTCGCACTTTCCCTCCGCTCTGCAGTATCATTCGCCTTTAACATACCGACGAGCTTCAGTCATGGGTATACATACCTACATACTTCCCCGCAGCTAAAGACGTCGAAGCAAAGCCATAATTGCCCATTCAGTCTCCCAAAAAAAGAAGAAAGTTCTTGCATATAGGTCCTTGTCTCCTCTTAGCTAGCCCATTTTACAGCCCTTCTATCATCCTACTAGGCGGCGGGGGGGGGGGGTCCGAATTGACTCTCCCACGAGGGTTGCTCTCTCAGTGACGGAGCCTTTTGCGACGAATGTACTTGAAAAGGACTTTATTTTGTGGGGTTGTTTTGTTTCCCTTCCGTAGCAAGTTTCTTCTCAAATTCCTCCCCTCCCGTCGTGCGCCCTCAAATTCCCTCCCGTCTTTGCCTGGCCTTATTCAATATGCTTTGGGGCGATTTAGACTTGTGGCCAGTGTTTTGTGTGGTTTTCCAGTTTTCAGGCATATCATTTGGGCTCTTTTTACGCCATTTTCCTGAAATGGGTGCTTTTATTGGGGCAAGGCAACAGCCTCTGTCTCTGACTGTCTGAGCTCTCGTAGGGCACACCTTTACAAACCATGGGCTGTGCAGTTTTTTGTGGACTGTTGCTCTTGTCCACTCTCCTGTAATGGCGTGGAAAAAAAAAAAAAAAAGAATACAGCTGGGGTCTGGGGGGCTTTTGCGAGGCAGCTCTAGATACTTCTTAAATAGATACTACCCATTATCGCCGTGTGCTGTTAAGTCTTAAAGGTCCTTTGGGCACCCTGGCGGGCTGCCTTTTATGTTTTTACTAAATATCATTCGCTCATGTCTATCATTAGTACTCCGCCTTGGGGGGGGTGGTTTTGCCAGATTAAAAGGGAATACTGTGGATTTTAACTTTTATCTTAGCTGTCGGCTCCACTAACAAATTAAAATCAAAGCAGGATCTTTACTATGATCAGCACTATTGTCCAAGTGGTCCCAACCCCGGAGCTTATTTTCCTTGTCACCCAGATCTGGCGATTCAGGGGCGCACTACAGGATCTTAGGATCAGGATGAGGCTTCCCGCATCTGGTGCAGGGTCGGCTTAGGTTTTCATGAACCAGTTGGCGTTCTCGCAATGAGGGCAACGCCATTTATTCGCATTATCTTAGCAACCTTTATTTACTTTAGCTTGTCGCTGCCGTGAAACTGGACCCAGTCGCATACTGGGCGATGGGGTAATTGAATATGGGCAACCCATTATTACTACTATGTTGTGCCTTGTTGTGTAGGGCTTCGGTGGCTCCTTTGATTTATTTGAAGGCATTTCATCATCCATTCGCGTGTTGCATATCTGGGCCCGAGGCGTCGTCGATGTGGGTAGTATAAGACTCGATGGCCACTTGCCATCCCAACAACCAACCAAGGAGTCCGAAGTTGTTGCTCTTGCTTGCGCTCCTTGCATACAAAAGGGAGTTGGCAAATACATAGAGATTTCTAGATAGCAAATTTTGTGGGGGGGGCAACGCTGCACACACTTTACACACTCGCTCAATTTCTGACACGTGTGAAAAAAAAATGCCATCTCTAAAATAGAGAACTATCCCCTCCACCAATTTGATCAGCTCTCTCATTTACTGATATAGTTTGTATCGCGAGGTATCTACATGTCCGCGCCTGGTTATGCGGCTCCGGCGCACCATGTATCTGAGAGTGCCCATCCTAAATCTAAACCTCATCAGTTTAGTGCTATATAGTTTATAACATCCGCCCATCTTACTTGTGTCGACTTCTAGCATTGGCATCGGGCAAGAATTCTTAGTGAGTACTGTATTTATTCAATATTAAGGCTGGCTATTGGTAGGGCCTTAGGGGTAATTTGGAATCTTTATTGCCTCTGTCTGCTGCGCATTACTATCCAAAGCGCATTTGGGGCATACTCGAGCCTTATACCAGCTCCTTTTGAGATACCTCGACTGCTTTTGGTAGTATCCTTCACAGGATACCCTTTGTCCGGAACCATGCGCTCCTGGGTGGATGGAGGCTTTCCCCTATTTTCTAGTTTAAAAGCGTCTCTATCTCTTTTTTTAAAGGTTAATGCCAGCAGTCTGGTCCCTTCCTGATTAATGTGAAGCCCATCCCTTCGGAAGCGCCCCCCCTTTCCCCAGAATTGTCCCCAGTTCATAACAAATCCAAAACCCTTGGACTGGGGTTTGATTCCCATTGAATGCTCCGTGGGCAAGTCACTTAATCCTCCATTGCCTCAGCAGAAGGCCTGGCAATCTACTTCCAAGAAAACCCAGG